>JAIUCT010000012.1:5222201-5299579 GCA_021307375.1 Tetraneura akinire | reverse complement strand
TATTATAAATTAGTAATTAGTAATTACAAGACTGTATTAAACTAATGGTTATTAAAATTTATAATATTTTTTAATAAAGTCAAAAACCATTAAGTATTTGCATTTGTTTGATGTTTTATTAATTTTACTTGCACATAATAATTCATAGAACTTGGTAATTAATATAAAATGTATATTAATAATAAATATATATATTATAACAGCTTATGTGCTGAATAATTTAGTAAAAAAAGATTCCAATAAGTTTTTGTTAATCAATATATTGTTAAAATATCTTTAATGTTTAATAATAAACAAATCTGGTGTTAGTTTGAAATAAATACCTACATTTAAAAAATAACATTACTGGAAATAGTACGTTATGGAAAAATATAGAATTATATAATGCAAAACGAACTATTTCCAAATTAGGCCAAAACGTACTATTTGTTGGAAATAGTACGTTTTGACGCAATTTAAAAATTTAAATTAAAAAAATTACTAATAAAATAAAAACTAAAAATATAAATTGTACCATAAACTATATAAGTGTATTTTTAAGAATTTTTTGATAACTTTACAATATTTCTACGGGCTTTGGGTAAGCCAGAATAGAAAATCATGATTTCTGAAAAAAGTGCAAAATGGAAATAGTACGTTTTGGAATGTCGCCCCTCAATTATCGTGTTTAATTCGTGATAGATGATCTATTTTAGGATATATTTTGATTATTTACAAAAAAAAAAAACGCAGTTTTCTTCAAATGGAAGGGACGCTACCGGCTTCACTCACTTCCTCAAGCGCCGCTTTGCGGCACTTTTCGTTAGGATGGGGCTACGCCCCAAGGGACTACAAGATACCTACCTAATACCTACCCCATAGAACGGATACTGGTGCGGATAGACAGTGGTTTCGTGTGACCTAAAACCTCGCTTCGCTCGACCTTTGGATATTTACTCCATGATTGGTACCCATTATATGAGTATTAGGTATTATTTATGGCGGGGCGATAAATTTTTTACGGTGCACTGGCGGGGCGAACGTATTTTCCGTCTCATTATTTTATATTTATACGATGTATTTATTGTTATATGAATGGCGGGGCGATAACAAACTTGAGTGGCGGGGCTATAAAGTTTTCACTCGCCGTGGCGGGGTTATAACAAACCAGTACCCAATATTCCAAATAAAATAATATTAGCGATCATTCAATTTATTCTTCCTGTCAAATGACTAAAAATAATGTGTTGTGTCACGGTTACGTGTTGTTATGAATTGGAAATGCTGGAAAAATAAAATCCATAGTATATTTATACGGGGGATACTCGTTTGCGCACGTGATTATATTTTTACCTAAGATTGGACGACTCGAAAGCGCACAAAATTCAACAATAGGCGACCTTTTTTACCTGAAATCGAATGACTCGATTGCGCACTTTTTTCTTTATACAATTATATACGATTATAATTTATATATAAATATTTTACGCATCGTTTTTCTTTTCGTGTTTGTGTTAATATTATATCATCTTCCATTTTAACTAAAATTATCTTAATGTCACAGTGTCACTGGCTCACTGCACTGACTGAGTTTATAACAAAATTTCATTCCCGTATTCATTCAATTCCCGTAGCAATCGTGGTTTTTACGGTTAAAATATTATTATTAAACTTATATAAAAACCATATTATACGCATACAATTCTTTTGGTTTCAAAATAGTAAAATGTTACTATAAAAAAATATTACTACTTATTAATGTAGTAAAATTTATATAATATTTATATTGCTATTATTTTATACAATATTTATTTCGTTTATAAATCCATTGATTATAAACACTATATTATAAATTAAATATAATTTATAATCAATGATAAAACGTATAAACCTATATATTATATATTCCGATATTCGTATATGATATTGTATAAAGAACAAAGTGCGCAATCGAGTCATTCGATTTCAGGTAAAAAAGGTCGCCTATTGTTAAATTTTGTGCGCATTCGAGTTATAAAAATTTGCGCAAACGAGTTGTTTTTTGGGTAAATGTGCGCAAAGTGGATGCGGCCATTTATACTTGTATAATACGTTGTAATTAAATTATTATTCGGACGAAGCGTCGGGTCGTCCAAATACTTGCATAAATAATCAGTTTATAATATGTATACACGCACGGGCGTGATCACGCGTATAGTAATGTATTATACTAACGTATGGGCGTACTCGTATAATTACAACTGGATGACGAAATATTTCGTCCTACGTTCCTACCCAAAATTATGTGTAAAAACACGTTTTTGTAAAGGTAAACACGTAGACACATATTCGAACTTGAAACCAAATTTACAATGCGCGCATGATATAATAAGACATAATATAAAATTATAAAAGATAAAATACCTATATATTAATACTATATTTAGTTATATATAGTTATAGAAAATTATTAAACCAATTTTATTATTATTTCCTTAAACGTAAGTAGGGAGGGCGATCGTTCAGTCGTCCAAGCCAGGAGCCGCTTTATTATTATTATTTTCTACACAAAATTGAGTAAAAAACTCAATTTTTATTATAATTCGATACTGTGCAAAAATCAGAATACAAATGGAAAAACTTCCAAATCAAACGTACATAACGTTTATTTTAAAAATCGATTCGCAGTAGAGTAACTGCGCACCAAGACTGCATAGTGCATTGTATTTTGCAATCCCCTTTCCCCCCCACTCGTCGACCATGCGTATTTTATATAGCCGTGTGGAGCTGTCACAGTGTTGCGCACCGATTGAAGTGTGCGTATTGTATAACTGTTTTTACTTTAGGAGTAAGTTGATATTTTTAGTTTAATCGAAAATCTTAAAATCCATACTAATATTCTTCTTATTATTTCTTAATACTTTTACAATAAAACTTAATAGAAAAGCCAAAAAGTTTAGAAAATTTTTGAAAATTTTATTGTCGTATACTGATATATATATCTTAACGTATTTCTTAAATATTAGGAAAATATCAAGACTCAATTTTTTTATAGGTGTTTAAAGGTGAAAATTGACTATAATCAATATTTGATGTATTCATATAAATTTTTCTTATTATATTACAATATTTTACAATAATGTTAAATAAAATTGACAATTATTTTTTAAAAATCTTAAAAATTTTATTTAGGCTGAAATATTTTTTACTCAACTCAATGATAAAATTTTGCGTTTTAAATATTTAATTAAAAATGTCAAAATTTTAATCAATACACACATTATCTGACTGAACTTCGCTCAGAATCGTTTTTCGAATGTAATGGTTTGTCATTGCATTTAAATTTTAATTAAAATTAAACACTATGATTTATACACCTGTATCACTGCGGCAAGATTATCAGCTCTTCTTTTTATATATTATTACCTATTATTTTAATTTACACACAGAACGTCAGAATATATCGTACGTTGTATTATAATCTCAAAGTTTATATCTGTTAAACGTCATATGGGTCTAACTGTCTAAGTTAATACAGCGAAAATCTAACCGCGAAGCAAAATTAGCGACGCAAAATCCGCGAAAACAATTTCCGCTACACAGCAAAACAATTAATACTACGTTATCGTAATCGAATGTGTACAAATTGACAAATTTGTATTTATAAACATATATTTTATATAAAACCAATTATTTAATCAAGGAAATAATGTTATAAGTATATACTATATATATATATATATATACAGTGGCGGCATTTGGGGGGGCATGAGTGTGCAGTTGCACCCACGAGAATTATTTTGAGGGGGCAGAAGTATCATTTTGCCCCCACAGACTACAAACAAAAATATTTAAGAAAATCTTATATATAATTATAATAGTGTATTTTAGAATATAGAGCACTAAAAATACAAAATGTATAATAAATGCATTTCGAATTTCCATAGCGTGTTGTCAAAAATAACATTTAATATATTAAAATTATTATTTTATAGTTTACTATTATCTTAACCAATTTTTATTTTATTTCTTAAAATTTCATAATTTTTAATTTCCGGTATTAGTAAAAACAAATATCCTATCCAAATATTTACAATCTCCAACGTTAAATTATCGATTAGTTAGTCAAATGGTTAAAGAAACTGTAAATAGTTTTGAAGAATTTAAAACAGAAGTCAATTTTCAGAAAGTATGGACGAAAGCTACTATTATTTCAGAAAATAATGGTTTCAGTGAGGCTAAAGTACCACGAAAAGTATCAGTGCCATTAAAATTAGGTGGCGGACTGGCGGCCAAAAACAACTAATACAGTCGGTTGAAGATCACTATCGAATAAATGTATTTTTTAGTATTTTAGACACAGTAATGATGTGCATGAATAGTAAATTCAAAGAAAATGATTTACATTTGTTGAATTCTATGAGTGATGTATTATTCAATAAAGATCCTTGCGACGAATCAATACAAGAAGTATGTAATATATATAAAGTAGAATCAAATGATTTATTAAGTGAAATCAAAATATTAAATAGACTATTTCTAAACCAAGATTGCAAATCAATAATAAATAAGATTAATTATGTTAAATCTAAAGATATACAGATTGGATTTCCAAATTACACAAATATTTTGAACATATATTTAACGATACCAACAAATACAGTATCATGTGAACGCAGTTTCTCTGCTTTAAAGAGGTTAAAAACATACTTGAGAGTCACTATGAACCAAGAAAGATTAAGTAGTTTAGCAGTATTATATGTACACAAAGAATATTCTATTGACTTTGATCAGATTATTGATAAATTTAATGTAGAAGCATCAATAAGAGGTCGCCGCTTAACATTACAGTAAAAAAATGTCTCAGAAAATTAACCTATGTAAAATATAATTAAATTTAAATATATCAAATATTATGCTATTTAAATAAAATGTTTTACAATTTAATACAATGTTGTTAATTATTATTATTTTTGCCTAAATTAGATTTATTTAATTGTATTGATATAAATGATTCGACAAACAATATATGTCATTTTTAATTGTGATTAAAAACATTAGTATTTTTATATTTTCGTTATATTGATAATATGTTTGTTACATATTTTAAGGAGGGTACACCTCCCACGGGTCTGTTAAGTATAAAAGTTTTTGCACCCACATTAAATTCTACCAAGTGCCGCCTATGTATATATATAAGTATATTATAGTATATAATATTATTGTGATATTGGGTCATGATCAATGGTCAAACTATATTTAATGTGAATATTGTGTTGTGGTCGTAACTTGTTAATTACAAGTTACGTAAAAAGTAATAAACATTTTTGGATTAAATTATACATTACAATTTTAATTATAATATAAAGTTATTTTAATACATTTGAATAATTTAAATTTAATAAATATTTAGTTTTTCACTACTTTTGTAATCGCTATAATATATACGTATATTGTATTCGTTATTTTGGCTTCGCTATTTTAACAGTCGCGGTAAAAGTTTCGCGATTTTAACCGGATACCACGTCATATAACTAATATTATTAGTGATGTCAATGTGACACATTTAATATCTATTTGAGTTCAAACCAAACCAAAACTGAACTTAATGTAATTTTTACAAACCTGAATCGAACTTAAACGGAGCTATATAAAGTTAAAATTCTCTAAATTGGCACTATAATTAAATTGGTTTTTTTTTAATTTAAAATAATATTATTTACTTGTAATATAGGAATGATTATTTTAATACCAAATAATTATCAAAACTAAATTAGAATCTCTTAATTTAATAAATGAATCATTTTCACAATTTAAAACTGTCTATTAATTAATAGTTTTAAAGAAAAATTATCGGGAAAAATTCGTTTCTAAAATTTGTTATAATGAGGCTCAATTATCGAAAACTTCGTCACACTTCACTATATTATATAGGTCCTCGCATTATTTGAAAAACAACAACAGTACACTATATAGTTAAAATAATTTAAAATCTTGTTTAATATAAAATATCATGATTGTTAAAACATTCGCGGTGATGATGAATCAGCAAGTACAATTTCGACTATACCTCCAGGTTGGATTCTTCTTCGTCGTAATCGCCTTCCTCGCCGTCCTCGTCCAAGGTTAACTCCTGGTATTGTTGATACTCGTACACCAGGTCGTTCATACTGGACTCGGCCTCGGTAAACTCCATCTCGTCCATGCCCTCGCCGGTGTACCAATGCAAGAACGCCTTACGCCGAAACATGGACGTGAACTGTTCGGACACTCGTTTGAAAATCTCTTGAATGGACGTAGTATTACCGATGAACGTCGAAGACATCTTGAGCCCGCGTGGCGGTATGTCGCATACTGCCGTCTTGGTGTTGTTGGGTATCCAATCCACGAAGTAGCTGGAATTATTGCACTGCACCTTGAACATCACCTCGTCCACCTCCTTCATTGACATGTGGCCACGGAATATGCAGGCTGCCGTCAAGTACCGTCCGTGACGCGGATCGCACGCCGCCATCATGTTCTTGGCGTCGAACATTTGATGGACAAGGTCCGAGACGGTGAGTGCGCGGTATTGCTGGTTGCCGCGGGATGTGAGAGGCGCGAACCCAGTGATAAAGAAGTGCAGCCGCGGAAATGGCACCATGTTCACGGCCAGTTTTCGCAGGTCTGAGTTTAGCTGTCCGGGAAATCGGAAGCACGTTGTCACGCCACACATGGCTGCCGACACCAAATGGTTCAGATCGCCGTAGGTAGGCGTGGTAAGCTTCAGCGTCCTGAAGCATATCTCGTACAGAGCTTCATTGTCGATGCAAAACGTTTCGTCCGAGTTTTCTATGAGTTGGTTCACGGACAACGTGGTATTATACGGTTCCACGACCGTGTCTGACACCTGTAAACCGCAAAAATCAAATTATGTTAATAATAGTATAAATTAGTTTTTTGGTGTTTTGGTGGTTTGGTCAAATATTTAAAAAAAAATACAAAATACAAAATACTCATTGAATACTGTATGTAAAATACTCATTGAATTCAACTGTATCATCACATATATGCTCATTTATTTCGAAATCTAGTAGAAAAATGATTTTTTAGATTGAATTATTATTATTACGTTATTTATTTAAGTATATTATTTAAAATAATGTGCGTTTACTGTATCTACTCGTATATGCGTGATACGGAACGCTTGTAACTATTAAACACTTTCATTTTGACAATATTTTAATTAATATACCTATTGAATTTTAATATACTCGTCGTACTGCAGGTACAATATGAATAATGAATTTTTAAATTAATAATTTTTGTATTATATGACGTATATCTTTAAACTCGCGTAGAGTATATCTTTATTATTAACAACCAGTATTTTATCGTTTTAACCCAATTTAACCGTATAATATACCTACCTATTGTACATATTATCAATGTAAAACTTCTATAGGTACGAGAAAAAAATCGATACGCTCGAATGAAACGAAAATCTAATGGATGGGACAATATGAACGGAACATACTGGCGTTAATGCGTTATACACGTCGGTGTACAATCGAATTAATACGTACTATATGTATGATAAACATAATACTACATACAAGTATTGCAGTATTGCTGCGGGTTATTCCTTATCCGATTTTTTAAAATCAATAACAAAATTTAAAATAATACCCGTCTCTTACATTAACAGATTATAAAATAATATTATGATATTAACAAAAATGAAAAGTAAAAAAAAAAAAAATTGTGTTAAACAAGCAATTATCATACCGATAATTTTATTTCATTAAACACCATTGTTCAAAATATTCGGTCACTGTACACAATAGTATAATATATTTTTTAGCATAATTATTTTACTTTTTACAACAATTATATTATTATGTTAATAATTTACTTCACAAACTCTTCCACATATCATGTTAATTGTATCTAAATTTGTTATACGTTATTAATTATTTATTATCGATTACAATGACAGATTTAAACGTAATAAATGGCGATATTCCTAATGTAAGTCAACTTTCCAAAACTTACTATTGCCTTTTTATATTTTTTTCAGAATATAGGCAATTTTCTACTGCGAATTATTGATATGTGGTAGATCAAATCTAATTATTTATAAAAATTCACAAAAATTAATTGAATCTATATTTATTATTTAATAAAAAAAAAAATTTAATATTTAACATTTTTTAAAAGTTAATTGCATTTTGATGTAATCATTCCTGTTTATTCGAATTTTTTTCAAAATGCACTAATAC
The DNA here is from genome assembly GCA_021307375.1 of Tetraneura akinire. Taxonomy (NCBI): domain Eukaryota; kingdom Metazoa; phylum Arthropoda; class Insecta; order Hemiptera; family Aphididae; genus Tetraneura; species Tetraneura akinire. Next base: position 5,291,360 of record JAIUCT010000012.1, on the reverse strand, counting down.
CATTTATTAGACTTACCAAATATTTACAAACACGTTTATTTATATTTTATAACATTATAATGAAAATTTTTATGTAAATAGAAATTAAATAATTGGAAAGTTATAAACTAACATAAACATAAGTAGGTATTTGAATGGTATCTCTTTTTTATGAAATCATTTAAAAATAAAATTATTATATTTTAATAATTAATATTATTAACATTGTAACAAATTAAAATTTAATGTACCTATTTAAATTTATTATACTCGTATATTTATAGATTTTTTTTTTTATGTCTGTGTACAAAAATACTACCCGAAATAATGCTCCGATTTTCACGAATAGGGTATGTTTCCGGTAGAAAAGTGGATGTACTTGGTACTTTACTTAGGTCATTTTTTGAATTTCTCAAAATTCACGCTATGCGGTAGAAAAAAACGGCGAAAAAATGACGAAAAACGGCATTTTTCGCGAATAATGAAATTTCGACGGATTCGATTTCTATATTTCACGATAACTCAGGCAATTTTTAAGATAGAGACCTGAAATTTTTTTTGGATGTTCACATAGCTACTATATATATGTGGTATAATTTTGGAACCGTTACATTAATTTTCCTCCAAAATATTGGACTTTGAATATTTCGTAAAATTCTCGTTTTTACGTATATAATGTTTGATAAAATTAGTAATTTTTGGTATTAGGGTCTGAAAATTTTACTGAAGTATACTTACATATTACTTAACATCATACTAAAATATTGGAAAATTCCCTAATCTCAATTTTTTTTTTTTATAGCTGTTTTAAGTTGATATTTTTAGTTCAAACGAAAATTATAATCTGACTGAACTTCGCTCAGAATCGTTTTTTCGAATGCAATGGTTTATCATTGCTTTCAAATTCTACGTAAAATTAAACGCTATGATTCGCATACCTGTATACTGTGCGGCAGGAGTATCAGCTCTTTTTTTTTTGATATTATTTACGTCAATTAAACAAAATTATTTCATAATATATGAACATTATTTTAAATATAAACAATGTGCCTATTGACCTATTGTGTAATAACAACTAATATAATATATTAATTATTATATACCTATACAGTGTTTGATTTTAAGAAAAAAAAGAAGGGGGACTATCAGACTTTCAAAAAAATTAGCGTCCCCCCTAATATGCTTAAGTACATGTAATATCATAGGGGATTTAATAATTAGTAGGGGTACGCTCAAAAAAATAAAAAATAGAAGAGGTACTCCGTCCCCCCGCGTCCCCCCTCAAATCAAGCACTGTACTTATATGTTCTGTATTATATACTATATTAATGTTATTAGTTGTTATTAACGTTTTAAGAGATTTCAATAAATTATTAATAAAAAATTTATAAATTTTATAAAATACACAATAATCAAAATTTGAAAAAGATAAATTGATTTACTTTAGGTGAAGGTACGACACTGTAAGTGGTTATTATGCGATCTGGATATTCTTCGCGAATTTTTGATATAATTAGAGTTCCCATTCCGGAACCGGTGCCGCCTCCTAGTGAATGAGTCAATTGAAATCCTTGTAAACAGTCGCAACTCTCGGCTTCCTTCCTAAGTATATAGATTAACTTTCGAATAATTATAATTTCCAATGATATAGTATAAAAGTAACGAAAAATTATAAAATAAGAAAAACTAGTACACGCTTGTATACCTATAGTCATTAAAATAACATTTTTTTTAATTTCTAAATTTCATTTAATTATGTAATTAATTTAAAAAATTTAAATAGTAAGTTTATATAAATATATATATATCAATTTATTATGATGTTTAATCAAGACCCTCATGGAAAATTTGTTATAGTAGACAATATAGACAATTGTATCTGGTACGTGTTAAGCCGCGTACACACTAGTAAAAATTTACATTGTGCGTCGTATTCAGCGCAAATTAGTTCGTGCGGCACTAAATATGTGCGTGTGTGAACGTGTTCGCCGCATAAAAGAGTACACATTTATTTTCGGCACATTCCATACACACGATCCGTGGACCATAAATTTGACGTACAACGTAAATTTTTACTAGTGTGGCCGCGGCTTTATATTACGAATAACTAGAAAAAAATAAACAAATTATTACAAATTTTTAACCTAAATCATAATTATTAATATTATTTATTTATATTAGTTACGAGTATGAATTGATTGCAAACACAAGTTAATGATCAAACTACGTTATTGTGTAGGTACAACACAATAATATTACCGAACTATGTTTAATACTGAATCGACCAACTCAGCGCCTTCCGTGTAGTGTCCTTTGCCCCAGTTGTTGCCCGCACCGGTTTGTCCAAAAACAAAGTTATCTGGTCGAAAAATTTGACCATAAGAACCCGACCTCACAGAATCTATGGTGCCCGGTTCCAAATCCACTAGTACTGATCGAGGCACATATTTTCCACCTAGTTTTTACAATGTATTTTTGTGAAAATATTTTTACCATTACACTTTATTAAACATTTGTAATATTTGTGCACATATTTTCTATGAGACTAGTATAATATGTTTAATAGTATTTATTTTATATTATAATATAATTATAATATAAAATATATAAATTACCGATAGCTTCTGAGTAATAGACATTGATCCGTTCTAACTGTAAATCGGAATTTCCACGATATGATCCTGTCGGATCGATTCCGTGTTCGTCGGATATAATTTCCCAAAACTAAACGATAATGTTATAAATCCGTAATTGAAGTATTACACTTACTTAAATATTGATATAGATTTTATAAGCATGTACTTATATTAATATTATAGGTATGTAGTTATATAAAATGTAGGTTATAAATACTTTAGAGCCGATTTGATTTCCACATTGACCCGCTTGTATGTGACAAATTTCGCGCATTATTATAATTCTTAAATTTATTTATGATTAAAAATTTTTCTTAGGATCTACAAATTTCTAGAACAGTACCACAAACAAAGTGAATACTGCAAATAACAATTATTTTGTGTTTGGTTGCCATAACTTTTTAATATCATAATTATTATTAAATAATATAAAACAATTTCCGAGCATTTATTTAATTAACATAATGATGAATTATAGATTTACCTATACTGAAATGTTTAATCGATTTCTAGTTTTGATCAATAAATATTTTAAATGGAAAAAAGTATACCTAATTATAAATTTTGAGCGAAGCAATGATGTGTATTTTTTTTCTTTTTTTTTTTATGTCTGAAGATACTTTTTCTATCCGAAATATTGCTCCAATTTTCACGAAAAGCATATGTTTCCGATTGAAAAGTGAATGTAGTTGGTACTTTATTTAGGTCATTTTTTAATTTCTCAAAATTAACACTATGAGATAGGAAAATCGACGAAAAAACGGCATTTTTCAAGAAAACTGAAATTCCAACAAATTCAATTTCAATATTTCACGATAACTCAGGCAATTTTGAAGTAAGAAAATTAAATTTTTTTTTTTTGTATTCACATAAGAACTATATTTTTTATACGTGATAAAATTTTGGAAGCCTTATATTAATTTTTCTACAAAACACAGGACTTTGAATATTTCGTAAAATTCTCGTTTTTATGTTTATGTTATGATAAAAGTACGAATACCGGTAAAACGTAAGATCGCGTAACATTTACCGGTTAACCCTAGGTTTTTCCGACAGCTCACAGCAAATGTCCGAATTTCGGTTAGGTAAACTATTCGGTAAAAGTCAAAATCATTATTATAGTTCGGGGTTTTACAAGAGATTTTGGTATATCTTAGGATACATATTTACACGTTGGTAAAAGTCAAATAATACAATTTATATTATTGTACACTGTTTATTTAAATTTAATTTTTTGATGTTAAATTATAAATATTTGACGAAAACAATTAGATGTGTATTGTTAATCGCGGGTGCGCGTGAAAAAAGTGTTAAATCACAAAATTTTGAAAAATGAGTTATTTACATCAAAAAATGCAGAAAAAAATCTCTAACTATCGTATAAGACATGTTAAGTCAATATATACAATATTGAATGTATAATTTTAATGTGAGTCTTAGGTTAAGTAACGATTTTTCCATATTTCGTGTAATTTAAGTTATGTCACATGGAGTGACTTAACCTATATTCTATATTGTAACTTAAAAATTAGTAGTGTAAAAAAAGTTAAGTCAACTAACCAGTAATCAGTATTACACCCCACAAAAATATTATGTTAAGTAAGTAAGGTCCACATAACCTATATATAAAGTGGTTGCATTATAAAAAAAAAGTTTTCTCTATGAAAAACTTGTAAAAAAGAGGTAATCCTAAGTTAAAAATAATTGTATCAAAGGAATATAATGGTCTTCTTCCAATGTCTAATGAAAAAAAAATAAGATTTAATTGACATGTTACCATATATATCTATAGAATATCATGATTTTTATAAGAATTTGGTAAGTACACCAAAAAAAAGAAATGTTTATCTTGATACAATAATATTGAGGAAGAGCCCGAAAAACCTGGAGAATTTTGTCAGTATGTAAATAAAGAATAAGGGCAGAAAAGAAACAAATACTCTCTTAGAGTACCTATCAAAAAGACTATAAAATATTATTTTAGTACCTATCATATTTTTATTATTTTTTATTGTATTATATTATTATATTTTTAATATTGCATTAATAAAAGGCTTATATTTAAATTTTTATAATGAGTAATATATTATTTTTTTTTTCTAGCTTTCTAACAGAGTTTAATTATTATAATTTTGCTTATAATATCAGAATTTAAAATGTTTTTTTTTATTATACCTAGTAAAATAAAAAAATATGAGCTGATACTCCTGCCGCATAGGATACAGCGATACAGGTGTGCGAATCATAGCGTATTTTAATACAATGATAAACCATTGCATTTGAAAAAACGACTCTGACCGAAGTTCAGTCAGATTATAATATTCGTTTGAACTAAAAATATCAACTTAAAACAGCTATAAAAAACAATTGAGATTAGGGATTTATCTAATATCTTAGTATGATATTAAGTAATATGTGAGTATTCTTCAGTAAATTTTTCAGACCTTAATACCAAAAATTGCCAATTTTATCAATCAATATATACGTAAAAACGAGGATTTTACGAAATATTCAAAGTCTAATATTTTGTAGAAAAATTAACATAACGGTTCCAAAATTTTACCACATACGTATAATAGTTATGTGAACACCCAAAAAAATTTTCAAGTCTCTAACTTAAAAATTGCTTGAGTGATCGTGAAATATTAAAATCAAATTCGTCGAAATTTCAGTTTTCGTGAAAAATGCCGTTTTTTCGTCATTTTTTCTACCGCTTAGGGTCAATTTTGAGAAATTCGAAAAATGACCTAAATAAAGTACCAACTACATCCACTTTGCTACCGGAAACATACCCTGTTCATGCAAATCGGAGCATTATTTCGGGTCGTAAAAGCGTTTTCATACATAGAAAAAAAAAAGAAAAAAAAAAGACACACATCATTGTACCTAAGTTCGCTCAGAATATAAAAAATAATAGAAATTAGAAGACTATTTTTTTATTTTATTAAAATTCATTTATCCTTTAACGTCAATAGGCAACTATATTTCGTATTTAAAAAAAAAAAATAGATTTTGCGATTTATACATTAAAAAAGCAGGAAAAATTACACATTTTTTGATAAAATAATATCTTATAAAGTTATAACTTATTATTTTTATAGTGGTTTAGGGACTAAATAGTAATGAAATATAAATGTAAATAGTAGATGTAACTTAGTTATATACAGTTTATAAATATGATTTAGTCTCTTCTCAAAATTTTACTTTTATGAGATAAAAGCTAGGTATAAGTCGACCATTCATGTTATGTCAAATAAGTTAAGTCTCTGAAACGTATGAAAATTGATGTGCATAATAAGTTATGTCCATTTTTTTTTTTTTTTTATAAATATTAATTTAAAAGTTTAAATGTTTAAATTTTAAATATAAAAATTATACTAGATGATTAAGAACAACTTACAGAATCATGTAGTACCTAGGTACTAAAACAATACATATCAAAATGCCGATTTGGCGTTTTTAGTCTAAGTTTGTTTTTCCTCTCCTGAAAAATTGTATAACTGTGACTTAACACCATTTTCACGCGCACCCGCGGTTTAATTACAGTTAAATACAGGTATATTATATAAAAATTATTATTTATTTTTGTATAATTTTTTATTTTACTAAAATATGAATACATACAATCGTAAAATATTAAATAATTTATATGTTATACGAGTATAGTAGTTATACTATGGCAATAACAAACTTATTTTTGTGTCATAATTATAAGAATAGAGTTCAGTTCATATTGTGATATTAGTGATTTGTGACAGACTTTTACGAGAGATTATAAAATAATCAGTACTGTTCAGTATTTGTCAGTACTTGCAATAGTATTAGAAGTAGTGGACGGAGAAAAATTTTATCGTTTAGGTACTAAAGCCGGAACACTTACGCAACTTTGTTTTTAAAATATCATAATTTTATATATTAAATTATTATGTATTTAATTATATTTAATATTTTTCTTATAATTAAATAGATTTTTTGAAATAAATACACTTTTAACACTTATAAAGTTATAAAAAAAAAAAAATATTGCTCAATAATATAAATTGTATTCTTCGGACTTCTACCGACGTGTAAATGTATATCCAAGATATACCATATCTCTCTTGTAAAAGCCCGAACTATAATGATTCTGACTTACCATATTTGAGTTACCGCATTTTATTTTATATTTAATTCCATTTCCACCTAGTTTTTTATTACACACCTCACACGTATACACACCTACACAACCACCCGCACACTAGCACTCATAAGTTTTGATAGGCAATCCATTCCAGTCTTCCACCTCTTGTTGAGTGCTATTACAACGTACACACATACACAAATTCTGGTCGGTGGTGTTTAGGTAATTTGGATGGTGTCCGGGGTGCGCATATTAAAGTATTAATCAACCGGCCCATTCAGGCAACATCAATTTAATATTGTTTACAAAATAATAATATATCAATATAATATACCTAATAATTGTTATAGAAAAATGTGACTAATTTTGTATTTATTTATTATTATGTCATATTTCCATTTTAGATTTTTACTACATTTTTAAGTTAAGACCATTTCAAAAATGAAATCCTGATTACGACCTTTCTATAATCAATGAAAATTTACCGTAACAAAAATACAAATTTATTGGATATAAGAAGTTAAATTATGTTAAATGTAATATTTACTCGTAGTTGCTTCTAAAAAATAAAAATAATAATAAAAGTATTATAATAATAAACTAATTTATTAAAAATATTTTGGTTTTTAATTTACAAATTTGATTAAAAATAAATAAATAATTGTAGATAAATATTTTTGTAAATTTGTACATAAGTATAAAATTATAATATTTTATTGTATAATAATTGATTATAATCAATTCACTAAATCTTTATATTTACTATCTTGAAATATATTCAAAAAATATATTATTATAACATACCAACATATTACATATACGATAAATTTAACTCACAATATTTTTAGATGAAATATTGAAATATCAAGGTCCAAAAATTAAGATAATAAAATATTAAGGAACATATTATATATTTTATTAAATATACAATTTTATTTTAAATTATTACAAATGACATTTAAAAAAAAAATCCTATTTAATGTTTATACAGTGACACAGTTAACAATAAACTATGTCACCTATATAATTTAACATATTATGTAACTCATTACATTTTTATTTAAACATGTTAAATACAAAAAAAAAAAAAAAACAAACATAATTTATGCAAATAGTATTAATTATAATAGTAACCAAGGTATATACGATTTACATGTTGGTAATTCAATATTTTACAAATAAATTAAAATTTATATTTTAGGAAGTTACATGTTCATCAAAATTTTACATAATGTATTTTTAAATGTACATTTAGGTATATAACTTATAATTCATAAATTCAAATTACATAATGAGAAACACTTTTATTGAAACAAAACTAAAACAAAATATACACCACTAATGTGTAAAATACATAAATAAATACTAATAAATCTATACAATTATGGTTACATTAAATTATAAATCATAATTAATACATTTAAAATAATTATAAAAAATATTTTATTAAGCGTATATAATACTTTTTCATAAATAAAATTAATACGTTTTAATACTGATATTATTTTAAAATTTAAAAACACATGATAGTATAGTTTGTACATGTTGTGAAAAAAGTATTAATATATTTTAATGTCAATGTTAAATTAAATTTTGAGAATTAAAAAATAAATGAACCTTATGTGAACGTATACGTATAGTTTAACAAATCTGTAATAAAATGATTACCAGGTATATCATGTTTAAATTTGTTTTTGATTTCTCATACATTATATGATTATATATATTTAGTTATTTGGTTTATGCACTATGAGAACTAAATATAATTGTTTAATTATTATCAAATTAGGTATCTATAAGTTCAAAAATGAACATTGTTTATATTTTTATACAAAGTTGGTAGATATATTTTATCAATATTTCTAGCAGGGGTATACACATGACATTTTTATGGGGAAAGGAATTGTAAAATAATTAAACAGATGTTTATGCATCACCCATATCCATGTTCCACATTCCCTCATTTGTGCACTCCCGATTCCAAGTATATAATAAGTATAATAAATAAGTAAGTATAAAATATTATTAATTAAACTTAATTAAATTTAAATTTAAATTTAAATGTAGTACTTAAAAATTATTGTTGATCTTTGCAAGCAGAATTTTGAAATTATAAATACTTGTTTCATTACTAAAACAAATTTGAAAAAAGAAATTATAATTAAATAATAAATAAACATATAATAAACTTTATTTTAAACAGATATTAAAAAATTATATTTATTAATTAAATAATTACTACATAATTTTTTAAATTATGTAATATTTTTATCTAAATGAATAATATTTTTTATAGTTACATTCAAATATATTTGGTGTTTAAATGGTTTAAAATTACAATCTTAAAAGGATTTCTATTCAAATTCAAATTCTTCCCTTATAATTTAGATTTTTAAATATTAATTAGTTTAACATTTACTCAATTATATTTTTGAATTAATAGTTACATAGATGCTTAAGAAAAATATTATATTTTTATTTAACTAAGTATTTTATAGTAGTTTAATACTAAAATAGAAAGCTAATAAAATAATATTTCTAAAATTTCCAATATTACTTAAGAATAATTAAAATAAAATTTGTTTTAAACTTTTTAACATTTTACTTACAAAATACTTAAATGGCATTTAAAAATGTGCTTGTTGAAGAATAATTAATCTTTTTCTTTCTCTTCATTCTAAAAATCAAAAAAGTATTTACTTTTATTTACTAATAATAAAAAATAGTACTTATACTTTTTGAAAATAATTATATCTATTAAATAATTGAATTAATATTTTATTATGAAAAATGTAACTGCATTGAGTAACATTTTATAATATTTTCAAAATTTTCAGACCTTAAAACCCAAAATTACCAAACATTATATACATAAAAAAGATAATTTTACGAAATATTCAAAGTCCTATATTTTGTGGAAAAATTAACGTAACGCTTCCAACATTTTACCACATAAATATAGTACATATGTGAACACCCAAGTCTCTGATTTCAAAATTGCCTGAGAAATCATGAAATATTAAATTGAAAATTTCAGTTTTCGTGAAAAATGACTTTTATTCGACATTTTTCAGTTTTTTTCTATCGCATAGTTAGTAAGTATGCATAAGCATAAGTAGTTGGTAGTTGGTATTATTATGAAAGCATTATATTAATATAATGAGAATCTTATGAAGGTAGTTGTTATTAACATTAATGTTAATAAAAATAAACTAAAAGTAATGTAGCTATTTATCAATATTTCAATAATATTATAATTTTATACAAATTACCTCTTTCTTATCACTTGGTAGATTTTTGATAATTTGAGAAAGTGTTGAAATTAATTTTAAATATGCAGTTTCAGTAGGAGAATTGTACCATTTAAAATGCTAAAAAAATAATAATAATATTAATACACAACTTAATAATTATGAAATTTAGATTTAAATAAAAAATAATAAATATCATTTTTTTACTTTTTACTTAAAATAATTACATATAACATTAAATGTCTGTTAGAATATTATTATAATTACAATTACTTTAATTGTAATATAGAAAAGCAAGGGAAGGGTTACAGGTGTAAAGAGGCTAGTGTTGAATTTTGATTACAATTTGAATGTAACGATAAATCATAACATCAAAAAAACGATTCTGAGGAAAGTTCATCAGATAATACTCGTATATGTACCAATTGAAATTTTTACATTTATCAATCTCTACGTTCAATATAAAAAATGTATATAAAATCCCTGAATGGTTCACCTAAATACCCAAACCTGACAGTACATCGCTCAGAATCATTTTTCTAATATAATGATTTATCATTGCATTTCAATTATAATCAAAATTTAACACTATCCTCTTTACACCTGAATCCCTTCCGTTGCTTTACAATTAATTGGAACTAAGTTAAGTAAATTGTATTTAAGCTTCAATAAAAATTTTTTTAATTTTATTTATCATTATAATATAAATATATATTATATATATAAAAAGAAAAATCCATATAAATACTTTAAATATTTATTCTACTAAAATTTCAAGTATAAACACTTTTTAAAAAAAAAAAAAATGTGTCTTGAGATTTTCCAAATTTTTGGTTTTCCAATTAATTTTTATTATAAGATTTTCGTTTAAACTAAAAATGTCAATTATAAACAGCTATAAGAATAAATTGAGTATTTAGATTTTTCTTATAATTTGATATGATTTTAAGTAATATGCCCAAAATTGCAAATTTTATCAAACATTATTTACATAAAAACGAGAATTTTACGAAATATCCACTCCTATATTTTGTAGAAAAATTAACGTAACGGTTTCAAAATTTTATTACATATATGTCGTATCTATATTAATATCCAATAAAATTTTTAAGTTTCTAACTTTAAAATTGCCTGAGTTATCGTGAAATATTGAAATCGAATTCGTCGAAATTTCAGTTGTCGTGAAAAATGTCGTTTTTGTGTTTTTTCTATTGCATAGGATCAATTTTGAGATATATGATTATATGAAAAATCACCCAAATAAAGTACCAACTACATCCACTTTCTAACCGGAAACATATGCTATTTGTGGAAATTGGAGCATTATTTCAGGTAGTAAAAGTTTCTTCAGTCATAAAAAAACAAAAACAAAATTCACATCTTTGTAAAACCAACATTCTTTGATTCCCTCTGAATCTAAAACTTACTTCTGCATAAATATCTGAATTCGAATTACTGGATTGTGATTTTATGTTTTGGTTATTTTCTTTTTCTTCCGATTCCGCTTGTGTTTTACCTAGGTATTTTAATTAAAGTATCTTTTGTAAAAAAGAAAAATTATAAACTATTATTATTTAATTTAATAATACAATAAATGTTTTTAGTAGTTGATTGTTCATCGTTTGCTTTAATCAATGTACGTTCTGGTAACGAATTATTATTGTAATTATTTGATTTCATATTTCGTTGATCACTAGATTTCATTGACAAGTCAATTGGTTCATCCTGGCTATTTGAAAACACTTAATTAAAAAATAATAATGATTAAAATTAATTATTGTATATTTGTATTTTAATTTTTTAATTATTAATAATTATACAAAGTTAAACTAATTTTTTATACTATACTTTAATGTGAAATTTCATTATTATATTATTAATCTGAATGCATTTCATTTTTTTAATCTAATATGTATTAGATTAAAAAAATCATGTAGTAAAAACTAAAATCTATACTGCAAAAACTATTTTTTTAATAAAATAAAAAAAATGACTAAATACCACTGTGTATATTTAAATTAAGGTGTATAAATAAGGTGAAAATCACTTTAAAAAATGAGTTATTATTATAAAGTTTTTAAAAGAAAATGTAAGGGCACTGGTCCAATATGCTATCTACCGCACTTTTGGTGGTTTAGTAGGTATGCTATCTACCGTCATTTCGTGTTGGCTATCTATATTATAAATTGGCTTACATTTTATATTGCAGTGTTTCTACTTTGTCAATTTTTGGGTGTATATTAGTTGTATAGTGCTGTATACTGTATTTCTGATTGCTCCGAGGAATGATTCGAACATGTTTGGTCAGTTGGTAATAAACCACGTATTTTTAAAAAATTTACGCACATTTCTTCATTTTGAATTACGTATCGATATAAATAACTCATCGTTGATAAACTCATTTTATAAAATAATTAATAATAAATAAATAAATCACAGTAAAAGCGACACGACTTACAAACACATACTAAATTTTTGTAAGATGCTTATGATAAATTATAAAGAGGTATAAATATAATAAAATTTGGGATTTTGATAAAAGCTTAATCTTAATTGTAAAATGATAAAATATTTGCGGTAGATAGCATATGCCAATGTAAGAAATAAAATAAATTATATAAGAAGTAACTAGTTGCAAATTATCAATTATTCCTAAATCCCTATTTATATTTATGATGTAAAATTGATTTTAATAAAATTGGTCAGGACCGTATCTGAGGGGGGTTCATGAGGTCCGGTCCCCTCGAAATTTCATGAATATTTTATCAATTTTTAAATTATTTTTAATACATATTATATATTTTCAAAATAATAAATGGTCGTTTTCAAATTGTCTATTGATTGTAGTATAACCTACATTATCTATATTATGATATATTATGATTATGCTTCCAATAATGCATTGTTATCGATCAACAGAGACAACTATCGATGCGGGTCATCGAGGATTAGCAGAAAAAATATAATTGTGATTAATTAAGAATATTATGGTATACAATTTTGGATCCCCCAAAAAAATTTTTAATTTAAATTTTTAATTGGTACAAAATTATATGAAACATTTAATATTATTAAGTGTATATAAATGTTAATTATTTCAATGTTGCAAATTACGTAGGTAGATACATCATACATGTACAAAGGTATATAGGTACTTATACTTATATTGTAGCTATTACCTTAGAATTTGGAAAGCATTAGATATTATCAAGGAGACATTATTACAGGCCTATTTGAAAATTATTTAATACATGGTAAAACTTAATATTTAGTATGATTCGCTTTTTTAAAATTTTATTTTTGCTTTACTATATACATTATACATTTTAATCGATATTTATTTTTATTTTTTCATTTTTGTGATTACGCCGATTTATTAGTTATTTGTTTTTTGGAGTATCATCAACAGTATCTTTATACGTCATATCAATAATTATACTCGAATATACTTCAACAGTTATGCCTTAATGGCAAATCATTGCGGTTTAATTGACAAGAACAAGTAATAACTGATAATAAATAAAACAATTTGTTTTTGAATAAGAACAAGACTCGTATTCTATTGGGGGTTTAAAATTTTCAATTTCTTTTGTTTTTGAATGGGTCATATGATCACTGTTTATAAACTTAATGTATCTCATATTGTGAGTAATTTATTTTCTTTACTTTATTAAATAATCAATAAAAAGAACTGGTATCAGTATCAAAACCGAAAGAATAATTTTTGGAACCGGACAAGAACCACTACCAAATATTTTTTTAAATCGGCCCATCTCTATTGACATATTGTAATGGTTGCATTTATACCCGAGTCGTCTTTTACGTCACCTAAGCATTATTTACGTGTAGGCCAGACACGGGTGAGCTGAGTGCGATATATAATAAATTAATCGAGTATTAATAGTTGAAACGTGAAGTCGAGTCTTTATAGCTAAAGCATAGAGTTGTGTTTTAAGAACTATATCAGTCGTGATTATTTCATTTAAGTATTTTAGATTCTGAGCGAAGCAAAGAATGTATTGGTTTTGCAATGATGTGTATTTTTTTATGTATGAAAACAATTTTACTATCCGAAATAATGTTCCAATTTTCACGAATAGCATATGTTTCCGATTTGAAAGTGGATGTAGTTAGTACTTTATTTAGGTCATTTTTCGAATTTTTTTTTATAGCTGTTTTAAGTTGTTATTTTTAGTTCAAACGGAAATTATAATCGGACTGAACTTCGCTCAGACTCGTTATTTTTAATGGTTTATCATTGCATTCAAATTCTAATTAAAAGTAAACGCTATGATTCGCACACCTGTATCCCATGAGGCAGGAGTATCAGCTCTTGTTATATTGATTCTTGTCAACTCAACTAGAAGCTCGTACTCCGCTACACCTGTGATCTACAATAAACTACCCTCCAAGATCAGGGTTAATCAGGTAATAGTGTATTATTTGTATTTATTATATTTGCTTCGTTGTGTTAATATATTAATTTTATGTTCGTTTCTAAATTACGTGTTAGATATTGAACGCAGGTCATAAGTTTCTAGGACCTTTATAATATAAATAAGAAACCTTTGTTTTATATCGGTCTAACGACCCGGTTCAAGCGACCGGTTAGTGTAGTAGGAAATAGCCAGCCGACTGCTTTTTAACTGGATAGGATTTGATAGAAAACACTGAACGACACCCTTTACTGTAAAGTACGAGGCGTGTAACGTTACAACTTGGTGAAGGCGCCGGGCAATTTATTAATTCTTACGAAATTAAAGTAGTTAATTAATAAAAACCCCCATTTTGTTCATTAACTAGCACAATAGTAAATTGGTAATTAAATATAAATTTTGGTATGTTATATACGAGTATATGAAAATTAAATAAAAAATTTTAAAAAAACTTGGATTAAATTTAAACTATTTTATTTCTCGTTAATTTTTAATGTATAAGTATTATTTGAGAAGATTAGGTAATAAACAATTCAAATTTTCAAACGAGCGTGGACTATTCTAAATTTAGACAGATCTATCGATATCGATAATTTACTTCCAAATAAATTAATTTGATGATGGAAATAATAAAAAAAAAAAATATATTCCAACCGGATAATAATAATTACAATAATAATTTAATGACCTAAGGAACAATTTTAATAGAAACGGTTATTTTCCAAAATAATAGAATTAATAATAATTATAATAATTATAATAATAATACTAATGGTAGGAATAACTACGTACAAAATGAGAAAAATCGTCAAAAAAATTCAAATTGTATAGACATAATACATGAAAATAATAAAAAAAAAAACTAAGAAGGCAAAAGGAGATAGTCGGGACTTCTTCACGCCACAATAAAACATAAGGGTGTTAATAATAGGTAAGGTAATTAGGTAAGGGTTAATAATTATATGGTTATTGTAATGGTGTTGATCATGACATAAAGTTTATAAAATAATAAACGTAATTAATAATGTAACAGAAATAAAATCAAATGAAAGTTTAAAATTAAATGAATAATAACAATTGAAAAATAAAATAGATGAATATATCATCACAACAACCAATCCTACCAAAGCCTTTAATCATGAAATTTAATCCTAATATGAAAATGGTAGTGATAGGAAAAATTAATAATAATAAATCCATTTTTATAATAGATACGGGAGAAATTGCTTCAATAATTAATATTAATAATTTACCATTGGGTATAAAATTAAAAAATATAAACAAATTTATTAATTAAATGATGACAAGTTCGTTACGTTAGAATTTAGTGATTATTGTGCAATAATTTATAATAAAAATGAAATTTGTAAAAATAGTATTAATAATAAAATCAAAGATGTTACTATTTATGACAAAATTGAAAATAAGAATGAAAATAATGACAATATAAAATGATATAAAAAAATAATTAACAAATTTAATAGTCCAATTTCGAAATGGTGGGATAATGAAAACCAGTCTGAATCTATGTATAAATTCGGTATAAATAAAATACAATCATATAATAATAATTTAAATGCAAATAATGAAATAGCAAATAACAATTAGCAATTAAAAACCCACACGTTTGATTCTTTTATTTAGTTTGTTTTATATTGAAAACCATCTTTCTAGTAATTTTATCAAATAAACATAATTTACTTAATTATTTATTTATTCATTTTTTTAATCTAACACAATAGTGGAGCACAGGTGTGGACTAACGATAACATTTATAAAGATATTAATAATAGATTCAAATTTAAAATGAGTAAAATTTATATTTTATATGACAAATAATTAAGTGTTTCAGAAATCTGTGCCTACCCATAAAATCTACACGATTATAAAAATGCCGTTTTCATGGCAAAATATTAATTATTATTTTATTTAAAATTGGTTTTATATATTATAATAGAAATTTTTTTTACCAACAAAGTATAATTTGTAAACCTGAGTACTATTTTATATATTGTATTAAATTATACACCACCTTTAAAAATGTTAAGAGGCATGTCATTTTTATCACTATAACTATACAACAATTACTACACATATTATATATATACAGGGTGAGTATCGAGGATTTGACAAATGGAATAACTCTGGTTCTAGGGTCTAGGCAATATTTTTTTATAATTTTTTTTTTAAATTAATCTTATACTCCGGCACTACAATTATAGTACATTCATTTTTTTTTTGTATTTAAATAAAAAAATTAAAAAAATTACTTTTTATTTATTTTTAAATTTTTTAATTCAAAATAGCCATTTTGTAGATTTAGAAAAATTTTGGCGTTAACATTTCTTCTTAAAGTGTTTTTATTTATTTTTAATGATTTTTTGAAGTTGTTATACTTTTGGATTATTTGAAATATTACATAAATGTTTATTTTGTCCATGAGATGATATTGTATTTTATAATTTGATAGTCATATTTAATGAGTGGTTAAAGATAAAGATTAAAATTAAACTGATAAATGTTAATTGATTAAAAATAAATAAATAGTGCTTTTTGGTGTCGTGATTGTATTTCAATTATTATAAACTATTTATTAATATTTGTGTTTGATACCTATAATATGGATTATTGATTAATGTTTATTGCATATAATTATTTCAATAATTATCAATTGTCATTAACCACGTGATGGAATTGTGGTACATGCGAATATCATGGAGAAAATAGTTAGATAATGATAATTTGATACAATAGTCGGTAAACTTTTATATTTGAAATAATGAAAAAATATTATATTTTCATTAACTTCAAAAAATCATTAAAAATAAATGAAAAAACTTTAAGAAAAAATTTGAACGCCAAAATTTTTCTTAAATATAAATCTACAAAATGGCTATTTTGAATTTAAAAACAAAAAATAAATGAAGTTATTTTTTTAATTTTTTTATTTAGATACAAAAAAAAAAAATTAAAGTAGTAATTATAATTGTAGCACCCGTGTATGAGAATAATTTAAAAAAAAAATTATAAAAAAATATTGCCTAGAACCAGAGTAATTCCATTTGCCAAATCCTCGAGACTCACCCTGTATAATATATCTAATATAATCATAAAAAGGAGAACTAATACTGCTATGAAAGTTATACAGGTTTTAATACTATTATTAAAGAGAAAACTCAATACTTTCTTTTTTAAACACGTATCCCTCCCTCATCAGTATCATCTCTTCTTTTTATTCTTTAAACATCTACAAAAGACAAAATCGTAAATGTAATATTCATAATTAATTGGAACTGAGTTAACTAAAATTTGAAAATTTGAACTTCAATAACATTTTCAATTTTTTTTTGTCAATTTCATTTACAATTAAAAATAAAAAGACACATCATTGTAAAACCAATACTTTTTTCGCATTGCTCAAAATCTAAAATTAACACAATATAGAACAAAAAATTGTTTTTTGTATTTTGTTGCATAAGCATTAAAACATTTTAAAAAATTGAACAAAATTAGGTAAAATATAAATTTTAATAAATTTAGAACGGTCCTATTATTTTGTTTAATTTCAATGCAAGGTATTACTTACTCATGTAATCAGTGTTATAGTTTAATGAAGAATTTGGTTGACAATTCCAGTTACTTTCTAATGAGATTTCAGGTAAATCATCTATAATTAAAAAACAAAATATTTTTATTAAGATAATAAATGGGTAATGAACCAAGGACCCTAAAACAAAAAAAGACACACATCATTGTAAAACCAATACTTTTTTCGCATTGCTCAAAATCTAAAATTAACACAATATAGAACAAAAAATTGTTTATTGTATTTTGTTGCATAAGCATTAAAACATTTTTAAAAAATTGAACAATATTAGGTAAAATATAAATTTTAATAAATTTAGAACAGTCCTATTATTTTGTTTAATTTCAATGCAAGGTTTTACTTACTCATATAATCAGTGTTATAGTTTAATGAAGAATTTGGTTGACAATTCCAGTTACTTTCAAATGAGATTTCAGGTAAATCATCTATAATTAAAAAACAAAATATTTTTATTAAAATAATAAATGGGTAATGAACCAAGGACCCTAATTTTTAGTACAAAATGTTTAGAAGTACTTAACACTTACTATTATTAGTATTATTTTTTGGTAAAAAAGAATTCACATTTCGTATGTACTTTGGACTTTTTATATCTGAATTTTCCATGTGGTTATCTGCAAGTATATCAGGCAAATAATCAATATAACCTTGAAAATTTATTCAAAAATTACCTTACATATTTTATTAATAAATTTATATGTAAACAATCTCCTTAAATTTTCAATATATTTATATTATTAAAATATATTTTTAAAAAAATGTAATATACTTACTCAAGTTGTTAGTATTATGGCGTTTTAAGGGATTACGATTCACGAATACTGGAATTTGATGACTTGAACAAGGTAAACAATTTTCAGCATTTATTTCAGGTACATCATCATTACCTAGGACTTAACATTTTTAAAAAAAAAAAACATTTTTTACTAAAAATTACCATTAGATAATCACCCTAAGTTTTTAATAGAAGCTATAAGTTCGCAGACTTACACATATCAATCATATTATTATAGGTCATTGGCAGAATATCATTTGAATCTCTGACGTCCTCATATTCAAATTCATCATCACAATATTCAGTTGAACTAAAATCTTCATCTGTATAAATTTATAATAAATATAAATAATAATTTATTACTCGTATATAGTTATTATTTAAATTATATAAAATTTTATTTATTATAGCGTCACTTACATGAACCTTCAGGACTTTCAGAACGTTCGGGACAATTATCAGAATTATTGTTATATTCACTTGTATCCTCATTTTTTTTCATATTTTGTGTGTTACTCACACCATCAGATTTATCACGAACCATTATTTTTGAAATTGTTTATATGATTCAATATTTGTTTGTGGATACTTCACATAAACGACTAAAAACAATGCTAATATTTAGTAAGGCGTAGTTAATATGTTTATTATTAATTGATAAATATAATATTTATGTTTAATCTCCAATTATACAAATACAAGTGATTTATTTTCCTTATATAATTTATTATTAAAAAAAACTAGCAATTAATGTTCTTATTTATATAAGAAATGCAGCAACGAATATAAAATGAATATAGAGAAATTAAATGATAGTGAACGAATATTTTGAAAAATGCACCTACTCACACGGGTTACTTGGTCTTTTGATTTAAAATTCCGTCTCTTCCCGTTGCACAAGGATAATTGCACATTTACTAGATAGACCATTTATACTGACGCAAATAAGCCATTAATTCCATCAAACAATAATTAAACTATATCATAAACATCATGATTTGACTATATACGTAAAATAACTGTATGTTCTAAAATAAACAGATGACTTTACCTATACTCATTTAATATTTTACATTTATACTTTATTATATTATAATGTAAAGTATTAATGTATACATGTTAAGTAATTTTAATAATTTTATATCGAAAATGGGAACAACGTTACTAACAAACAATCATTACTATAATAATTCATAAGTACCTATATAAGTTTTTCGTATCAGCCGCATAACCGTGTTTAATCACGTTCTTTGATTATCTGATTTATGTTATATTATTAATCAAATTGGTTACTATTATAATTGGGTAAAGTGTTTTTATAATCAATTAAATTTTATAAGAAGAGTTTTTGTGGATATTCATATTTTATACACTAATAAATAAAATAAAAAAGTCCCCAAAAAATTTACTTAATTAATTATTTAATTATTTAAGTAAATACGTATTTCAACAACTACGTTATCATCTTAAGTACTAAACGTAGACTGATCAAGACTGATTAGGTATTTACTAAAATAATAAAGTAAATTTTTTGTGGACTTTGGTTTTCTTTTTATTTATTAGTATAATAATAATTTATATAAATGTTTATATTTATAAATAATTTTTTATTATTATTAAAATAAATATAAAATTTGTATAATCTTTTATGTATAATAGAAATATATTTTGTTTAAATGTATATTTATATTAGTGATCAATCATTACACATTAGAATAAAATAATAATTAGGTTGTGGGTATAAAAAATATAGTTTGCCACTTTGGAAGTAATACTAAAAATTAATGTTAATATAATATTACATTTTGCATAAAATACTATATTAAAAGAGCTGATACTCCTGCCGCACAGGATACAGGTGTGCGAATCATAGCGTTTAATTTTACTTAGAATTTGAGTGCAATGATAAACCATTGCATTCGAAAAAACGATTCTGAGCGAAGTTCAGTCAGATTATAATTTTCGTTTGAACTAAAAATATCAACTTAAAACAGCTATAAAAAAAAATTGAGATTAGGGATTTTTCTAATAATTCAGTATGATGTTAAGTAATATGTAAGTATACTTCAGTAAAATTTCCAGACCCTAATACCAAAAATTGTCAATTTTATCAAACATTATATACGTAAAAACGAGAAATTTACGAAATATTCGAAGTCCTATATTTTGTAAAAAAAAATAAAAAAACGGTTCCAAAATTTTACCATATATATATAGTAGCGATGTGAACACCCAAAAAATTTTTCAAGTCTCTATCTTAAAAATTGCCCGAGTTATCGAGAAATATAGAAATGGAATTCGTCAAAATTTTTTTTTCGTGAAAAATGCCGTTTTTTTATCATTTTTTCGCTGTTTTTTCTACCGCATAGCGTCAATTTTGAGAAATTAAATAAATGACTTAAGTAAAGTACCAACTACATCCACTTTGCTACCGGAAACATACCCTATTCATGAAAATCGGAGCATTATTTCGGGTAGTATTTTTGTACACAGACATAAAAAAAAAAAAAAAAAAAAAAACAAAAAATAATCACACATCATTGTAAAACCAATACATTCTTCGCTTCGCTCAGAATCTAAAATATATAATATAATATTATACTTTTTTACTACAAATTTAATGTGTAGTACAATTTTTTTTTAATTTTATGCCCTGCATGTACATATTATACAATATAGGGACTATATCACTAAATATACGACAAATACATAGATTAATATAAGTGGAATATAGATGGAATCAATGGAAGTCTTTTCTACAATTTTCTGAGAAGACAGAGTCCAAAATTTTAGTAGAATATAATAATATTATGTTAATATATTCACTTATTATATATAAATATTACGCGTAAAGTAGGAAATTCGTGCATTGTTCACAATTCCCAATCATTTTGGGCAAAGTAAGAAATATATTTTAAAACTATTTACGTTATAGTTTTATTTAAAATTATTTAGTTTTTTAATTTTTAAAAAAACCTAAGTAGTTAGTTTTCAAGTGCTTCACGGAACTTTTCATTAGAGTGGAGTAAGATATAGATGTAGATAAAAGATAACATACTAACATAGTACTACATTTTGATTAAAATTTGAATGCAATAATCACATTTAGAAGAAGTATTCGGAGCGAAGTTCAGTAAAAAAAACAGATAGGTACTGATTAAAAATTATTGATCCAAATTTTCATATATTTACTGAAATACATACTTATTTAAATTATGATATCAACATTAGTTTCAAAAATATTCATGTATATAAAATACACAAAACATGTGTGAATATTCAATAAAATTTTCTTAGTCTCTAATCTAAGTTGAACATTTCTTGAGTTAGGTTTTTTTAATAACAAATTTGTTCAAGTTACCATAAAAAATAGTCAAAATATCACATCATAATATTTTGGTAATTTCATTTTCATTTTTCTCTGTATTTTTAACCAGTGTTTGATTTGAAGAAAAAAACGATGAGCTGATACTCCTGCCGCACAGGATACAGGTGTGCGGATCATAGCGTTTAATTTTACTTAGAATTTGAATGCAATGATAAACCATTGCATTCGAATAAACGATTCTGAGCGAAGTTCAGTCAGATTATAATTTTCGTTTGAACTAAAAATATCAACTTAAAACAGCTATAAGTCCTATATTTAGTAAAAAAATTTAAAAACGGTTCCAAAATTTTATCACATATATATAATAGCTATGTGAACACCCAAAAAAATTTTCAAGTCTCTAACTTAAAAATTGCCCGAGTTATCGTGAAATATAGAAATTGAATTCGTCAAAATTTCGTTTTTTCTACCGCCTATAGTCAATTTTTTAGAAATTCGAAAAATGACCCAAATAAACAAGCACGTATTCAGGATCAATTTTTTTGGGGGGGGAGGGGTTAAAATTTTTTAATATATGAAGTAAAAATAAATGATTATATTATACGTAGTTATATATGTAGTTAGTCTGTTATATTATAAATATAAAACTACTTTAAAAATTTCGGGAGGGGAGGGGGTTGAACCCCTAAACCCCCCCTGGATACGGGCTTGCAAATAAAGTACCATCTACATCCACTTTTACGAGTACATCTGAAACTAGCTATTGGTGAAAATGGAAGGGTTATTTTGGGTAGTGAAAGTGTTTTCAGAATATTTATACGTATGGATTCTAAGATTTTCGTTTTCCTAAAAATATCAACTTAAAACGGCTATAAAAAAATATTTTGACAATGGATTTTTCTAATATTTTAGTATGATGTTAAGTAATATGTAAGTATACTTCAGTAAAATTTTCAGACTAAAATACCCAAAATTGACAATTTTATCACACATTATATACGTAAAAACGTGAATTTTACGAAATATTCAAAGTCCTATATTTTAGAGAAAAATTAATGTAACGGTTCCAAAATTATACCACATATATATAGTAGCTATGTGAACATCCAAAAAAAATTTCAGGTCTCTATCTTAAAAATTGCCTGAGTTATCGTGAAATATAGAAATCGAATTCGTCGAAATTTCATTTTTCGCGAAAAATGCAGTTTTTTCGTCATTTTTTCGCCGTTTTTTCTACCGCATAGCGTCAATTTTGAGAAATTCAAAAAATGACCTAAGTAAAGTACCAACTACATCCACTTTGCTACCGGAAACATACCCTATTCGTGAAAATCGGAGCATTATTTCGGGTAGTATTTTTGTACACAGACATAAAAAAAAAAAAAACAAAAAAAAACAAAAAATAATCACACATCATTGTAAAACCAATACATTCTTCGCTTCGCTCAGAATCTAAAAGAAGGGGACTATCAGACTTTCAAAAAAATTAGCGTCCCCCTAATATGCTTAAGTACATATAATATCATAGGGGATTTAATAATTAATAGGGGTACGCTCAAAAAAATAAAAAATAGAAGAGGTACTTCGTCCCCCCGTGTCCCCCCTCAAATCAAGCACTGTTTTTAACTAATCTTTTTTATTAGTCGGCTAATTTATTTGTCTGCTACTACCGATTTATTCATTAGTCATTCGTCATTAATGTATATGTATTCATCGTTATGAAATAAATTTCCATAAATTCTCTTAAATGCCCGTATAAGACTGATCTTCGTTCAGAAAATTTTTTCGAATGCGATAATTTATTATTTTTTAAGACTAGGACTTCTAAAAGTTTGCATATTTCTACATGCAGGAGATGGGTGGAGAAACGAGCACAAAGTTGTACGACCAGCACACTAGCTACTACTACGCAAAACGCAATCTATCAATTAAAACTGCATTATAAGACAACCCACGTAATAAATGCAAAGTATATTGAATTTATTATTATTTATTTACTATTCTAAATAATTCCACGCCAAGTAAATAAATTATTGAAACAAAATAAGTTCACTTAAATAGTTAAATTTAATATACTTAGTACATCTTTAAAGTTCTTAATGATCTAATATTTTTTTTTACTTAGCCATTTTTACACGTAGTTTGTATCAATATCAATATAATTTATATACGAGTATATAATAATATACACGATAACTACAAACAACGGCAGATAACGAAAATAATGTATGGTTATGACTTATGACCCACCAACAATCGGCACTGAATTCGGCAATTGTCATCATATTTTCTCCCACCTAGGCTTCGGACTGCATACACAAAATCGATTGGGAATCCGGTAGATGCGACGACGATACTAGAACCGGTTGCTATGATTCTGAATTTAATATAAATTTTCATTAAAAAGTTCCCACTTTATCATTTATAAAAGCGGTTCCCAAACTTTTTTTTATTCAAACCTCCCTAATAATAAAAAAATTTCTCACGCCTCCCACAAAGAATATTTAATAAAATAGGTTAACAATTTTAATAATTAATATTTATTATTTTTAAATTTATATTTTATGACAAAAAAAAAAAGTAAACTTATTTATTAACTAATTATTTTATATAAAACAATTAATGGGAACAATGCGCTTGTTTTTCGTATACTAGTTTTTCAAAATTAGGAATTAACGTTGTAACTGCAAAACGCATTTCTTTTTACACGTTGAATTTGGACCAATATTTTGATTTTAATTACAGCTCAGTAGCTGTAATTAAGGCCAGTGCCTTCTGCTCAAAATCCTGCTTCACAAAAATACGAAGTAAGAAAAAGTACAGATACTAGCGTATAGTATACACTACAACTTCGAAAAGACGACAGTTATAATACTAAAATTATTAATAGTCACATGGATAAGATAAGATAATCGTTTCTACAAAATTGTCATAGGCCACAAAATTATCTAATAGAATATATATAAAATTCACTCCGCGCCGCCCTATGAAGTGCTCGCGCCTCCTCTGGGTGGAGCTCCGCACAGTGTGGGAACCGCTAATTTATAATTTAATTTCTAAACGTACGATTTTGATAATTTTTACAAAAGCACGTTCTACACAATATTTCTGATGTTTTGGAGATTACAAGGAGTTAGGTTATGTAGTATAACAAATTTATCTGTATTTTACACAGTTTAAATGGGCAACTCCTGCTTCGATATACTATACACACACCGTAGTTATTTTTTTTTTACTTAGATCGCTGCTCCACGACAGTTATTTTAAAAATATTAATATATAAGTATATATTAAAATTTAAAACATATAACTACATAAGTATTAAATAAAAACATCGTAATTATTTTTTTACTTAGCTCGCTCCACGACCGTTATTTAAAAATATTAATATACAGGTATATATTATAACAAGTATTAGGTAAATAAAATATAAACATATGAATATTATGAGTATACACGATCACATGATATTACAGACCTGTCAATACGGGTCCTGCTAACCTAACCTGTATAACATTGTATGTCTTACATCGATGTAAGATATTACATTTATGTAAAAAGATATTATTTTAGCTTCATATTTTTTCATACCTAATATAAATATTTCCATTGTTAAAATTTATAACAAGAGGGCGGAGGGCGGTTAAATAGCTAGTATAAACGGACTGTACAACAACTTTGTGCGTGATAAATTTTATGTTTTTATTTAAAACTTAGTAGTTAGCGGCGTGGGTTTTTCCCCATAATACTTCTTTGTATTGATGACAATTATTATTAATAATAATAAATATTATATTATTATAAAAGTATACATAATTACACTTACACGTGTGATTTGTGAAAAAAATGGATCCCAAAAAAAAATTTTAATTAATAGCGTACTTATATCACATGTTATATAATACACTATTTAATTAATAAACATAGTATATAATATTTTCTTATTCTAGTTTTATTAATGCTAATGGCCAATAGGTTTTGATAATATATAATATAATCTGTTTCAACATACCTAATTACGATCTGGACGACGGACATCAAGTTCTAGTAATTGTAGAGTAATTTCCCTTCGTACATAGACTTCGGTGCTTCGGTAGATACTACTGATAGTGGTAGATATGATATACGTATTATGTCTCTCTATAACATAATATAATATGCACTGTTCTATTGATATTATCGCATGGAAAATGACACCTATGGTACTATATTATATTAATGTATTAAACATTTTACAAGGACGAGTACAACAGACATTTTATCTATTAAATATCGATTGAATAAATGGTCTTGCCGATCTTGATACTTCACCACTGGACAGTGTTGTCAGAAGTCATACAAGACATACTCAATACTCATATCAATATTATTAAAGCCAACTACTATAATAGTTCGTGGAATAAACAGTCGAAAAAAATTTGATAATAATAATAATAATGATAAAAAATAATTATACATTAGATTTAGTTGAAAATGGCAATTCTCGTTATATTTTTGAATATTTTGTATAACATATCAATATTATATAATAGCTTATTATTTATAAATATATTATTACTTATTAAAGTGTCATATGAAACGAAATGTTTACAATAATGATACCCACTTTTTGAATTGTTACGAAATATTAACGTTGCTTATTAAAATATTAATTCCCTATAGATGTAATATTATTTTTCTCACAAATGATCACTACGAAATAATAATACCACTATTAATTTATTTCTTGATCGTAAATGAATTTTTATTATTTTGAATGTTAATTTTTGTATTTTATATTACTTTTTTTTTTTACATAATACTTGTTTTAACTGATCACGCGTTTTTCTACTGATATTACTATAACTGTCATACCCAGTACAATTATTTGTAAATTCTTATTAATAGTGAATCCTCAAATTACATAGTTGCTTAAATAGAAATGTTTAATACAAAAATAATTCAAATATAGTTTTGTACATTATAGTTAAGGACTACATAGTTGTATTTAAGTAAATATCTATTATACATTTCCAAATATTACTTTTATCTTTGAGTCCAATTACATTTTATTTTATTACATTAATTGTTATTATTATTAAAAATTATTAAAAACTTTTGAAACATTGCAATTTATTAGCATACATGTATGTTTATAGGTAATTCATTTTTTCCAGAGTTTTTAAATAACACTAACATATACAGCAGTGGTAGAATTGGGGGGATACTAGGGGTACAATCCCTCCATTTTTATTCGTAAACAAAGCTTTCCCTTAACCTCTATAGATATATCTTTTGTTGTAAAATCATATTTGGATTCAGAAGGCAGGATTGAACATAGATTTAATAATAATACTCCTGGTTCTGATTGGATTAAAGCATTTTTGTCTAGACACAAAGATAATCTAACTGTTCGTTTTTGTGAAAATGTAAAGCGTGCTAGAGTAGCAGTTAGTTATGAGTCTATTGAACAATATTTTAATGAACTATCTATAACTCTTGAAGAAATTAACCATGATGTCATCATAAATTATGATGAAACAAATTAGTCCGACGATCCTGGTCAAAAGAAAGTAATTGTACATCGTGGAGTCAAACATGCTGAATGCATCAAAGACACGTCAAAATCTAGCACATCGGTCATGTTCAGTGGAATTGCATCAGGTGTAGTATTACCCGTGTATGTTGTTTACAAAGCAGACCACCTCTATGATTCGTGGACTTTAGATGGGCCTAAAGATGTTCGTTACAATAGATCTAAAAGTGGTTGGTTTGATACCACTCTTTTTGAAGACTGGTTTTTTTCTGTAGTACTTCCTTATTTCAGAAGATTTAAAGATAAAAAAAAAAAAATCATGATGGGTGATAATCTGGCTAGTCATATTTCAAAGAAAGTTATTGATGCCTGTTAAAAACATAATATTGCATTTATTTTGTTACCTCCTAACAGCACACATTTAACTCAACCCTTAGATGTTGCTTTTTTTAGGCCATTGAAAGCTAAATGGAAAAAACAACTTGATGCGTGGAAAGAAAAAAATAGAGGAGTCCTCCAAAAGAATAATTTCCCTAGATTACTTAATAAAGTTATTAAAGAACTAGGAAATGATGCAAACAAAAACTTAAAAGCAGGTTTCGCATCATGTGCTATTGTACCCTTTGACCCTCAACAAGTTTTGAAACGCATTCCAGTAAAAAATATTGGAAATAATTATTCTTGGTTACAATAATTTGAAAAGCACTTAGAAAATAGACGTTCTAATGAAACTAGTGTAAGAACTAAAAAAAAAAAGACTGACAATTGAGCCAGGTAAAAGTGTGTCTGGAATTAATAAACCAATTTTAGAAGACAATGATATGGAAATCATTTTTACGGTGAAAATATAATTGAATCTGATAATTATGAAGATGATGCTGGGATACCAAATAACCCTATTTGGATTGTAGTTCTTCCTAATGATCAAATACAAAGCACTAGTGGAACATAAAGTTCAAACATTTACTCAAATGAAGAAGATATTGAAGATGTTATTTCAAATTTGAAAGTTAATGATTTTATACAAGTCAAATATTTATACAACAAAAACTCTAAAAAGTCCACGAACAGTTTGTGTGTCAAATAAAAAACATAACAAAGGGCATCAAAGGTCTGTCTATATTTTGCAGTTTTATGAGAGAATATAAAGGATCCAAAATACATTCATTTTTCCTAATATTCAAGACTTATGGGATGTTATGCAAGAAAATATTATTAAGAAGTTACAAATAGTTAATGAAAAAAGAGGAAAATACAACTTCAACACATCATTACAATAATATTTTACCAGAGTAATTAGGTAGGTACATATGTACAATTTTATTTCTACGTTAAATTAAATTGATTAAAAATTTAAAGATTGTGTTCAATTGTATGTTCAATACTGATGTTAAAAAATGAATTGTTACATTGCCTATTTAAAGACTGATATAGTAAAATATAATGTTCTAATTACTTAATGTTAAAAAATGTATGTATACAATTATGTATTACAAAAAATGTTATTGTAATGTATATGTATAGTTTCTAAATATCTATGTATTGTTACTCAACATTTATCTCTACTCAACTATAATATTCCTGTCTTTAAATTGTCATATATGTGATACAACATTACAACATTAAATAGCATTATAATGTTCTAACGTTTGTATTAATTATTTATTAATAAACTGTTTTATTCATATACCATTATTTTATTATTTTAGTACAATATGTATTATTACTACAAGCAAGAACTTAAAAATGTATAATATAATAATTATATTATATTATAATATGTATTAAATATTTTAAATTGAATGAATATTTTATAAATGAATAAAAAAAACATAATTATTAATAACCAATGTTAAAAAAATATTTAAATGCAATCTTTATTAAACATTTAAATTCCTATGAATTTTAAACTTATAACAAATATTTGACATTCAATGTTCAATAAACATTTAAACAATATTAACTTGCTGTGTGGAAACATATCCCATAACATACAGAAATTAATTATCATAATATAAATAACCAAATCATATAATTATACATTTATAATTAATAAAATAAATTGAATTATGTAATAAAATTGTATTTGAAATCATAAAAAAATTAAATAAATAATAGTAATTATTAATTATATAAAGTTTAAAAATAATTTGTATATTTATATAACTTTCCAAATTATTGTATACCTATTTAATAAATAATAATAATTTTTATTTTATAATTTGGTTCACATTGTCTGTAACTTATATATCAAATGGATAACAGGAAATATTTTCTAAAATATACACCAGTTTACATAAAAATCAAACTCACAGACCCAAAAATCAAAATTAATTTCACAATAAATCAATATTTTGATAAGTACCTATTCATTAATAGCAACTAAAGATATAAAAAATAAATATATTAATTATTATAAATATTGATAATATAGATTAAACACTAATTATTAAGATCAAGGCCATCCCAAATGAAAGTCTTGTGAAGGTGTGACTCTATCAAAATAATTAACAAGTTGGCAAATTAGACTTTAAATCGATAGTTGCGAAATTTAACATGAATTTCATTATTTTTATCATATAATGGCTCTAATCATAAAATAGCTATTAAAATGAATATTTCATTAACTATGGTGCTACGACTTTATAAAGACCATAATTGGTTTATTACTAGTGATGTTACGAACTGTTCAATTATCAAACCGAACCAAACTCTAGGTGTTCCGATCGGTTCGAAAATCGAACTCAAATTGTATAATATTCTAACCGAACCAAATACCTAATAGTTCGGTTGGAAAATTGATCCTTAATGTACATTTACCTTCCAACTATTGATACAACTACTCTTATGTGATTTATATATAATTTATTTTCTTACCTTATCTTTGTAGTTATCTTGCAGACAACGATGTTCATACATTGATTTGCCTCAACTTTGATTTAGGTATATTATTGACTGATGATCCAGGTGATCAACGTATATTTAATGAAGTAAACGAACACTTAATAATTTATACAATATACTATAGAACTCTGATATGTAGGTATTTGAGAATAGAAGAGTTATTTTATATATATATATATATTTTTTTTTAAGTAGATGTTATTGTAGTGTGTGTGTAAGTATATAATTTATTAAGACAATATTTTACGCAGTGTTAGTTCATTGAACAAGCATATTGTAAAGCAATGGAAAAGATATAAGGAAATATGGAAATAATTGTACGTAGGTATCATTTCAGGTCAATTAAGCCAGTGTACATTACAATAAAAACATAATAGGAGGAAAATATTATAAGCAGTATTACCTTTACTACGTAAAAACGTTTAAACGAAGATGGTAAATAACCTCATTGGAATTCTGGAATTAAAGAAATAAATACTAGCAGTACTCCGTATATTTTAACGATCGTGTTAAACTGTTAAATAGTTTTATATTATGGAATATAAATATGGAAAATTGGAAAAATACAAGTGTAATAATGTGAGTAAATATGTTTAAAATTTAAATGTTGTGAAATGTGTACAAAACACGAATGAGTTTCCGTTGAAGTAAACTCGAGCAAGTGAAAATAATAAATATTAAATATCATTGTCACCTGTTACTAACTGTTAACTAACCAACCTAACCTACTAACCTTTGGATAATTGTTTATTATTTTTTAATCAAGTACACCTAACTCACATCTCCTCCTCTCGCGTACATAACATCATTCTTTTTGCACAAAAAGTCAAAAATGTCAATATCAGTAACAAGTGATAAGATGAATTGGTAAAAAAATAGAGGAGCGTCTTAACACAGGAATGCACCTTATGCCTACTGCGCATGCGCATAATGTACTAACATACTAAACTAATACGATATATTTTATGATAAATCGCCATTTAACAACACTATATATATCTAATCTGTAATATAATATTGTAATATTAAATTTATCACAATATTATGGTAAAATGAGTATTATAATTCATTTTATCAATGTTGCCACTCTTACGTGAGGTCGATTTTGTTTGTTTACATTTTCAGCAAACGGCCGAGTGTCCTATCTGATTTAATCTAATCTGTGGTGATAGTATAATCTATAATTTTTTGAATATTAAAGTAATGTTTAATACAATTTAAAAGTACCGTAAAATAAATATATAAATATACAATTAACTGTAATAATATGTTCTAATATGCATAACACACACAAATGATTTTATATTGAACTATTTGAAATGAAGAAACAAACAATATTACGACATTATTATAACCTAACCATCAAAATATTATTTATTAAGGGAATTGTGTTTTAATGACAAAAACAGTGGAGTATTTAAGATTTTGTCAAGGGGGATATGTATTGTAAAATATTAAATACCTAGATCCAAAAGGATAGTTGGGATAGTTGGGTAAAAACAATTTTATTTATCTAAAATATCACTTGATTCCAGGATCCATTGGGTAGGAGTAGCTCCATTTTGGCTCATTTTACGGGAAAAATTTATTTTGAACTTTTGAAATTATTGTTCACATGGATAATTATAAATAAATGTGTAATTAAATTTGAAAAATAAATTTGAAATAGTACTCAATTTTATTTATGTTTTATAATATTTTATAGCAGAGCTGATTGGTTTCGTAGTGTATCGGCAACAAGTTATTTTTTTTATTATTATTAGGTACCTAATAATAATTATTTAATGATGACAGATGAGCATGCATATGAAGTATTAATATAATAATTAAAATATTTAGAACATGCATATTTTTATTGGTCACAGTAATGAAAAACATGTAACTATGTACAATATATAACAGTACTGTAAATTGAATTTTTTTAATTTTTAGTAGACCATATAGAACAAAATATGTTTACTTTAAAACAAAATATTAAGAATAAAGTAATAGGTAGTAAGTAAAATATGGTAGTAAAAATAAACATACAAAATACATAATAATATACGCCTAGGTATAAATATTTTTTAAATTTCACATTGTACTTATTACAATATTTTTTTATACAATGAAAATAATAATTAATATTATTACGTACGACATACTGACACATAAAAATTATACAGTAAAATAGTAAACATTAAATAAAAGTAGTTTTGCTATATTGTTTTCATCTATTTATAATATAAATTATAAAAAAAATCTATTTTTAAAATTAAAAATATTAATTGGTTAGTTACATATTTTTTATGTATAGTATATAAACTAAAATAGACACCATTTTATATTTTATTATTGTAGATATTTTATTAATTACACAGATCGAATGGTTTCAATTTATTAATTGTCCGTAAGAAATATTCAATACGTATAAAATGTTTTTTCAAATATAATGTCTAATATAAAGGTAACCTTTTATAGAAAATTAAAATGGTAGGTATTGTCTGACATATAAAGACATATTAAGGATGCTATGATACCTTTTTCCAATAATGCCATTGATAAGACACTTAAATAAGATATTTTAATAAAGAATATTTTGAATGGATTTAATTAAATGTTTAAATTGTAGTGATGTTACGAACTATTCAATTTTCGAACCGAGCCGAACTCTAGGTGTTTGGTTCGAAAATCAAACTCAAATTTTATAATATTCCAACCGTACATAATACCTAATAGTTCAGTTGGAAAATTGAACCTTACATTTTTTGAAAGTCTGTTACAAGGTTTCTTATAAAAATAAATTAACTTTTAAACTTTTAATACTTATAAAAATACTGAATCATTCAATTGAATTTTTTTTAAAAAAAATATATAATGTACCAGATATCTACTGCTATAAGTTATTAACCGGTAAGTGTATTTAACAAAAATTAGTTAAGTTAATTATTTAACTTTAAATGTTCGGTTTGGGGTCAATGCAATTTTTATATAGTTCGGTTCTGTTCGGGTTCGAAAGATTAATATTAAGTTCGGTTCGACTTTAAAATTCAGGGTTCATAACATCACTATTTAATTGTATTTTCATCAAAATATATTTTCTTTATCGCAAGACTTAGTAATTTCTGACTGATAAAAATAAATTTTACTGTAACTTTGAAAATAATAATGAAAAAATGTTTGACAAATTTATATTCTGTGAGTACCTACATGACTGTCAATAATTGTTAATCATTGTTTATTTTTATTTATTTTTTATCAATAAAATTTTTATGAACAGTTCCTAGCAGTCAAATGGTTAATACTAATAATGTTATAATACTAACAATATCAATCAAAAATAGTTTGTTCAAAATATATTTAAAATATTTGTTAGGTACTATATTTTAGGTAAATTTAATGAAATTAAAATAAATATATTTTATCAGTATTTTAAGTTTAAAGTTTACATATTAATATATAATATGCTCAGCGTGTCTACACCATAACTTAATACCGATATTTTATAAATCCATTCACATTGTCCAAATTATAGGTAAACATTAACTGTAACAGATATAAAATATATATCTTTATTATATTAATTAAAAATTTATAAAACATTTACCTTACATAATAGTTATATAAGTAATTGAGGAGAACATCATAGTTTCCTGTATTGAATTGTTAATTAATTAATAATTAAATTATAATATATAAATATGACCTACTTAATACAATTACAAGAAATTAAAAAAATAGAAAATAAAGTTAATTAATGGTTATAGGTTTATGATTTTATAGGATTAATTAATGGGTATTACATGAATTACAAATGTTTTATAATTTATCAATAAATAATATTATAATATATAATATTTAAAAAAAAACGGTATAAGACATTGTATATTTCATGTAATTAATGATATTTATAATTAATAAAAAATAAATTTTTGTAGTAAATAAAAAGAAAATTATTTTTTCTAGTAATCAAAATGTATATTAAAATTATAATATATAGTTCAATAAAATGCATAAATTCAAATGTATTTTTATATAATTTAAAATAATTATCTTATCGCCAAAATTATATCTGGACATAAATGAATTATTTTAATTGTTTTTAAAACATTAAAAAAAAAAAAAACTATAAACTTAATTATATACACAATAAATACAGATTATACACATAATATACAGATTATACACATAATATTATAATTATAATTAATACATTATTAACAATAAAATAATATTATAAACTAATTGCTTCAAACAATAAGTGTGTAAATCTAAGTAAATTAAATAGAACTGTTTATTAAAATAATACCAATAGGTGGTCACAGAAATTTAAAATAAAATTAAGGTAATTATAAAGTAACTTAAGTAGGTGTACAATAAATTTAAAAGATGAATATTTCAAAAAAAAAAAAAAAAAATAGATAAATTTGTAAGTACAATTATAGGCACATACAAAAACATGTATAAAAGTAGAAATCAATTTTTAAGAAAAAACTTTGTAATATTGTAAAAATTTATATAATATTTATGTTTTAATGATGTTTACGTGAATAAATATATGAATATAACCATATGGTTTTATTTATACTTCTTAGTTATTTTATTTTTATGTTATGTTGTTATTCATGTTTTTTTATGTATTTTTATGTTTTGAATTATACAATAAAAATTTTAAATAATGCATCAAATAAATAGTAATGAATGTAAAATTATTAAGAAAATATAATATTCCTTAATTTTAGTGTTATAATATATATATATATATATATATATATATATATATATATATATATATAACTCTAACAATAAAAACATTTTAATTGATTTTAATATTTAATGAAAAATAAATTTTAAATGAATGTTAATTAAACATTGTAAATAATTGAAATGATTTTAAAAACTTGTTTGTTGATGTAGATATAAACGACTTATTTACTAACATTTAATTGTATGTAAGAAACTAGCAAAAAAATATTTTATCATATTTAAAAATAATATAATATAAACAAATTTTATTTTTGTATTACATAAATTTTACTGCTGATTAGCTAAAGAACACTATTAGGTAGTATGAAACAAAATTATTTACAAAACCAAGAGCTTAAGTTGTATTTTAATGTTATTGATATTCATTGAACCTTAATTAAGTTAATATTCTTTTACCATTTCCATTATGAATATGACTTATACTTTTAAGCAAAGTGGATAATTCATAGGAATTATGTAAAAGTATTTAATTGAAATAACGGATACGCTGATTTTTTTGTGTTGTAATTTTTGTATTCTTAATATTATTGATCTGTGTATTTTATTACTGAAATAAAAAATATAAATATTATTAAATTATAAAAAATAAATAATCATATAAATTTTAAAGAACTATTTGGAACAACACACTAAAACTAATAATTATAACTAACTTTTAAATAGGTAGTTTTCTATTAGTTTATAAAAATAAAAATTGTATTATTTTTTTGGATTCTCTAAAATATATTTGTAGTTTAAATTCTTAATAATACAGTAGAGATAACTAATTAAAAACGAGTTGTTTTCGAACAATTTTATTAGATTCTGAGCGAAGAAAAAAATCTATTAGTTTTACAATGATGTGTCATTTTTTGTTTGTTTTTAACTATGAAGACACTTTTACAACCCGAAATAATGCTCCGATTTTCACGAGTAGTATATGTTTCTAGCAAAGTGGATGTAGTTATTGGTACTTTATTCAGGTTACCAAATTACCACGATTAACATATGATTTCGGTAGAGAATATTGCCTAGTTGGTACTTTATTTAGGTAATTCTGAAGTTATTTCGCAAGAAAACTTACCAAAAATGACAAAATTAAGGTATTTTTCACGAAAACTGAAAATCTTGAAATTCATATGCATATTACTGTGAATATTGCACTTATCATTTTTCTTTTATAGCTGTTTAAAGTATAAAAAAAAGAACTGCAGATACTGCAGAACACGGGTTTAAAGATGTTAATGTTGAATTTTGATCAAAATTTGAATGCAATGATTTGCAATGATAAATCATTGCATTTGAGAAAAGGATTTTGAACGAAGTCTGTCAGATTCATACATTTTGGGTACTCATTTATATTATTAATATTGAAATTAGAAACTTGAAATATTATTGGTTTTCATATATGTACTATTAATATATATGATAAAATTTTAGAAATCTTACATGGAAATTGAACTGTAAATGAATATCCATGTGTTCTAAATTTTTAACAAAAATGTAAAAATGTTTCTAAAATATTTGACTGATAATTTTGACTGATCTTTGCTCAGATCGTTTTATTGAACGCTATGAATTATCATTGCATTCAAGTTTTAATCAAAATTCAACACAATCCTCTTTAAACCTGTAGGTATCCCTTCCATAGCAGTATCAGACTATCAGCTTTCTTTTAGATTGCTATTTGTATTGACACAAAAGATTATGAATATATTTATATTAAATAACTTTAGATAATTTAATGTTTAATAAAGCAACTGCATCATAAAATTACAATACATATTAATATTTATGTTATAACAAAAAATAATTAAGTTTTAGTTTTTACTTACAAATTATTATTTAATCTTAATAAATGATTTTAAGCAGCATAATAATTATTTTTTTATTTCTTCATTCTGAAATATAAAGGAGAAGAATATTAAACAGAAAACAATAAATAAAATATAAATTAATTTAAACTAAATAAGTTGTAGAACAAAAAAATAATAAAAAAAATAAAAAAATAATTTATTTTCTATAAAATATGTAGGTACTTAACCTAATTACTATTTGCAACACATATTTCATTATATAAACATTTTTAGGTATTAAAATACATAATATTATCTGCATCCAACGTGATACTTTAGTAAATGATTATTGTAAAATGGAGTGAATAGGAACATATATAAACAACTATTATTATTTCTATTGTAAACAATGATTGTTGTATATGAACATGAAAAAAATATTTATTAACATTATACATGTATCAACAAATATAACAATTCATTAAAATATATCTAATATATAATGTTAAATAGATTGGAAATTAGTCTTGATTTTAATTATTTGAGCTTTAAAATTTTTTCTTTTATATTTTATGGTGTATTAATTATTAATATTATCTTAGATAATTACAAGGTATTACATGGTACATATAAAACTAAATGTAATAAATTTGTAAAATCAAGACAAAAATAATTCAACCCAAATCATCATATTAAAGTAGTTAGTTATCCAGGTTTACAAAACAAAAGTTATTAGTGTATAAAAAAAACATATTTTAAGGTTAAAGAATATTTTGTACAAAATCATGTTTTGGGAATATATTAGAAGTTTTATTTGAAAATTGCAACGATTAATAAAAAGTTCAAAAAATTGGGGCTTCGTTAGTTTTTACTTTGAACTATAGTTTCCCAGATGAAAATACAAAAAGATGGCATCTAGTATTATTACAACTCACAAAAACATATTGATAAAAAAACATTATTAATTTAAATTTGTTGAATTCATAAAACTGAATTTTAGGTATTAGATTTATATAACTTTATGCTACAACAATATAGGAAAAAGTAAACTAATATTATTTTCTTTATTAAATTTAGTATAATTATTTACAGCACATAATGTTAAATATTACTTTTTTTTATTAAGTATAAAATTAATTTTTGTACCTATTACTATTATTATTATTATTATTTTTTTTTTTTGGCTTCACCTAGTAAAAATAATAAGTGAGATATAGTAGGTACACCACCAACTAGCACGTATAGTTTAAGTAATTTTTTTAATGATTGAAATTAACTTAACTATGTTAAAATTTTTATAAATTGTTACTTCTATTTATTTATTTATTTTTTTGAGGTATTAAACACATTTTAATAAAACAAATTCTTCTTCTTTTTCAAAAAAAATATATATGCGTATAAAAGATTATTTTGATGAAATTATGGTGTTTAAAAACATCTTATTTTAGTGATTTTAAACGCATATAAATCCAGTCTCTAAATTTATAACACATAAAAACTGGAGGCACGTACTTCTATAATAGAATTTTGTGATTGGAAGTAAAATATATCTAATCAATAACGAGTACTATCAATCAAAGTGATCCAAACGACATTAGTAACAAATAAATATTATTTAATATTATTATTACTCTGAGGCTACAATCAAGGAAAGTTGAAATAC
Source organism: Tetraneura akinire (assembly GCA_021307375.1). NCBI lineage: Eukaryota > Metazoa > Arthropoda > Insecta > Hemiptera > Aphididae > Tetraneura > Tetraneura akinire. The sequence goes on along the minus strand of JAIUCT010000012.1, from coordinate 5,252,625 downwards.
AATTAAAAACATTTTTTTCTAGGTTTGCTACTATTGCCCTCCGATGTTCCTATTCACCTTGATTTACATTACCCATTTGTTAATTCAATATTTTACTAAGTATACAAAAAAAAAAAAAAAAAGAGTAAAAAAGCATTGCTATCATAGTAACAAGCAACATACATGAGTATTTATATACACTGACCTTGGGAATACTATTTAAAAGAAATGATGTTGTTCCAATTTCATTTTTATTTTTAGTAGATTCTGTTATTTCTTCTTTATTTGGAATTGTTTTTTTATTGAAAAGCTTTTGTGACAATTTTGAAATTGTAAAAGATGAAACTGTTTTTTTATCACATGTGGTTGGATGAATTGTCATCTAAAACATGAGTAAATATAATAAAGATATAATAATAATATCTATTTATAATTATAATTATATAATATATTATATAATAAAATATATAATATTATAAATAATATAAATAAATCATGAAAATAAATTAATAAAAATTAGGTAAAAGAGAAATATACTAGACACCATTATTTTAATTTAATTTAAAGTGATTAAAAAAACAATTTTAATATCTATGTATGATTAAGTAGGTATAAAGGTACAATAATATGCATTTAATAATACTTGAATTTAAAAATATGAAACTTACTTCTCCATAATTAACAAATGTATTCCAATTAAATGATGGTTTATTTATTTCATAGGATTTTAAAAACTGTTTTGATTGGTTCGTGTCTAGGAATATTATATATATTTTTAAGAAACAAAAATTGATTGTTATATTTTTTTAATATAAATTTAAACTGTAATACTTACTAATTGTAGCAATTTGTTGTAGTTTTTCTTTTGGAATAAATGAATATTCTAATGATGGGAAATCAAGACACTGAATATTCTTGTTCTGTTTTTTTTTTTCAGGGATCCTCAAATCCAACGGTTCTATTTGATATGCTGAAGAATCTTAATAAAAGCATATAAAATAATTATTATAATATATTATTTTATTGTAATTAAATAATCATTAAATTAAATATACTAATTATTTATTAAAAACCCAGATAAAAAATGTTATTAATTTTATGATCTGAGTTTTTAATAAATAACTATGAAATAATTACAAGGGTTCATTTATTTCAAAAATTAAACTACCTAACTTGCTAAACTTTAATATTAAATTGCATGCACTTCCATAACAAATTAAAAAAACTAATTTCTCATTATTAAACAATCTTATATTTAAGCTATAATAATTGTGTAAAGCAAACTAGTTTATCCTATAAAATGTATGCAGTCAAGTACTTAAATGTATACTTACAAATTACTTTTAATTGTTTATATCTCACAAAATATTACAATAAGCATATATTACTGTGAATATATTGATTAAGGTTTTATGTATCTAAGATATTAATACAATTGACTATATTCACAGTAACATATAATATGTAAGTATAATAATTTAACATGTCTATTTTATTGTAAAATTTAATAGGTAGGTACACATTAAAACACAAAAAATATTTTTACATAAATGTTTCTACTTAGAAAAATAAAAATTTAAATATATTTTAATTATAAACAAAATAATGTTTATAACAAAATAATTATGAATGTAAACTTAAAAAGTGTATAATAATTTAATTCTTGTACTTTTTTGTTTATTTTAAAGACAAGATTCCTTAGACTAATTTATTACTTACCCAAATTATTAGTGTTGCAGTATGGTGAAAAAGAATTTGATTGATGAATATGCTTTGCATTTGGTTGTTTTTTACCTATTTGGTAAAAATAATTTAAGAAATAAATTATTTTAATTTAAATATAAATAGATACTTAACTGTATTAAATTTTTAATACTAAATGTTAAATATAATTAGAACACTTACTCTTTCGGAGAGGTTTAGGAGGCCAAGGACGTTTGAATATTGTGGCGTCTGAGCTTGTACTTGGTAAACAATTTTCTGCAGATACTTCTTCAGGGAAACCATCCATAACTGAATATAATTCAAAGAAAATCATTATGCATTATTATAGATATATATAGATTATCACCTTCAATGATTAATACAATATATATATAATTAAGACATTTACTGTTATTGTTAATAGGTAGGTAGTGTAAAATAATAAAGATTCAATCCAATGATATATGTAATTGGACTTTTATTACATCAAACTTTGTTAGATAATTATTATTTGATATAAATATTTTCATCTATATAAATATAAGTAGATATCTACATCAAAATATAGACTGTATAATAATTATTTATTTAAATTAGGAAATAAAGGAGAATTAATTAATTATGTTCAGAAATTTGATTATGATGTGCACTCATAAATTTTTTGTCATTTTTTACGATCTATTTTTTATTTACTTGTTTTAATTAATCAGATAACATGATTATTTTTGACATTAAGTGTAATCTTGAATACCTAGTTAAAAGTGATCAGGTATTTCAGTAATTAATATTAATTATTAAGATATAATCCTTATATTGTTAACTATAATTTATAATTGTTTACTAATAATGTATACCGAATAAATTTTATTAATTAATTTGCTAATTATAAAAATTAATAATAACTACTGCTATGTAGAAATAACTTAATTAATCTGTTGTGATTTTAAAACTGGAAATTTAGAAATATATAGTACCTACCCATATGAGTACTCAAATACTCATAAAAACATTACCTACAGTAAAATTGAGGTTAGTCATTTTAAATCTGAATAGAAAAATCATAATAATTAAATGTATTATTATAGTTATACATAAAGGTATAATATACATTTTGTTATAGTTAGTTGTCCTGTGAAATATCATAATAACAATTAATTTAATAATTAGTTTAACAATTAATACAATTATTTTGTAAATTATTATGTACATTACTTGTTTATGCGAATTCAGCTTACACTCTTAATATCACACAACACACACGTTAAACTACAATATAATCAGAGTGACTCCGACAAGCAAAAACCGCAGAATAAACATGGGCGACTAATGAAAACGAAAATTGTTAATATTTATTGAGAATAATTCAGTGTAGCCAAGAATAAGTAACGACTAAATAATGTTCTTCACTGCCGACATTTATTTTGTACTTCATATAAAATGGTATTGTTTTTTACACGGATATTCGGTAATCATAACGTATAAGTAGGCATTGTTCTAGAGTGCACTAAACCGTGTGAACAGACGTACAGTGTAGCCAGGAAAAATGAAATAGGCATTAATTACATTAATGTGAAATTTGACGTATTGTATTAGGTTAGAAGGTTACAATGGAGGTACCTATGAATCTATGATTCTAATTCTACTTTAATGTATTTTTTACTTGTTAAAAAAAAAAAATGAACTTTTCATTAAATTTAAAATTTAAACATTCTCTGTTACCTAACTGAAGTGGTATTTCACAAAAAATCGAAAGTCATTTTCCATTTGCAAAGCGAAGGGAGGACAGTACTAAAAGGTGAACTGTGAGTATACTCTATTCCAAATAGCAAAGGTCCAAAGGTCTAGGCTCTAGGCAAAGGCTTAGGGCGACGTGTTTTCGTCGATTACATTACCGTCCGACGTTTCTCCTACCATTTTTATTACCCGATTAGCGTTCGATACGTGTAAAGCCCGATTCACACTTGTCAGACACGTAACGACAGACACCGCACAGTACCGTTCCGACACAGACAGTTCGATTCACACTTGTCAGACACGTACCGACATACACCGTACCGTACCGTTCCGACACAGACATACTGCACTCACACTTCGAAAGTGTTCGATCAAACATCGTTTCGTTTTCAACAACTTTGTACCATTCAAATATGTTTAAACAATTTACGAATTGTGATTTGGCAATGATTGCTATTGCTCTAGATGAAGAGGAACAAAAAAATATACGACGGAGAACATGGGTTCATGAAATTTTATTAAAACGGCACATTGAGGGAGAATTTGTTACGTTGTACAAAGAGTTAACTGACCACGAAGAAAAATTTTTTAAATATTTCCGCAAGTCAAAATTTCAATTTAATGTACTTTTATCGAAAATTAAAACAACAATTACGAAAAAAAAATACGCGTTTTCGTAAAGCGTTCCGTTCAGACACGGGCCGTTCCGACAAAACATTCTCGCGGGGAATGTCGGACGGACGCTGTCTGAACGGTACGTGTCTGAACGGAACGGAACGTTCAAATGTGAATTACCTATATTTAAACCCATATTAAAATATTTTGCGGAACGGTACTGTGCGGTGTCTGTCGGTACGTGTCTGACAAGTGTGAATCGGGCTTAAAGCTGTGTGCCAGTGACGCCAGTAGACATACCTACTATTCGTTTCATATACAGGTACACGGCGACGGAATATAAAATATAATACGATACGGTCAGGGCCGTATTAAGACATTTTGCGCCCCGGGACATAGATATGTATAATGTATAAACCTCCCTATAATTCAGAACTAATTTTTATAAATATAAAATTGATTTTCTATAATTTTACATTTATTAATATTATCCTTCCTTCCTAAAAATTGTTCGACTTACGCGTTACGCGTTTTTCTATACCTCATTTAGTTAGTATTTTAATTAGTAATATCACACATTCACTTAAAGACGGTAAATTGTAATGACTAACATAGGTTAGGTTATGACTGAATTATAGTCGGATGGGTTCCTGGTAATTAAGATGCACCTAGAGAAGTTAAAGTGTGGTTTTTAAGGCCGGGCGTACACCAAAGTAGTGTGGCAGTGGTGTAGTGTGAAAAAAATTTAAAGAAAATGCCACGAAAAGTGTGTAAACGCATACCAATGCAGTGTGGTGTAAATTTGGAAAACAAAAATACATGATATGTAACGAAAACACCACCAACGACGGTGTTTTTTTGGCGCATCATTCAGCGCCACCGACACGCTACCACAACACTGCATTAGTGTGTGCATTCACATAAAAATACATGTGTTTTAGAAATTTTATAGTTCATAGATTCCTGATAATATTATCTATAATTTTCTAAACAATGTCTATTGTATGTATTATATGATATTACATGACTATTTCTGAGACGGAAATCGCTTGGTTTGCTTTTTTGTCATCACATTCGTACCAGGATTCCATGCGGCATCTGCCGTACGATGGTCATCGTCATTGTATACGTAAATCCAGTTAGATAACATCTGTTTCCAATGTTGGATTCTAAAGCCATCCAACATTTCATTCTGTATACCTGGCCGGGGTTCGCGGCAATTTACTTTATGTTCGCCGAATTGAATAAAATTTCATAACAATTTTATCTAAATGTAACTTAAGAATAGGATCATATTTGCTTAAAAGGATGATTATTTCTAAAAAGTTTCCATGATCTAAAGAGGCATCATCTAATGTATAAGCGGCTTCATAATTCTTACCACGATAACTTAGTCCTCGTTTTCCGATTAATAAAACTACTTCAACAATACGATGCATTATTTCCCTATTTTTTTCAATTTGTTTTTTTCTCAGAGAACTTTGGCCACAATTCAAAAGTGAGTCAACAGATCCAAAATTTGTTTTCATAACATGTGCATCAACATTACATCGGTGAACTTTAGAATTTTCATGAATTTGAATACGTTCATATACAGGTACATGTATCCAATCAGTATAACCTCGTACAAATATCCCAGAATTATTTCCATAAATAATACAAATACAACAAAATAAAGCCTATTCTTTTACACTAAATGACCACTTTCTGTAACTTTCATCTTTTCTGATGTATGCTTTTGATGGATCAAATGGAATTCCTTTTTTTGGTTGATAAGGATGAAATAACCAATATTTTGCACAATTTGATGAATTTGGTTTTTTAAAATAATTAAAAACTTCCAAAATAATTCATTAAATTTAGATTTTATATATATACCTATGTCCTACATACATATATTTTCAAATATTTATATTTTTTAGTATTACGAATTTATTATATTACCTGTGTCCATTGATACAGTCACATTGTAACATTCATTTACACCAACATCTTGTTTTTCTATAAAATTAAAATTAAAATATTATCCGACAAAGAAATTATTACAGTTAAAAAAATTATCCAGTTAGGTATATTTTTCAGTACTAAGTACTAATTTATTTTATAAAATACATGTGATCCATCTTGAAAAATATGTTTTTGTTTTTATTTTGGTAGTAGCTTTAGTATATTTAACAGTTTTAACTAACAAAGTTTTTTTTATACCTATTTTACATTTTATTATAACTTTTAAATACCTATAATGAAACTTACAATTAATATATCTGATTTCTTATTGATATTCCTTAAAGATTCTAATATAAATAATTTAAAAAATATTGAACTTAATTACCTTTAACTGCTCGTGAAAAATTAATTTTCATCTGGATTTTTTCATTTCCACATTTAATTAATTGTAGTCGTTTTTTTCTTTGATTTTGGTCCCTCCTGATTTGTGTTTTCTATTATTCATGATAATTAATAAAATAATAATATATTATATTTACATCGTGTTTCAGTTAAACGGAAAAACGTGGTTTTTTACAAAATATTTAATTAATTATACACAGGATATTATCGGTATTGCGATGATTAGTGATTACCATCAATTGTACAATCAAATTATATCAACCAATCCGTGGACCACACACGTTGACGTGGGGGTGACATATTATTATACTCGACGTATTTATTAGTAAACGTACATTAAAACTACTGTGGGATGTATTAAACAAGCACTCGCACAGAGAATAAAGAGCAAATGACATATAACAGAACGTACATTATACAAAGTATATTTCACCGTGTGTTTGTGAGTGTCACAATTTTATAAGAATATATTATAAATAAATAATCACAATTAAATGTAAATACATAATCGTACAATAATTAATAACATCATAATAGTTTAAAGTTTATAACTACATAACAATATGAAATTTGAAATTTAAAACAATATTATAATTTAAAATAGTCGATTGATGTTTTCTTATGAAATTCCGTAGGCAACAAATACTTCTTTAGATTTTTATATACAACTAAAGAAATATAATGTGCCTATAGGAATTTTTCATAAACGTACAAGGGTAAAACGTGAGTTTTTCAAAATTTAGTATTCCGAGATTTAAAAGAGCTGATATACGTTTCACAATTAACCAGCTCTATTAAATCTCTAGTAACACTAAACTCTGTGCGTATTACTCCCATTCGGCATTCGTTCGTGTAATGATATAATGTCGATTGTATGAAGCGTCATAGAGTAGTAAACATTATCAGCAGAATATATTTAATTCGTTACTAGCGAATAATGTTTATGCTACCCCAATGATCACTTATTTATAGAACGGTTCATAAGTGAGTACAATAATAATATATAACATTTCTTACGATACGGTAAAAAAATAATATAAAATATTCACAAAAGTAGAAAATTATTATTACAATACAGTACTTATTATAATATTATACCTGCATTTATAATTTAAAATATAATATACCTATATAAAATATAATATTAAAATACCTAATAAAAAAAAAATTATAAAAATAAATAATATTGTAGTACATCGTGTTTTATAGTTAAACGGATGAAAAACGTGTTTTTTTTACAAAAATTTTTAATTTACACACGATATTGTCGATATTTCGATGATTAGTGATTACCATCAATTGGTTGATATAAAAATCAGCAACAATTTTATTATATTTAATGTAACTGAAAATTATACCAACCAATCCGTGGACCACACATCTTGACGTGGGGATGACATATTATTATACTAGACGTATTTATTAGTAAACGTACATTAAAAAAACATACACGATAACACGATATAGTTATACTATTATATATGGGTAAACATAACGAAAAAATGTAATAATAATTTATAATATGCATGGACATTACCTTGTAATAATTTGTGTATGATCGATATTCAACAGTTCGGTGTAAACTGGTCGGCCTCCGTGCGGTGTTTAAAACGCGAAGTCATACACTGCCATCATACTGACCCTGCGTGTACAACTACATAGTCGCAAGAACGTGACGGTATAATAGAATAATAATATTGTGTATTATTATGTGCGCAGAAGGTCATAATCATCGTACCGAGGAGGGATGATGATGATGATGATGATGGCTACCACCTACCTGCTTGGCCAACGGTCGTTATAGAGGACGATTTCTCTTGGCAGTTTTTCGAAAATATGCGTTTCACGGACGATCGTTTTATACACGGGTGGACCACCTACGTTTACCTAGAATCGAATTTTTTTTTTCTTTCCTTTCTACACTACACTACATTATATTGTAATACATTATATTATATCAGTATTATTCACATTACGTATTTAATATGTTATCTTATTTGTTATTAATATGGCCGTTAATTGTTTTGTTATAATTTACGTGTTTACAGACAAAAAGTATAAAAGTGTCTACAGACATAAAAAAAAAAAATATACACATCATTGTAACACCAATACCTTCAGTGACGCATTTAGACATTAAGCGTCCTGGGGCAACATTTTACTAGCGTCCGCTTTTCCTCTCCTCATCAAGATATTATGTACATTTTATATTGAGTATTTTTTTGTAGATAATAGATATAAATTTATTTAAAATGCTTATTAATATACTTCAACAAAAAATATTTAAAAAAAAGTGTCGTTATAATTTTCGTCGTGCATAATCTCGAGCAAATTCTTGAATAATATTGTCATAGTTTATCGGCTTATTTCTGAAGTGACATCGGCTTCATAAAAGCTAGTGTAGATAATCTTTCTTCACCAATGTTGGACAGTATAAGTATGCCCGAGTTATCGTGAAATATTGAAATCGAATTTGTCGAAAATTCAGTTTTCGTGAATAATGCCGAATAACAACAATATTGAACATGCCTAGTTGTGGAAATACGTATTCCATATAAAAATCGAATTAAGTTTTTGATCAGGGGTTTTAAAAAATAATTATGTTTCAATATGTTTTTCAAAGTTCATATAATCCGAGATATTTTCGTTTTTGCTTCGATAAACGTCGACGTGGTCGTCAGTTTTATTCTTATGATACCTGTATAAACGTAGGTACCTGCGAATTGCGATTATACTACGTAAATTATCACCCGGTCAATTTTTCCCGGAAGAGTAGTAATGTACGTGTACAATATATTATTTAGGAACAAATGAATAATGTAGAATATTATGTACATTATTGAAATTTTGATACGACAAAGGTCACAAACGTCCGGGTACAATGCGAGTATGTGCGGCATTATTATTGTATAGACGACCGAGAAAAAACCGTATTCGATTTCGTAAAAAAGGGCAGTTTCCTGGCGGTACATAATATGTAAGTAAGCTTAGTAGATAGATAGGTAGGTAGGCGGGTACACGGTCTCAACGAATATCGGAGAGACACAATAATAGGGACATAAATAATAGGGCTCTTCCTCTTGTTAACGGCCGTTTTTTTAACGGATACCGGTCCGGTGTAAAACGAATGGCTTTGTTAAACGAAACGTTAAAATAACGGATCTACTTCCGTTGAAGCGACCTTGTACTTGTAATATTATTTTATACACTTTCTGTGATTAAATTTAATTAAATTTAATCGGTTTCAAACAAAAAGGGAACAACACTATACAAATGTCGTCTAATAAAAAAAAGTGTTTGTTAATAGCGTATTATTTATACAAAAAAATGCAAGGAAAAGAAAAAAGAAAAAAGCATGGGAAGGGATACTGGTGAGGAAGGGATACAGGTGCAAAGAGGATAGTGTTGAATTTTAATTACAATTTGAATGCAATGATAAATCATTACATTCGAAAAACGATTCTGAGCGAAGTTCATCGGATAATATATATACCTATGCATAATTTTATTGTAATTTCAATTTTAAACACCTATAAAAACAAATTTAGCCTTGAGATTTTCCTAATATTTTACATATTCGTTAAGATATATGTCAGTATGTTTCAATAAAATTTTCAAAAATTTTCCAAATTTTTAAGCTTTTCTATTAATATTTATTGTAAAAGTATTGACAAATAATAAGAATAATATCCGTCGTATCCGTAATAACGTAACGGTTCCAAAATTTTATTACATATATAATATAGTACCTATGTGAATACACAATAAAATTGTCTAGTCTCTTAAACTTCAAAACTGCCTGAGTTATCGTGAAATATTGAAATCAAATTCGTCGAAATTTCAGTTTTTGTGAAAAATGCCGTTTTTTCGTCATTTTTTTGTCGTTTTTTCTATCGCCTAGGGTCAATTTTGAGGAATTCGAAATAAAGTACCAACTAGATCCTCTTTGTTACCGGAAACATATGCTATTTGTGATAATCGGAGTATTATTTCGGGTAGTAAAAGTGTCTTCATACTTAAAAAAAAAAAAAAAAAAAAAAATAGACACATTGTAAAACCAAAATCTAAAATATTGTTTTTTTGTCTCATGGACAATGTTGGTTGTTCACAACAGATGTTTAATGAAGGATTTTTCTCTCTTTTTCCAATGAAAAATGTTGATAATATATATTATGTTGAAACAAAAATTAAAAATGATCCTAATTTAGAATGTCAAATGGTATAAGTATGTTACTTTAACATGTATGTGCTATAAATTATAACTATTGTTTTTTTTTTTTTTTTTTTTTTTTTTAGAAAATATTTATTACTACTATTGGAGGAACTGATATGAAAAATTTTATAAAACGTGATTTACATAGATGTTTTACAAATGAATTATCATCAAAATGCTCGTGGACTGGATTTAAAACCACCTTTAGATTAGAAAATTTGAGGTTTATCTATATCATGAAGGATAAATAGTTTATGGTAGTTTATAATTTAAAATACCAACATTAGGAGTTTTTAAAATTTAGATATACAATAAAATGTTTATATTCAATATTTAGATATAGCAAGAGTGAATTTCAAAAGCACCGATAAATCTATTGAGAATCATGTTAAAAATTGGTTCAGACTTGGTCCTCAACGCTTATCTAGAAAACAACAAGGTCAACAATAAAGTAAATAAATAGGTAATATTATCAAATTTAATGAAATTTGTATAACATAATGATATATTAATATTAATTTTATATACGTAGTTGGTAGATACATTAAATACCTTATAATGCTTAATGAACAAATTGATAATATTTGTATTGAGTTGGTAAACTAATTATAAATTTCTATAAATTATTATTCAAGAATATTTTTCTTTTGATTGATAAATAATTTAATTGTATGTTGATTATAGATAAAGAAAACGAAACCTTTTGAATGCATGTTTAAAAGAAATTTTACAAGATAATTCAACAACAAATTAAAATAGAAAAATTAAATATCACAAAATCAAATACTATGTCAATGTTAAGTAACACATCATTTTATATTAAATCTCCTCAAGTTTTTTCTCATGAATCAGAAAATATCCCTATAATTGGTACTGTTCCTAGTATAAATTTTATTGAAAATGTAAATATAATTAATGATAGTTTTTATGTAAATAATGAAAATAAGCTAAAACTTGTAAATAATTTAAAAAGGATCATTTCTAAATACCATGTATCTCATAATTTTGTAAACGAATTGTTACTTATTTTAAAAGATGAATGACTGGATTATCTTCCGAAGGACGGTAGAGCTCTATTAAATACATCTTAACATTAAAATATTATTCACATTAATGCAGGATCATATTTACATTTGATATGTTCATTTACGAATTGAAAATATGTTCGTTCCTATATTACGGGGTGATAGGTGGTACATTTTTCCTGATATTCATAATATATGTGTAATCAAATTATCTTTGAATATTGATGGACTACCAATATCTAAAAGTTCAAAATCTTGTTTCTGACCTATTTTAATATCAATAATAAATGTCCAAAAATTATCTAAATTATTTATTCCTGTAGGTAATTATCATGATAAGTTTAAAAAACCTGATAGTATAATAGAATTTATGACAGCTTTTGTTACTGAAATGAAAAAAATTAATATATGGTTTATATGTAAATGAAAAAAAAATTACTTTTGAAATTTCACAAATAATATGTGATACCCCCTCCAAGGCATTTATTCTTAATGTCAAACAATTTAACTCTTACCATGGTTGCAATTCATGTAAAGAAGAAGTTTCATTTTTAAATAGAATGACCTTTAAGGGAATGGACTCAACATTGAAAACGGATAAATCTGTCAGAGAAAAAGAGAATACAGTGTATCATAAAGTTAATAGCCCCTTATTAAATTTTAAAATTAATATACCATTATCTGTGGTTCTTGACAGTGGCGGTTTTATTTGTGGGGGGGGGGGGTGATAGGTGGTTCGTCCCCCTTTGGCTCAGTTTTTATATACCTATAATTATGATAATTTTTGAACTTGGTTGTATGAAAATGAGGATGTAAGTGATGGATAATACTAATTATTATTATTAGATTGTTTTGCTTTTATTTTTTTTAGAATACTATTTTTATTCAATCATTTTTACATTTTATTTTAAAATTGTAAGTGAATGTTTGAATTAGTATATTGTATTATTATTACATTGCTAGTAGAAATACTAAATAGTTTTGTTTAACATGAAAATAAAATAGAATTCAATTTTTTCTTCAAATTAAATAATTATTTAATTGCTATAATTTGATTTTCATTAAATATGCATTATTTCTTTAATTATTATTTTATACTATGCATTTCCTTTGCTTACTTCACTTAGATTGAAGACAAGGTTGAGATTAACAATCACTGAAGAACGCTTTATAATATTCTTAATATTGATAACAATATAACATAATTGTACGCTTTGCAAAAAAAAAAAAAAAAAAAAAAAAGGCATATGCTTTTATTATAATTATAATTTTTATGATACACATATTTTTATTTTTTACATTATTATATCATATTTTATAATTATTATATTGCATATTTTTTATACATACTGACTATTGACAGAATTTTCAACCAGAAATAATGCTTTTTATTATTTGATTTCAGTATAAAACATCGAAAGTTATTTAATTAAGATATAAGATTTTTAAAATGGTTTTATATATAGTATTATATTAAGGGTGATAATATTTTCGGCCCCTCTTGTGCATCAAGTATAACCGCTACTGGTTCTTGATTATATTCACAACGTATGTTTGGTTATGAAGAGAATGCTAAGTTTTTAGATAAAAGGACCAAAGCCAGTTAGATTTTGTAAATCTGATATTGACATTATTTCTTCAGAATAAATTTAAAGAAATCATTTCCTTCTAACTTCAGTAGGTTCCCAAAATCACTTGAAGAAATTGAAAATTGGAAAGCTACATAATATAGGTCGTTTTTATTATATACTGGGCCAATTGTGTTAAGGGGAAGGTTAAAAAAAAATGTATTAGCATTTTATTACTTTACATACAGCTATTCGTCTTCTTGTATTGGAAGAAACATGTTTAATATATAATGATATGGCAAATACATTATTAAGACCTTTTGTTAATAATTATTCTATTTTATATTGAGAAGAATTTGTTACATATAATGTCCACAGTCTTACCCATAGCTTATTTTGAAAGTGTTTTTTCAGAAAAATTTGTAATATCGTCAATTAATTCTATTAATAGTCATTTTATTTTAAAAAATAATTGTATTGTAAAAAAATTATAAGACTTTCTAGTGGCAAAATTGAATTAGAAGTAGTAAACTGTAATAGTTATTCTGTTATGTCAAGTAATCCAATTTCATCAAATATTGTTGATTCGTTTTATGTGTATACAACAAATATGTCTGATTCCTTTCAAATTTAATAATAAATGTTAAATATAAATATATTTTTGTTACTATTTCTGATGTTAGAACTATAGTTATAAGTTTATTACATGTTAATGACAATGAGTAATTATGTATTTTGTATTTGGTATGTAAGTGTAACATAATTTTCTGCATTGTATCTTATTTTGTAAAAATGAATATAAAAAACTTTAATATTAAATAATTTCACATAGTATTCAATTTTATAATAATTGTATAAATATAATGTCTATTATAATATATCAATGATAAATGCTAATGAATAATATTATATTAAGTAATAAGTATTATGTATTTTTTATTAGATATGTAATTTATTATAATACATAATTTTCTGCACCGTATTTTATTTTATAAAAATGAATATTGACTAACAAATAATAATGCACATTGTATTTAATTTTTTAATAACTTTACAAATATGATATCTATTTTAATATAATAATATCAATGAAAAATTCTAATGAATGATATTCAATTATGTATCTTTATTTTTATTTATATTATAGTGTAAGTACTGTAAGTTTACATTGTATACATTTGCTTATAATTATTTTAAAATAAATTTACATTATGATAATTATATCATACTTGTTCTTAATTAATGATAAACTTCAAAAAAGGAGAGGACACTGATTATAATTTATATAAAATCTCTGTTTATCTATTGCAGTTTATAGAAACGATTTAGATGTCTATTAGATGTTTGTATCAATTTAAAGTAATTATTAGGATTACAATAAGTGATTCATGATAAGGTGATGTTTTGTGTTTTAAACATCATAAATGATGTTCTATAGTAGTCACATATATTATTTAATTTGTAAATGCCATATGTAGTATTTAGGTGATTTGTATAATATAAATTAATAGTCAATTTTAACGTAAAATAGAAATTACGTTTGGATATCGCATTTATAACGTCACTCAAGCTGGCGTTTGGCATCAATATCATATCTCTGAGATGTAAATAGTCACTTATTTTTAACTTCACATGTGTAGTGTGATGACTATGTGATGTGGTGGACATTATAAAAAGTAGGTAATATTATATAAAATTGATTTAAGGAAATATTTTTTATATTTACCTTAACAGATTTACACATGTCAATTACAACTAAATTTGCACGATGTTCCATGCAATTGGTGTAAATAGTACATGGGTGTTTTTCTTTAATTTTTTTTTTTTTTTTGACACTATTATGTTTAACTGACATTACACAAGCTCCGTCATATGACTCGCCAATTATAGGTAAATCACTTAAGTTATACTTTTTAAGAAAGGATAATTTGGCCATACTAAATTAATTTGCATTTTGATTTTCAGATTCAATAATGAAACTAGACTTTGAAATTCGAAAATGTTTATATGTACAATTGAGTATGCAAACCTATATAAAAAAAACAAAATTGTTATTAAATTGAAGAAATAAATTCGATTCATGGGGGGGGGGATCCAGACCCGGAACCCAACACACATGGTTGCGCCACAGCATACATATATATTATAATATTAGGAATAATTATATGCATATAATAATATAGTTTACTCTAGGTGCACTGTATTTAAAAATTTTATATTAGATTCTGAGCGTAGCGAAGAATGTATTGGGTTTACAATGATGTACCTACGTCTTTCATTTTTCACGAAAACTGAAATTTCGACAAATACGATTTCAATATTTCACGGTAGCTCGGGCAATTTTTAAGTTAGAGTCTTGAAAATTTCTTTGGGTGTTCATATATTAATGGTATATTTTAAAACCAAAAACAAAATTTACTTCTACAATAATTTTAAAGAAAAAATAGTTAAATAATCATATTATTTATAAAAAAGAACATACTATAATGAACGCTAAATATTAACATTGTGTTTTATTTTAACTTTACAAGACATTATTCAAAATTTACTTTTTGTTTTAAGAGATGTTTTGTACTTATAACTTGTGAATATTTGCAGTTTTAAAATTCTTACTTAAATTAATAAGACCAAGTAAAATTTTGTAAAAAAAAAAATATATATACTAATAAAATAATAAGGCTAGGTATATTAATTAAATTAATTTACATCGACTAATAAAATTGTATAAAAAAATATAATATTAATTTTTAATTTCTTAATTTTTCCATGTTAGCGCTTTTGGTTTATTATACCATAGTTCAGCAATACATATAAAATCGAAAAAACTTAATTTACTTAATTTTAAAGAAAAAATAGTGGAATAATCATAATATATCATATATAAAAAGAACATAGTTAAATAATACACAATGTTAATAATATTTAGAGTTCATTATAGTATTATTTAACTATTACAAGACATTATTCAACATTTTCTTTTTTTTTTTAAGAGATACATTACTGATGTCAGGCACAAACTTTTACAATATGTTTTGTATTTATAACTTAAGAATATTTGCAGTTTTGAAAATCTTACTTAATTTAATA
The DNA here is from genome assembly GCA_021307375.1 of Tetraneura akinire. Classification (NCBI taxonomy): domain Eukaryota; kingdom Metazoa; phylum Arthropoda; class Insecta; order Hemiptera; family Aphididae; genus Tetraneura; species Tetraneura akinire. The sequence continues at coordinate 5,236,351 of JAIUCT010000012.1, read as the reverse complement.
AAGCCAAGTAAAATTTTGGATATAAAATTTACACGATTTATTTAATGTCAATTTATACAAGGTAAATCTTAATTTTTTTTTAAATATTCTATTAGGTACATTAAAAAAATATAAAACTAAAGCATGGATTTTATAAGAATAAAATTATGTTTCATGACATGTAAATTGAAAGAAAAAAAAACATACATATATACAAATAAATTGAAAATATCCTATTCTTCTACATAGCTTTCAATTTGTTTTCTTACTTGTTCTACCTCATCAGCCGTGAAATCATTTTTAGTATTTAATGTTTGTTCTATCACTTCAGCTGTTACCTTTAACATATTTGCAAGAATTTTGCAACCAGCATCCATCAGGTTGTGGATTTCCAAATAATTTGCCGCTGAGATAAGTTCATATAGTGTTCTTTGATCCATTTGCAAGAAATCAGCATCCCAACTAGATATATCATCTGAGCATTGTCCGATGGCTTGGTCGACTTCTGTTGGTGGTTGATCATCCTTGTGATAAGTAGCCCATTCAATAATCTTGTTTAATATGCGTGTATTTACTTTTGACAATGGAATGATTTCTTTGTATTCTCCCTCCTGACCAAAATATTCAACCATAGATCTGATAATTCCTGAGGCTTTAATGATTTCGAAATCAACTTGAAATACTTCGTCGTCGGAACTCTGTAATTTTATCATAGGCATTTTGTCAATTTATGATAATTATTGTGTAATTATTAAAAGTTGAAAATTAAATTTTGAATGGCTATGTTATTTAATTATCCACAACCGAATAACCGACGTTGACTGATGAATTGATGAATAATTGCACTTTTAAATTTCCACGTTTATACTTTTGATAAATGTAAACCTTAAACAATAAATATAGTAAAAGTATGAGATTTAACAGTGTGTTTAATAAACTGTATAGGAATAAATTTAAATCTATACCAATTGGCAATGATAATATATTAATTAACAATGTCCTCAGTTCCTCCAAGACCCTTTACGATGGTTTTTTTTTGTTGAATAGTTTTTGATAACATAATTTTACTAAAATACCGCGAAAATATTTAATAATTTATGATAGTATCTAAGACCATGGTACCATGATGAAACCAGAATGGACAGGTTTGGTTAGACCAGTGAAACAACTATCTGAAACAGCTGGTACCTCGAACAACTAGCGAACCATGCAGACAACATACAATAGTTTTTACCATAAACCCGATTTAAGATGGTTCGTGGTGGGGACCACAGACATATAATAACATCTGTGGTGGGGACCACGATAATATATTATAACTATACATTTTTTCTTTTGAATGAATAAATTCTCATTTTTTTATAATGGAATGTTTATTAACAAAAAAAAAAAAAAAAAAATTGTGAGTTGTTGCATTTTAAATTATAATCCCGCTAACGTACAGTACTGAATATTGTACGCGGTATTATATTTTCCCAGTATTCGGCTACACTGGGCGGCATTTAGTTTGAAATTGTATCCCCATAAGACTAATGAAATTTTTTAGAGAGTGTCCATTCTGCTTTCATCTATTCTGTGTTGGTACCACAGGCTATATGAAAACAGATAGATCACTCGAGATGTAAACAAAAACTATGAATATTTTATCCACGACGAAATCAGTGTGACCACAGTGCAGGTATGAAATTTCGTTTGGAAAATAACAAAAAAATTGGTATATACAAATATACAATAATATTGTATAACATCTGAACAATAATTTAATTAAATGCATGCTGCTACACTGATTTGGTCGCACCCAATCAGAGAATCTTATTTTTTTCCCCATTGTTTTCGACCGAGTGAGCTATCTGTTTTCATCATAGACCTGACATGTCGTCTAATGAATCGTAGCGGTCAAAGATAAAGGGCGCTTCTCTTGTGTGACCTGTGGTTTTTACAATAATAAAATTATTGTACAAAAAAAAAATGTGAAATATGTAATTGCAAATTTGCAATACCAATTACTTATAATTATTTAAGACTTATATCTATCTATCTATATTTATCTATGTTTGATGATTAAGGAATGATCAAGACATATTATAAATATACATTATAATATGTCTGTGGGAATGACAGTAGATAATATTAACTATGAGAATGACGGTTGTCGGTTATTTAAAATATAAATAATTATTATAATTAATTAATTAAATATTTCATATTTTTATTGTTTAGTATGTTTATTTGACATTTGTATATTAATTTTTATAATACTGTATATTACTATTTACTATTTTATAATTATTATTTATTATAATTTTAATATAAAGAATTTAATATTACATAGATTACATATATTATGACTTAGCTAGTACTTATTAAATAGGTATTAATAATCATTAATAGTAATTTATTAATATTCGTTAAATAAACTAATAACAATTAGAAGAGAATATAATAATTATAACTCATGTATAAAATATTAAAATTGTATATCAATTATTTTTCCAATTTTAATAATATGAATGCATACCTATTAAGAATAGTTTTTTTTACATAATAATCATTAATTTTTATTTTAAATAATGAGTACACTTATTATTTCATTCTGTGGTGTCAGTGTATTGAATTATTAAATAATACCATGGACAATAGACCATTGTCGAATGTTTTATAGTGTATGGTGTATCATTTGACACTCGTATGTATATAACTTATATACAACATTATATTGTTATATTAGTTATTAACATAGTGTTAATAACTTATCGTTTAATAATGTAAATAACTAATAATTAAAATATTTAAAAAATTATTTAAATCATTGTATGATGAATTATTTTAATTTTGGTATGTTTAAAAAATTTATAATAAAGTTGTTAAATTTAAATTCATATTGATCTAAGAAAAAAATGATATATTGTTTTTTATGGGAGGGAGGCACTTTGAGTATAAACGGCCCTGTAATGATGTAATATATTACAATTATTATTCGATTAATAAATTAGGATTGTAATCATAATTATAATAAATATTATGTATTTATTAATTTATCAATATAACATATTTAATTATTCATATTTTTAAAAATATTGAAAAATACATAATTATTGTCAATTAAAAACATAAAAAAAGAAACAAATCATTGTAAAATGTATACATTCTTCGCTTCTCTCAGAATCTAATTTACATAACAATATATATATATATATATATACAAAATATATACACACACAAATATATATTTACAAAATATATACACATAGGTACATATTGACAATATATACACACACAAAAATATACAAATTAAAAAATATATACAATATATAATTATATTACCTATTAATCTTCATCTTCACTAGAACTACTACTATCACTACTACTTGTATCACCGAATGTCATTACAACTGACTGTTGTTCGGCCATCAATTCATCAACAATATTGTCTAGGTTCCAAAATTTATATTCTACATCAATAGTATGACAAATAAAATTCTTCCACATACTAGCATCTACTTTTTGAACGCCTTCAACAAATCCATCGATTTCAGTAACACATGAAAAGAACTTCTTGTAAAATCAAGTAAACTGTCATCTTCATTAACCTCCATTAAAATTTTGTTTAGTGTAGGCAATTCTCTTCTTAACCAAAACTGATGAATTTTTCTTCTAATCGCTTCTTTATCAAAATCATCAGTTTTGTTTGTAATATTACGTCATTTTCTTCTTTTATTTGGAGAAGCAACAGTTTTATCTTCTCGATATTCTTTAATTGTATTAGAAATTGTTTTTTCCCCAATACCTAATTCTTCAGAAAGTATTCTTCTCAATTCTCTAATTTTCTGTATTTTAGTCTTGTAACAGTATTAATTATTACTTCTTTTTGACGTGAACCAACATACTAAAAGAATTAAAATATGTATATTAGAAAATAAGACAAGATATTATATTTAAATATTTAACAAGTAGGTATATGAAAATTTATAAGTTGAAACACACATAGATAGTTGAATTTAACCCTGTGTTACTACTCTGAGTGTAATAAAATTAAGTTGTAAATAAAATTTTCAATTTTCTTATGTTAATTCATTGGATGATATACATAATTATAAAATTTCCTAGTAATTATGTGTAGTTGTTAGTAGATAATATATAAGATTTCCAATATACCTATTGGCTATTATATATATATTATTTATCATACACATACCTACACTATAAATAATAAAGATGATTATTATTTTTTTTTTATGTTAAACAAATGATTTAGAAGCATATTTAAATATATGAGTTAATTAATAGTAATTTGAGGTATATCTTAAAAAATGGTTCTAAGACTCAGAGTGTAGCAGTGTAACTCTTGTGTTACATTGTAACGAAAGATTTAAATATAGGTATTAATTGTATTCCACTTTAAATTTATCAATTACCTATTAAATGTTAATATAAATAATAATACATGGTATTAATTAATAAACATTTATCGGGTATTTAAGCAACACTCAATTTTATTTGTCAAGCCGGCAGTACGTTAAACGTTCTCTTAATTACAACTGGATACTTAAATTGTATGTTAAAATATGACTTTTTTGCAAAAAATGTACAAATATTAAATTTCAAATATATAAAATGGTACATATAAGAAGATAAATGTAAACACGTGACCACGTGGGCTAGGTACTCTTTAATATTAAAATTAAATTAATAATTACCTTTCCTTTCGAATTGCGTTTCACCGGTGATTTATATTCTAAATCCATTGTGTTTATTTAATTATATAAAATATAATTAAATAAATATAAAACAAAATGTCAATAATTGTCAACAAAATGTTAGGTTAACTGGTAAAATCTTAATGTCGCTAATGGTACGAAAAACAAGTGCACAGTACAAGTCAAGTCAAACATGACAGTTGAAAAAAAAAATATATTGTTGACACGGTGTATAACGGCGGCGGCGATAGTTGAGAGCGCTGTCGGTGGCGCGTTGTAGTCGATTTTAGAGACTTTCGGTGGGGGATGCGCGCCGTCCGACGTAAATTAGTCCGCCGCCTGGTGTCTTCTTATTTTGGACAGAGTATAATATAGTCTGTGATGGTACTAAACCGTAAATATTGAATAATAATAATAAATAAATAATGAAGATTCGGCGTTTAGCATTCGCCATTCAGATTCAGTATTTAGAACTATTCCAGTATAGGGAACATTGGGAAGTAAAAGAATACATAATGCACCCAATTTGGCAAATTCATATTATTGAATCTCCTAGCCATCTAAAAATTGGTTAACCAACCATTGATCATTGATCATGATATTGATACTAATTTTTGTTTTTACACGAGCGCTTTACACTTCGGTACTTCACTACAAAACGGCTTTTGGCTGCGAGAATGTGATAAGAGTTTGCTGTCTGCTGCAGCTGCATATGAGATATGACCATTGGTGGTTGCACTTGTCTGTATCTATCACAGATAAAATGAAATTATCTACCGTTTAATATTATGATTCGCATTTAGTTAATTTCTCTTATTGTTCGCTCAAATCATAGACCTATAAACTGAGTATAAACTTAGTTTATAGGTCTATGGCTCAAATATACTATAAAATAATAAATAAACCATAAGCTATAACTCTGGAAGCTGTTAAAACGTTACGAAAACTAACTTAATCACTTTTATTTTATAGAAAATTAATAATTATTTTATTAATATTACATAAAAAAGAAAGAAATATTTGATCGTAGGTTTTATAATATTAATGAAATAAACGACAAGTTTAAAAAAAAAAACTAGATTTATTTACCGAGTTCTCACTAGTTACCACAGTTAACTAACTATGCTAGTTAGTAGTTTCATTAGATATTTTAGATTTTATAACATATTATATGTATACCACCTACCTACATAAATAAATATTTTATAAATAAATGTAGAATATTGCTATAGATATGAATTTTTTTTTCTATTGTGGTGTATTGTGATCGGTGAATTTGCAAAGTCATTTCGGAGCCATTGTCACGTCTTGGTCACTAAAACATAATCGAGTTTAACAGCTAAATATCGGATAGCAGGTAATTGATTGTAACTTGTAACTAAAATTATCACGTCGTCTAAATATAAACAATGAATTCCGTGAAGAAATTTAAAAATAGAATAAAATATCCATTTATTTGTGAGATTGTTCCAGTCAGAGTAATAATATTCTAAATTACTAATCGGTAATGAAATAATAAATATTACAAGTACATTCCTATACAAATTACAAATATTGTTTATTATAACTTCATAAATTCTGAAATTCATAGTACCCCCTATTAATAGGTAGGTAGTTGTTGTATTATCGGATTATAAAATATTATTTATTTTTCTGTTTTATTGGATAGGTATTTTATATTATATTATGTTCATATATTTTATCGAATATAAATTAAATTCCGGGAGGACAATTGGCCGTCCCGAGAACTTACTTCGGGACGCCGGGAACACAGTGGTGCTCAAAACCGGTACAGTCCCGTCGAAACCGTGACGAATGGGAACCCTAGATAACATTTTGTTTGTAAGATGACGTTCATAATATTGAGAATTTAAATTGTCCAATGAAAATATTGCATAATTATTGTTGCTCGTAAGTCGTAACCTAACATAACCTGCATCCTCCAGTGACAGTTGAATGATTCCAGTCGATCTAAGTTGGCATCACCACCTAACCACCCCAGAACTGGCACTGCTTAGTTGCTTACTTCCATGACCATCGTCCTTTGTCATGGTATGATGTACCCATTTACACAAAAGAGTGAAATTGCGTTGTGGAATTCATGCGGTCAAGAGTCAAATAAATTATATTATTCTTTAATATTCTGATCGTAAGTAAAATTATTTATATTAATACCTACACGTATTTTTCATTAAATCACTGTAATTGACAGCCAGTCGTGGTCTCGCGGGGTCCAGTTGAAACTTGGCAGTTCGACCCAACGAAGTCATTAGCAGTTCAACTTTTTGTAGATCAAAATCGGTACGTATCTATCCATCACTTAAGCTTCATTACAATTAATAATTAAATAATTCTGCCTTGCTCACGCTATATGTATTAAATAAAATTAATAAGTAATATTTTAGGTACATTGGCAAATAAACTAGAAACAAATAATTGTTAACTTCACCTTTTTTTTTCAGTCTGACAACACAAGTCACAATTGAAATTTGCTGCAATAGGTAACTGTCGATAAACAATAATGTTGGTAAGTTCATTAGGTATAATATTATTTTTCTTACAATATAAATTAAACGCATGGCATAGTAGTTCATGAAATTATTTTTTTACATCTAAACGTAATTAATCATAATTTAAGTCCATCTTATGTAGCATGTACATATGTATTTATTTGAATGAAGATCAATATTTTTTTTTTTGTCCGATTACTTTTCAAACGATTGGTGCTTGTTTAGAAAATTTAACTATATTGAAAATATAAAATACTTAATTGATTGAAATGTTGTAAATAAAATATACACATGTTTAGATAACACAAGTTGTTTTGATGGCATTTTTATTATGCCATGGAATGTCAGCTCCAAATTTTAAAATGGACGTAAAAGTGTACAAGTGGGATGAAAAAATTCAAATTTGCTCGCCTGACTTTAACATTCTAACGGATGTTATATGTGCAAATGATCGAATGGTAGATCGTAAGTATAAACTATAACTTCTTCTATAATATTTTTATATAGTATAATTTGAGTATAAAACATGTAGACATGAAACCTATTGAATATTAATATATTAATGATTATTATAGGGCTAGAATTTTAATGACCTAAAAAACCTAAAAAAAATGACTCGATAAGAAAATATGACCTCATAAAATGCTGATAAAAAAAAATTATATTTATAAATAAATAATAATAAAGTACTTTTATAATATAAAAGTATAATTATATTATAAACAGTTTTGTTTATACAAAATACAATGAATAATATTTACTCACTAATCAAAATGTGAAAAAAAATATAATTATGAGATTTAAAATTTATTTATATACATTAAATATATAATGTATATAAATATAGGTATATGATGTATTTTATTATTTCATTTATATTTAGTAAAAATTTTTTTTTTTTCATAAATAATAAAATTTTAAAATTTGTTTCACGTAAACAACTTCTAGATGGAGATAAAATATGATTTACTATATCTTCTAAATATTCTTTTAACTGGGGCTGAATTATGCAAGGTTGTATTACTTTTTAAATGAATATATTTTCTTATTTTGTATTTAAATAAATAATTTAATGATTTTTTATTTAAATCTAAATATAAATCTTCAAATAGCCCAATATTTTTTCGCCTTCTAATGAAGATATATTTTGGTTAAATATTATTAAAAAAAAACAATAATTTCTTTCTAACTAGAATCTGAATCACCGGTAGGTAGGTAAATAATATTACTAGTCTATAATTTACAAATAACTACATGGTCTTCGGTTATCATTGATAATATAAATTTAGGATGTGTAATACAATACAATCATACAATTCTTAGAAGTTTCTTTTTGCAAATTAGTTATATGACTAATTTGTTTAGAAATATAATCTGAAATTGTATTTTAAATAAGAAATGGTTTTGATTCGGTTATTCATTATAACGTATAAGCTATCTCTAAGTAATACTACACTATATATATATATATATCAATATTTTTCTCCCTGTATCACAACCATACTCCTAGTGATTGGTTTTATATTTTTTATAAATTGTTCCATGAATTGTTTTATGTTATAATTTTAATATTTATTTCTAATGATATAATACAATTGGCATTATACCTAATGTATATGTATATATTTTCAGGGTCAGTAACGAGACGCAGTTTGAGTAGTTCAAAAACTCGTTTAAACGTGTATACGAAATGCTGCAAGAACACTTGTACACCAAAAGATATATTAACAAACTACTGTAAACATCCAGAGCGGTATGATTTTTTTATCTTTTGCTGTCGATAATTTATATACAAAATTAATTATTGTATTTTTAATTTTAATATCAAAAACTAAAGGTATTTAATTTTTTAAAGAAATATTTAAGGGGCCTCTCTACTGCCATTTATTAAGGAGTTCAATATAGGAAATTTTCATAAAATACCCACATTAGTGTTGTCATTGTGGTAGTCGTAAATGAATATTAGTGTGTGTGTAGTACAGTCTCGCATATATAAAATAAGAAGGTAGTACGCGCATGCACATGTCGTTGAAAACCCAAGGAAAAATATATGAAAAAAAACTGAACAATTTAGCAGTTTTTTTTGACAAAAAAACATGTAGTTGAAATGATAGGATTTAAATTTTGAAATAATATTTTGATTCATTTACAAATTTACAAGAGATCCTATGAAGTACTTTTTTACATAATTAAATTTAAAATTTATTAATTGTATTTTTAAAAATGTATTTTTTTACATTATTTAATCATTTTTTTTATGCGAGTAGAAAATAAAAATTGACAAAAGTACAGATCGTACGATATCTAGAACACTTATTTCTCAATTCTAATCTTCTTTCAGAATTGAAATCCGATCACAGCTACTACAAGTAATATTGTCAAGTGTTTAGGTAGTTTTTAACAAAAATATTGGGAGTAGAGAGGCCCCTTAATTGAATGTGCAATGCAATGCACTATTTACAATGTAAGATTGGACTATGATTTACCTGTATTATGTTTTACTATATTTTTCTATAGTAGGTACCTGGGATTAAGTATAGGTACAACATATTAAGGGCACGAATTAAACAGTTTTTACTGCTTAATCTAAACTATTGTTTGCAGTACTCGTATATATTAATTTTATAGAAACATTAAACAATATTTAATATTTATCATAATGAGTTATTTAATTTCAGTATGAATATGACAAACGATTTAAAAGTATATACCATGTTGAATGATCCAGGTACAACAACTACAACCACAACCACTACACAAACACCTGAAGGTGGTTTTTTCCGCAAGGTATTTAAGACATTTACAATTACAATAATACTCGTATTTAACACTGGCTGTATATCGACAAATAAAATAATTATTTGTACATTGTAATTTACCAATGTTTATATTTTCATATATAATGTTTATAAAATTTATTTTATCCTTTCATGGAAATTTTTTATTTATTTCAAAACTTTGAAATGAACACAAAATTATAATTATTTATATGATTTGTGTAAAATATATTGTTATATAAATTCTGACATCTTAATTTATTTGTTTGCAGTTTATGCTTTGCAATGTTGGAGTCCTGAAACACTGCAATGAAGTATTACAACGAGGTAAAGTTTTTGCGTTATTAGGATTGTTAGGATAAGTAATTATAATAGTTAAAAATAATAATATATTGGATTAAAATGTGATTAAATTGGTTGTTTTCATTTCAATAAAGTATTACCATGCACTTCCTTTGCTTTTTCAAAAAAGATTCGTGTATTATTTTTCCTACTATTTTCTATGATTCTATTCTTTCTATTTCAAATGATCTTTTGTTCTTGCTTATGACTTTCTTTACCTCTCGTTGTTTTATTAGCTAATGCTATTTTATTTTCTTCATTTGGGTTCGGTATTACTTTTAATCTTGCTTTATCCCTTTCTTTCATGATCTTTTTACACTGATCATTAAACCATGGTTTCTTCTTTCTCTGCAGTTCATGACCTAGTACTTCTATTGTTGTCCCTTTTATCGCTTTAACATTTAAATTCATAGCCAGCGTTTATGATCAATTTGTCTTTTTCATTTCTCGTCTGTGTGATTGGTTAACGCTTAAACGTTACATGGTAAACGCTAAAGTGTGAATCCACCTTAATACAGTTTAAAATATAGAAACTATTACAGTTGAAATTCTATGGTTGAAACACCAGAAGATTCATTTTCAGAAGATGATAATGATGAAACAACAGTGTGCTATTGGTCAAAATTGTTATAGGTGTATACCGTAGGTACTTAAATTCTTGCCAGACTTTAATTTACGTAGCAGCTCTTATTCCAATTTGTATATTGCATATAAAACTATATTAACACTGTCATTTACACAAGTTTCCTGTGAACGTTTATTTTCAAAGTTGAAAATTATTAAAACTCGACTAAGATCACTTATATTAGTTAAGATATATTAGAATCAATCATATTATTAAATTCTGAAGCCGATATTACTTTAGAATGAAAATATGATGAAATTATTAATAAGTTGGGAAATACAAAATACTTCAAATGAAATTAAATGATTATTATTTTAGTTGTTCATTATCTATTTTATAATTATATTATCAAATTAATATGTAAGTATATTTTATTGTAATATTATACCTAGTATAAAATTATATCTTAAGTAATGGGTAAATTTATACTAAGACACTTGTGATTAGTCAACTCTTATTTAGATTCAATTTAAAGTTTAATTAGGTACCTATCACATTAGCAAATTAATTAATTAATTTCTTACCTACAACTTAAAACATAAATTTTTTTTTTTTTGTTAACTAGCTATAATAATAAACTCTATTATATTTTAAAAATTAAGTATTTTATTTAATTAAAGAAATATGTTTAAATGAAATAAATACATAATTATCAAAATTATAGCTAATTAATAATAGTAATATAATATAATTTTAAATGACACTCTATATAGCATATATAGCAGGGATGGCCAACTTGCAAGCCAGAACACGTATTAATTTTTTAAAAAAAATTTTTCTTAACTTATATAATATATTTATAGCCTTATAGGGAAATTTTAACATTATAATATTACATGTAGGTATATGTCTCATTCATTCGACTTTTCATAGATTAAATAAAAATGTGAAGGTAGTAATAAAATGTATAATAATGAGATAAATCTAGACTTAAATAGCCTATAAAAAAAATTCTAATTCATAAATTACATTTACCTAAATAATAAAGAAAAAAATACTTAAATATTATAATTTTATTATTATTATTATTATTATTATTATTATTATTATATACCTATGCATTAGTATTATATCATTTATATTCTATTTATTTAATAAATAAATAGAATTTTTTTTTAAATTAGAAAATATTATTGAGTCTTTTAAAAATAAGTAGCAAGCCGCAGGTTGTCCACTCCTGCTATATATAGTATAATATTATATTGAATATTTGAATTGTAAATTCAATAATTGGTAACTGAGGCCCTTCATAAGTCAATTACCAGGGAGGCCTTCAACACCCAGTCCTACCCTGTATAGGCGTATAAGCGAAATAAAATTGTTAGAAAATCTAAATTTTTATATTTTAGTACAGAGAAATGCCAAGAGACAAAATGTGCGATTGTATAATGTTAATCTTAATGACAAAATAATATCAATGTGTCGTAACCGTAAATAGATATAAGTATTGACAATGTATAATTAGTCATAAATTCATAATACACCGGCATAGATACGGATGTACGATCGTATAATATTATATAAATATAATATAATATACCTACATATCTAGTGTTAGAATTATTATATTTTAATAATAAATTTAACGCAAATTCGTATTCTGGGAAAGACGTCCGTGTCAGGCACGTAGCCAGGGGGGGGTCCATGGGGTCCGGCCCCCCCCCCCCGAAATTTTTAATTTATTTTTAATTAAAAATATTTTTTATTCAAATGTTTATTTTATATAAGTTATCAATATTAAATAATGTAATTTTAGTTTTTTGTATTAATATTATATTATATTATTTGTAATAATATGTAGGCATGTTAAAAGTTGAATTATTAATTAATAATAAATAAATAAATTTTAACCGAAATAATCGAAATAATTTTTGACCCCCCCCCCCCCAAAAAAATATCCTGGCTACGTGCCTGGTCCGTGTGAAGTGATTTACCTGTCTATAGTGCTAAAAACAACCAATAGGTACTAATAATTACCATATTTTTTGTATTATAGAGTTAGTTAAATTCCAATAATTTATAATATAAAATATAATATGGGTTTTAAATTTTTAATTAATTCACTTTTTTTTGGGGAGTGCACCACTTGCCTCCAGTGCTCCCCAGTCCCCTTGGATCCGCCCTTGTATGAAATAAACATAATGGTAAAATAAATAAAAATATATTATTCAACGATAACGTTTAAAAGAATTCAGTAAGTCCTATCCTAAGCCTCTCTCTAAATCATCGTACTGTAAGCTTCTACGTGTTTGTTGTTTTAAAATTTAAACCCTTCTGCGAAACGGAATCTGAAACTCGCATATTATACGATACCCCGAGCGCGAAAACGCATTCTTTGACTTTTCGCTCTCGTCGCGTACGGACGCTACTAAATAAAATAAAATATAATATTATATAGGTATATATTTTGGATTACGACAGGCAGTGATTCTATTACTATCGCCAACGACTCCGAACCGTTTTTTCTCTGATTTTTTCCCCCTTCGCTGTTATTTCGTCAATATTTTGATCTTTTTATTATTTTATAATATTTTTTGATAACAACAAAATGATAACAGCTATGGTGCTCTAAGCGACTGCGTATAGACAGTCCCGTCCTATTTAACATTCCTAATACAGTGTTACTTAACAGCTGATATTATTTTTTATACTGTGGTCGTGATCTATCAACTTTTGTAGACCGTGGTCGCGTTAAATATTGTATCTTTATAATAATATTTTGTTAGCAACTTCATTCAGTATTTCGAGAATTTCGCCTTGTCACAAACAGTTTACTGTAGCAGTAACTTCTTTTTTGTCATTGTTTGTTTAGTTTAGTTGCCTTTTTGTTTGTTTACATTTTGTAAAGTTCAAAATTTCTCCAGAAATAAGTAAGTACTTAGGTATCTAAAATATAAAAATATATATATATTTGTTATAGTTATATTATTGATTAACACTTGTGTACACTTTATACGCGGTGGATTTGTTATTTACATACTAAGAATTTTGTATTATACGTATCATATTTCAGTGGTTTCAGATAAGGTAGTTCTGGCTACTTATACAAACATTTTATTTTATAAAAGAAAACATAAAGTGTTAAGTAAACATAATCATTTATGAATACACATTATATTAAACTGTTTTAGGTTTATTTTGGTTTTCTGAAATATTAAAAAAAAAATGTTTTGTAGTTTAGATAGAAATTCTCATTCAGTAAATATCTACATAAAATGGA
>JAIUCT010000012.1:5039681-5147201 GCA_021307375.1 Tetraneura akinire | reverse complement strand
TAAACTACTAATACTAATAGTTTAAACTAATAATTTAATGTTATAATTAGAGGTCGGATTTTTATGATTTTACATATTTGTTTCTAGTCTATGCAGTTAAATGGAAGTGAGAAATCTTTACGATTCATGAAACACAGAATTTACAGGAAAAAATTTATTTTGCATAAAAAAGCATATTTTAGGGGTTAGAGAATATTTAACACGTTAGAGAATATTTGAGAATATTTTTCTAACATCGGCATATAATGAGTATATTTCACGTATATCAGCACATTTCTCCTGACATGCAAAGTTTTGCAAAAAACTAATCATTCCACTGTTGCTCGGTTTATCAATGATGGACTAAAATTATTATGGCCGTTGGGTGGAAATGACGAAAAAGTGTTGTTAATGTTAATTGTTATTGTAATATTAATTAAATTAAATATATTTAAAACCAAATTAATAAAAATTAATTAAAACTGAATTTTTTTTTAATATTAAAAGAATATTTTGCATATTTAAAGACATACATCATCATATATCTGGTATTTTAAAAGAATATTAAGAGAATATATTGCCTATTTTATGTGACATAAAAACATCATATTTTAAGGATTTTAAGAGAATATAAATCCGACCTCTAGTGATTATACTTTATATTTTTGGTTGTCGTATATAAAACATAATATAAAATATGTGCAGGGCCGTATTACGCATGTTTAAAATATTAAAATTGTATATTAATTATTTTCCAATTTTAATAATATGAATGCATACCAATTAAGAATAGTTTTTTTTTACATAATAATCATTAATTTTTATTTTAAATATTGAGTACACTTATTATTTCATTCTGTGGTGTCGGTGTGTTGAATTATTAAATAATACCATGGACAATAGACCATTGTCGACTGTTTTATAGTGTATCATTTGACACTCGTATGTATATAACTTATATACAACATTATATTGTTATATATTATTGTTTTATTAGTTATTAACATAGTGTTAATAACTTGTCGTTTAATAATGTAAATAACTAATAATTAAAATATTATTTAAAAAATGATGCTAATCGTACGAAAAACACAAGTGCACAGTACGCTAAGTCAAACATGACAGTTGAAAAAAAAATATATATTATTGACACGGTGTATAACGGCGGCGGCGATAATTGAGAGCGCTGTCGGTGGGGCGTTGTAGTCGATTTTAGAGACTTTTGGTGGGTATGCGCGCGGCCTGACGTAAATTGGTCCGCCGCCTGGTGTCTTCTTATTTTGGACAGTGTATAGTTTTTATTATATTATTGTTTGATATATTGTTTAATATATGTACTCCAATTAGTTTCTTTTCTTAATACAGTCCATTTTTTTATTATTTTTGTTAAAACCCGTTTCTTCAAACCCGTAACCGGCATTGTAATTAAAAGAGTATATCGGCAATACTTGGTCTAACATATCGGGTTGAGTTGTTGTGTATATATTTGGTCCTTCAGGCCGGATATTGGTAATATTGTTTTGTTTATTGTAATAATTGTATTTAGGTATACATAGTTGTATGCAAAATATTGTGATTTGTCTTTGGTTTATACTCATATTTAGGTTCATTGTATATTCATCATTTGCTACTTCTATACTTCTTCTTATCGTGTCCGAAAATTAAAGATGCTTTAAATTTAGATTTTTCCCTTTCCATGTCTTGGCCACGTTTATGGCTGCGTCTGTTGCTGTAATTATTTCTTTATAGGAACATATTGTTGAATTCCGAGGGCATATCAATACGTGTTCCGTCGTCTCTACCTCCCCACATTCACAGTCTGCTGGTCCGTCAATGTATCCCCATTTCTTTAGGTTGTCCTTTGTTCTAGCAACTCCTGTTCTGAGTCAGTTTAAAGTTTTCCATGATGTCCATTCTTCGGTATTACCTAATGGTAGTTCTTCCTTCGGTCTTATTTTAAAGTTTTCAGCATCGTATATATTTTGCCATCGTTGTAGTCGTTCTTGTGCTGGTGTGCCTGTTATCTCTGTTGAGGTTTTTAGGAAACTACTGCGCGATTTCAGTCTTGATCTTGGTGGTTGATGTCCATGAAGGGGGTGTCTATCATCATATTGTTGTTTTGTTCTATGTATATCGTTGGCTACTGCTCTTCGGATTTGTGGTGGAGCTATTCCGGCTAAAATCTGAAATTTGTGAATGGTTTGTTGCTTTTAGGCAGCCAATTATTTGGTGGCAGGTATCATTTAGTGCAGTGTCAACCATCTTACTATGACAGGAACCATTCCACACTGGGCATGCGTATTCGCCTGCTGAAAAACATATTGCAAGGGCTGTTGTTCTAAGAACATGCGGATTTGCGCCCCACTCATTTCCGGTTAATTTTTTTAATATGTTGTTTCGCGAGCTAATTTTCATTTTTATTTTATGACAATGTGCCTTGAAAGTCAGAGTTCTATCCAGCGTTATTCCTAAGTATACTGGTGTCGGTGTGGTGTACTTCTATACTAAAATTCTATCATGGGGCGTCCCAGGCAAGTGTCACCGACAAATGCCAAAATCAACTCATCGAAGACGTTAGTGCGTGCCAGAACTTCTTGTGACAGTGTCCTAAGATCTATTCGTAACCTAGAGCAGTTAGCGCGTAACATCCTTGCAGATGGAGAACTCTCAGTATTTAACGCACGTTATAAAATGCTTGATAAATATAAAGACCAATTTAAACGTTACCAAAAAGATGTGTTTTCAACACTTGTTGATATGAATTTGAATAATGAGTTTGAAATTGTTGATGCATTGGTAACAGATGAGATGAAAATATTATGTGGAAATATTAAGGCAATTGCTGAAGGTCAATTTGGTGTATCAGTAAATACTAAATACAAATAAACAAAGGAACAGTCCAGGGAAGATTCTAGGCAGGCGGTGCAGAATAGTACGCTACCGAAGATAGAACAACCTAAATTTTATGGAAGTGGTCTTGCTTGTCTGGCTCATCCTTGGCAAATATTAAGGCAGTACCTTTAACAGGTGACAATTATATTATAACATGGGATGCGTTAAAGGAATCTTTTGAAAATAAAAGAGTATTGGCTACAGCACACATTGACAAATTATCCATGTTTTCACCACTCAAGAGGGAGTCAACGTCAACTTTATCTTAATTTATTAGTACTTTCCGTGAAAATGTTGCTGCTGTGCAGACGTTGGGTGTGAATGGCCTTTCTGGTTTTCTATTATTTTACATTGGTGTCCGTGTATTGAATAGTGAAACCAGAAGACTATTTGTAGAGATGCCTACGCTGGACACCTTATTAAATTTTGTATCTCATAGATGTAAGATATTTGACAATATAGGAAGCACTCCTTATGATATACATGAACAGAAGGTGAAGGGTCCAGTTAAGAAGAGTAAGGGCAGTCTGATTGGGAAATCTTCGTTAGCCAAGAGTGTCTACAACGGGTGGGACTCACCAAGAACCACAAAAACATGTAAACTCCTCAGAAACTTTAGCAGTCAGAGCAGTCAGTCTATAGCAGAAGTCTGGTATCAGAAGTAGGTAAATTTTCAGGAGCTGTACATGCAGAAGCGACAGTCATTTTGGGAACTGCTGTGGTCAGAGTACGTGACAATATGGGAACTTTTCAGTGAGTTAGGGCCGTACTAGACAACGGTAAGGTCTCTGCCATCACTTTAGACTGTGTCAATCGACTAGGCCTTGCCCGAAGCAAATGTCATATGGGAATAACCGGACTTGCCCAGCAACCAGTTGCCACAATTAAGGGTCAAAGTTCAGTGTAGTTTTTTCCCTGTACATGCAGATTTTGGCTGATCCTTATTTTGACAGCCAAGCAATGGTGGATATGTTGATCGGAGGTGACCTGTACCCGTTAGTTATCCAATCCAAGACGGAAATCAGTCATTTGGCGCGTTTGCCATCAGGAATGAGTACCAATATGGGGTGGGTGGTAATTTGAGTGTTGCAAGAAGCTTCAAAAAGGTCGTTAGTGTCATTGTCAGTCAGCGTGATCCCTCCGATGGAGGAGATAATGCAAAAATTTTGGGCAGCAGAAGAACTGACTGAAGTACCAGTAATTACGACGCAATATCAGCAATGTGAAGAATGGTTCACTCGTACAATGACCCATGATCATGCAGGTCGATTTCAAGTTTGTTTACCATTTAGGTCAGTCATATGCCCCAATGCAACTTTTGGGAGCAACATCCCGGAAGAAGGTACTGTTATGTTAAGATCTTCAAAAACTTTGGCACTCAATCGATTGTATAACCTAGAACGTCGATTAGTTAAAGATCAAGAATTATATGCTGCCTACAAAGATTTTATGGACGAATATTTGTCACTAGGGCATATGCAAATAGCAACCAAAGGCGGAAAATATTTTGTTCTGAATCATCCGGTGGTTAAACGGGAGGTTAGGTTAGGTTAGGTTCATCATCTGGGGGGGGGGCATCATTAAAATCTTCTCATTTAGAATTATTTTCTTGGTTCGTATTGCCTGTGATTGCCGTCTTCGGAAGTTTCTTTCGGTCGATAGATCGTCGCGTTTCGTCGACGACGATTGAGTTTGAGCGGATACGATTCTGACATCATCAATTAGATTCAATGATATTGTGGGTGTTAAAACGCATGTTTTATTCCACTAAAAATGTGTATTTATTATAACATGTAAAAAAAACAAATACTACAAAAATGATTAACAAGGATAATTAATAAAGTATACAAAATCGTTTATTACACGTAATAATTAATATAATATGAAATAACGTCAAGGGAGGAAGTTTTTATATACAAAAATATTTATTTCATTTCGCGTAACAGACAAACCTCGTATAACTATGAGACGGACGATCATAGAGAAAACAAGATAACGGTGTGAGTTACAGTTAACAGTGTAGGTAACCCTGTTATGACATAATATGTGTACGCCACAGATATTTTAGACTTTACTACATCACTACAGTAGTCTTTCGTTTTCTACAATGGCTCGTTGTTTAGGATAACGTTTGTAACTTTGTTTTTTTTAATAACTGCAACAGGATTGGTCATTTGGCTTGATATACCGTATTTATCCGTCGGGTATCCGATGTCATTCATTAAACCGTTTAGTTCTATTATTGGCACATTCACTTGAAATTCATGGGGAGGTTTTAAATTTAAATTGTAAAATTCACGTGGTATATTTTTGTTCCCTAACGCAGCAGCGGTGGTAACGGTTCAACTAAAAAAATGTAAGACGAAACTACGTTATTATGGCCTTCGTAGCGATTCCTATTTATAATCGCATGTGAAGTTAATTTCTGTATTTTCCGATTGACTAGATGACGTCATTGAATTAAGCGTGATCCTGATGACTTGTGGAAACCGCCGCTTTTTAGACGTTGAAAACTTTTGCACGTTCGTCTTAGAATTATTATTTTCTTAGTTCGTATTGCCTATAACGGCCGTCGTCGGAAATTTCTGCGGTTTCTTTTTCTTCGTCCCCTTCGATGATGGCTTCCCTGACGATCGTTTATTCGTAATATTCGTTATTTCCATCGCCAGAACATTGCCTATAGTGGTAATCTTCTGGCCCGCGATAATCAATTTTATATTGTTACCATTTACTATTAATTTTTTGGCAAAGTGGGTACACCTTTTTATCCCATCCAAATAACTACCCCAGATATTATGTCTTAATTTGTTTTGTACTACTAAATATAGAATATTTGAACCACATTTAACTAATAATAATATTTATAATTTATTGTGTATAATAAATGGTTATTGGTTATTAAACAATTAGTTTTGAAGAAATAAAATTTTATTATGTTAAAAAATAAATGTTTTGAATTTTAGAAATTATCGAATACTATTAATATATTATAATAAATTTTTAAATCTTATACAAATTTTAACAAAATTGTTTATTTTTCAGGAGGCTGGTATGGGAACTGTAAGATTATTATATGATGGATCAATAATATGTGAAGCCGATACTGCATTATCTCTCGATATGAAAGAGGGTGACGTGTTAGAGTCATATAAAACACAAATAGGAGCTTGATTTTATTATAATTTCTTTTAAATGATTTACATATAAGTTTATTTTAGATTCTGTGCGTAGCGAAGAATGTCTTGGTTTTACAATGTGTCTTTTTTTTTTTTTTGTTTTTAAGTATAAAGACACTTTTACTACCCGAAATAATGTTCCGATTATAACGAATAGCATATGTTTCCGGTAGCAAAGTGGATGTTGTTGGTACTTAATTTAAGTCATTTTTCGATTTTCTTAAAATTGACCCTATGCGGTAGAAAAAACGATCAAAAAATGACGAAAAAACGGCATTTTTCAAATTTCAACGAATTCAATTTCAATATTTCACAATAACTCGGGGAATTTTGAAGTTAGAGACTTGAAATTTTTTTGGTAGTTCATATAGGTACTATGTATATGTGATACAATTTTGAAACCGTTACGTTCATTTTTCTACAAAATATAGGACTTTGAATATTTCGTAAAATTCTCGTTTTTTTGTATATAATGTTTGACAAAATTAGCAATATTTGGTATTAAGGTCTGAATATTTTACTGAAGTACCATATTTATATATTACTTAACATTAATTCAAAATATTAGAAAAATCCCTAGTCGCAATTTTTTTTTATAGCTGTTTAAAGTTGATATTTTTAGTTTAAACGAAAATATTATGAAAAAAATGACGAAAAAACGGCAATATATTAATCAATACCTACATTATCTGACTGAACTTTCGCTCAGAATCGTTTTTTCGAATGCAATTGTTTAACATTGCATTTAAATTATAATTGTAATTAAATACTATGATATGCACACCTATATCCCTGCAGCAGGAGTATCAGATCGTCTTTTTTTTTTTATGTATAATATTCTATATACATAAAATCTTCTTAATATACATAAATTATTGAAAATATTTTCAATATTGCCGGTTACAACAGCTTCGGTTGAAGGAAGTTTCTCTACTCTTAAGCTTATAAAAACCTACTTAAGAAATTCAACTAGTGAAAATAGACTAAATGGCCTAGCACTAATAAATGTACATAGGGATATAGATTTAGACATAGAATCAATTATAGATGTTTTTGTCAATAAAAAAGAAAGAAGGTTAAATTTTAAATTGTAAATTTATTAAACACATTATTCTTCAGTTGCCTGTTATTGATTTAAATAATAAATAATTATTTTTTCTTTAATTTTTGAAATGTGCTTGTTTGTATTATTATATTTAGCAATCCAACATGATGTGTATAATGATGTTTTATTTTAATTATTAAGGTATATTATATAATGTCGGTACTACTACACAAAATAAGTTATTATTATTAATGTAATAATATACTTGTATTAATAAATAATTAAAAATCCATGTTTTACGATAATGTGAATAGATACATTCTTATGTTAAATCTTAAATATATATAATACAGTCAAAAGAAAAAAAATAGGTACCGACGTTAAAGTAGGTACTACTCTCATTACAAAAACTATAGAGAAAAAATAAGTGCCCCCCCCCCAAAAAAAAAAAAAAATAATTTCTGACTACGGTACTAATTATAATGATTATGTAAAACAACAAGTTAATAATTTAACTTAGAATATTAATGAGTTAAAAAATGAACTTAAATGTATCGAGTCAAAACATGAATGTGCGAATGAAAATTTAAGAAAATCAAACGGGGAAAAAATTATTAAATGAAGAAATAGAATCTTTAAAAAATGTTATACAGTCGTAAACGATCAAGTAATAAAAGATGGCAGTAAAATTAATGATTTGACTTCTACTTCGAATGTCGACCAATCAAATATTAAAAATTAAAATCGAAAAAATGAAATCTTAGAAAACGAAATAGAATTAAAAAATAAAGAATTTATAGATATATCTTATTATATTATAATATTATGACACGGCCCGACATGGTACGTACGAATGTACTAACGATGTCGGACGCGATCTAACTATCTAATCAGCCACCAACCTAGGCGGCGCGCCGGTACCTACCGAGACCTCCAATCCAACAATGGAAAGGAGACTTGGAGGGGCCCGACGCGAGCTGCTTGATCGCAACGACGAGTCCGTGGCTTTTTGCCTCCGCCCGTCAAGCCGGACACACCGCTACACCGACATGCTAACTGACAACGACAGTCTGGACGGGCCGTTGCTCGTCTACGACACCTCGTCAGATCGGTAGGTATTTGAATTCATCAGACAAGTGGACCCATCCCTGCATCAACCACTGAGAGCGCGGACTACGGTGACACCGAGACCGTACCGCCTCAATTATAATAATTAAATATTATTATATAGGCTGGGCATTAACGAGTTAAAGTTAAGGTAATTTAAACTTTTTAACTTAACTTTTAATATTTGAATATTTGATAACTTAACTTGTTTTTCCCATTTCTGCTCTCAAGTACAATGAAACAAAGTACTTGAAAAAATTATGCGATAAAAAAACTATTCCAGAAAATTATCATGAGAAATATTTAAGTCTTACTTTTAAAACTACAGTTGTTGATCAATTACCTGAAACTGATGAGGATGATTAGGTAATTGCATAAGTAACTCAAATTATTACATTATTAATGGGTACAATAATTAATATTCTAATAATTATTACAATATTCCTATGTTTTTTTTTTATGTTTAATGACAATATTGAAATTTATTCAATTTTCTTTAGTACCTATTATTAATTATTTTTAGATTCTGAGCGAAGCGAAGAATGTATTGGATTTACAATGATGTGTGATTTTTTTTTTGTTTTTTTTATGTCTGTGTACAAAAATACTAACCCCAATATATAGCTCCGATTTTCACGAATAGGGTATGTTTCCGGTAGTAAAGTCGATGTAGTTGGTACTTTACTTAGGTCATTTTTCGAATAATTCTTACTAAAATATGATACACAATGTGACCAACCAAAAGTAGCAGAGTAACAGTTACTTTCATACAGAAGTAGCAGTCAGTGATTGCTACTTTGAAATCACTTGTGAAAATTCACTGCTACTGCTATTTTATTCCATCTCTAGTGTATTGTGTATATGCAATTATTAACTACTATAAAATTATTATTATATCAGATTTATTTAATAATATCATATTAATATTAATATTTTACTTACCTGAGCCTATGCCGTATATAACTTTAGGAATGACAAGAGAGAAATCTCTCTTATATTATAATTAAATATAATCTAATCGTCGTCTCGTTTTCGCGAAAAAATATTAAATCCCGTTGTGCACGCGTCAGAATAGAATATATTTGCGAGGAAACGAAAAGAAAAGAAACGGGTGTGTTGTCGATGGACGCGACCGCGTAGGCGAATCAATGGGTTTTTGTTCTTTCCTCCGATCCGACAAGATATCGTTCGCGGAACGCGCGCGCGAGTACGTTACATCCTGGACCATTGTTGAAGTCTCCGCCACCGATAATAATATTTTTTCAATAATAATTATTATTAAGTATTCATTATTATCACTATATAATTATTAATTATTCATAGTCGAGAAGAAAAATTAAAATATTCTTAAAAAATCTCACGAATTATTATATTAATTATATATATTATATATATATAATTATTATATTATTATATATATTATAACGAGCACGGGGTTTATATGACGGGTATAATTAAAAAAATTTAAATAATTATGATCATAATATTATTGTATTATTTTTAAAACGCAGGATATCGACAATAAAACAACAACATTGTCGTGAAAGGAAGTATTCGTCACTTATTTTTTTTAAAAAAAATAATTATTAAAATAACAAACAATGCAAATTTTAATCATTTTTTTTATTTTCTAAAAACATTATGTGTATAATAATGCAAAATTACGAAGAAACATATATTTAACTTAAATTTTACGTAGGTATACCTACCACATATTTTTACTTTTTTTTTATTTAATTCAATTATTATTACTACCTAGCTATATTGTTTATCTATATTAATTTAATCAAATATTTTATAATTATTTTGCAAACATTTTTCTATTAAAAATTTCAATTTTTATCTAAAATAATTATAATTATAAAAAATAATATTTTACTTGCATAATATAATAATATATTATAATAGATTAATTTATAATTTATATATATAAATAAACCAAATTTATTTACATTAACTATACTTTATAATCAACCGAAAATCTATTGTAATATATTACAATAATACAGTGGCGTCTTTGTGGGGGGGAGCGATGGGGGCGATCGCCCCCCCATGGCTCGAAATTTCATATCACAATTTTAAAATTCCTATATTTACTATTAATAATTTAGATATTATACTGGTATTATAGTATTATACTCGTATTCAATAATCATTATTAATTATTATATTGTATCGAATTTTATTACAAAAAACTTTACAGTACCCGCATAATGTCATGTTCTAGAAATCATGTAATTATGATACTGCAAAATATAATACAATATAATATTTATTATTATTGGACAATATTGTATCTTTATTTGAAAATATCGATGTAAATAATATAATTGATAGATTTTCGTCTAAAAAAGGAGCATTAGACTTCGTAATATAATTATTATTATTAATAAATATATACGCATATTGTATACTTGGTCTTTATTTATTTATAATATTATAATATTACCAATTTTGTATTTAAGTCGCCCCCCCCATAATATTAACCTGAAGACGCCCCTGCAATAATAGATAGATATATTTATCAACGCAACGATAATACGATAATTGTACACTTAATTTAACTAAGTATTATATTACCATCGCGTGGAAAAAAAAGTAAATTTTTATATTGAAATTTTTCATTATTTGGCAAATGATTTTGACATGAATAAATGTCGAATAAATTATATTTAAAGATAGGTATTATAATTTATGATCTGCAGGAACGGGATTGCACATACTTTGATGTGGCCCTGGGGTCGGCATGTGAAGAATTGACCATTGTACCATTGTACAGTTGTATCAACGCTGTTACGTTTGGTGGTAGAAATTTAACAAAAATATCACCATCTCGTAATTCATTTTCACTAGGATGACATGGTGCATTGTCTATAAATAATACAGCCTTCTCTGGAAGTACTTTCTCTTTTAAGAATTTCTTTGTTGTAGGTACAAATTTATCAAAAAACCAATCTTTAAAAATTTTTCCGTTCATCCAAGCAGATTTCTGTGAAGTGTAGTAAGCTGGAAGAGCACTCACATTAACGTTTTTTAAAGCTCTAGATTTAGCTGATTTTCCGATCACCAAAAGTGGAAGTTTCAAATCGCCAGATGCGTTACTGCATGGATGCAAACTCTTTCTTCATCACTCTTTCTTTTTTGACTTTATGTCCTTTGGCTATAGAATCTAGTTTTGAAGCTAATGTATTTTTTGGAAGCATTTTGTAGTTTAATCCTGTTTCATCAGCATTAAATATTTGACATGGCAATAAGCCTTCATCGTAAACAAACTTTACATATTTTATTTTAAAGTCTTCACTTGCAACTTTATCACCTGATAAAATTTCACCACTTACACCAAGTTCACGAATACCATGTCTAATTTTCCACCGAGACAACCATCCCACACTTGCATTAAAATTAGGATCTCCATTTAATTTTTCATTAAATTTTATCGCGATAGCTTGTGACGTTGCACCGGATAACGGAACGCCTTGTTCACGTTGTAGACAAAACCAAACGTACAAAGCCTCATCTAAAGTATTATTTTTTGGTTTTTTTAACGTACGCATATTACTTAAACTATCCATACTCACCATTTTCGCACAAAAATTTTCGATTTCGTTTCGATTTTTTTTTCCAATCAGAAACAGTTTGTTTGCCAACTCCCAATTCTTGCGCAATGTTAGTTAATGATTCACCGGCATCAATACGGAATAAAGCTTGTAGCTTTTGTTCCATTGTAACAGTCACTTTTTTACGTTTAACCGATGTTGTCATTTTACGTAATTTTTATTAGTGAACAGTATAAAATATTGTTAATAACCTACATGACCATCAATAAACGAAACCGCGAGAGAACTAAATTGTTTTATTCAAAAACAATAGTCGAAACGACAAAACGATATTTAATGAATCCCCGGTAAATCACGAAAAAGTTAAGGCACGTGTCGCTAATGAAATTTCAAACTACAATTACCTAATATAGCATGATCCATCCCAACCGTTATATCTCCGATAAGTCTATTACCACGCCTTGATGTTCCAATATTCATTACTAATACTTCATAACAATTACGACGTTCATGTGGGTATTCAACATTACTTGATCACCAATTCTTAATTTATTAGAAGGTATAATTTCATATGCATGATGTCGTATATCATGTAATTGAACTTCAGTAGGAGGTTCCTCAGGATATCTATAATCAGAAAAATATATAATTGAAAGTAAAATTCATATATACAAAAAATATAAATAACCAACCCATTAAATTCACAAACGTAATAAGTCCATCGTTAACTATATGACTTACACATACTAAACATATTGTTACTGACATACAATTCTCTGACTACTTTAGCACATTTAATAACAACTTTATCATAGGCGGCGATTTCAATAACCTAACTAGTCTTGGGGGTGCCGAGTGAATAATTATTTAATAAATTCACAGATCATTCCAAGTTTACCGAACTAGTCGATAAAGAAATAAATTTAAACATAAAACTAAAAACTCCCGACGATATAGATTTAGCTATCAACAACCTTACCAATATTATACAAACTTGGTTAGCTACAAATACAGTTCTAGCTCCTCCCTCACCAAATCCATTACCTGTGTACATACGTAACAAAATAGTTGAAAAACGGAGAGCTAGAGCTCTCTTTCAGCGCACTCGGCTCCATTTCCATAAAATAATTTATAATAACCTGGCTAATTCCTTGAAAAAAATTCTAGCGAAAATTTAAGCAAATGTTGGTCAAAGTCGCTTAATGAAGCTTACTCCCAATGACTGTAATCTCTGGAGGGAAACAAAACAGATTCTACGTTATAAATCACCAAATCTCCCTATTAAGAAATCAGATGGTAGTCTTGCCACCTCTGACCTCGAAAAAGCTGATCTCTTTAAGGAGCATCTTTCTCAAACTTTTCAACCACACTCTGAGTTAATTCACAATGAATATATGAACTTGGTAGAAACGTTTCTGAATGCTTCCCTTCCTCTAACTCTCTCTGTGAAGTCATTTACACCGAACGATGGTTAGAGTTATCGTTCACATCACTCATATACTTAATGCTTCACTTAGACTTTCTTATTTTTCTCTACTTTGAAAATTCTCCACTATAATCTTGTTCTCTAAACAAAATAAACCACCAGACATTTCATCGTCACATCGACCAATCAGCCTTCTTCCATTTTTCGCTAAAATCCTTGAATGATTAATTCTGAAACAAATACCAATTCGGTTTTCGGACGTCTCACTCAAATATACTCCAAGTGCACAGAGTAGTAGATGCCATTTTGTATTCCCTAGAAATAACTTTATTGTAATTGTGAGTTTCTAGACATTACTAAGCCTTTGATAGGGTGTGGCACGATGGCCTTTTATATAAACTTAAGAAATTTCTTCCACCCACTTACTATCTACTCATCAAATCCTATCTAACGGATCGATTTTTTAAAGGTCGCTACGGATCCGATATTTCTGATGTAGCTTCTATAAATGCTGGTGTACCTCAAGGTAGCATCCTATCTCCAATTCTCTATAACATCTTTGCTTCTGATCAACCTACTACCCCTAACACATCAGTAGCTGACTATGCTTATGATAAAGTGCTTATATCCATAAACAACAATCCAATCTTAGCGTCAAGAAATCTACAAACTCTCCTTAATGCTATGGAAAAATGGTTTACAAAATGACGGTTTAATGTTAACCAGAATTAATCCGTTCAGACAACCATTACCCTCAGGCATACTCCTTGTCCTGGCGTCGATCTATACGGAATTCCAAAAATCCAATACCTCGGCCTTACTTTAGATCAAAGATTAACGTGGGCTCATCATATCAGAACCAAAAGATTAGCATTGAATCATCATCTTCATCACTTACTTAAACCCTTATTATCCAATAATAATCACACCTCAATTAGAACTAAACTACTTATATATAAAACACTATTGAAACCGCTATGGACCTACGGCCTTCAACTTTGTGGAAATGCGAAAAAAACAAATATCTTGAAAATCCAAACCTTTCAAAATATTGCGCTTAGAAAATTAACGAATTCTCAACCCTACGTGTCAAATCATACCGACTTAAAACTTAAATCAATAAATGATGAAGCTAAAATATTTTATAAAAGATTCCATTCCCGGCTAAACTATCACCCAAATCCACTAATAAAAACTTGGCCATCCCCACTATACCTCAGTGTTACCAGGCGTACGAACATTTTGTATTTGTACGAACTTAGAGATTACCGTACGAACACAAAGAAAACAAATATTCGTACAAAAATTCGTAAAAAAATTAAGAAAAATAAAATTTTTGGAAATAATAATTGATATTCTATAATTTATCACGTTTAAAAGCTTAATGTTATATATTATATTCTTGAAAATAATAATTTTGTTATTCAATGAATGTGAACATTATTTATAATTAATATGTAAACAAGAAATCTATTTTTAGACGGAAAACCAAATTATTTACCGAAAATAACAAAATAATTATGGGCTGAGGCCTATAAAAAATTAGTAAAATAATACATCGCTGATACGCATGATATGCTCTGCATATAAATTATAATGTTATATTTTATTGTCAGTTGTCATTTCTGTAGCAGGCAGCATCTAGAAACGTATTTTCGTTAATATTATTTGTTTAATAGCTACTATTTGTTTAACTAATAGCTACTTCTTATTCTGCAGTTATTTATATAATTGTAATAACTTACTATAATACAATAATTATATTATATAGTATATTATTATATATAGGGTGTCTCAAAAAGCACGCCGGATTTAAATCTGCTATACATTAAATTTATTTTTCTTAAAAAAAACATTACAAATATATCATTCTCTTCATTATAAATTGAGGTTTAACAGTGAAAAACAACATCGGGCATATGATCCCCCTACTAGCCCTACAGGCGATTATTCTTTCCATAAAATTTACCATCACTCGATCACACATTGCCCCATCAAGTTCGTTAAGGACACGACTAATTTCTTGCTTAAGTTCCAAGAACCTAATCAAGGTCTTACCTAACCAAATGAACATCGAAAATGTATGGTTTCAGCAAGACGGCGCAACTTGTCACACTTCAAGATAAACAATCGCTCTACTGCGTGAGAATTTCCCGGACACACTAATCTCGTTGCGTGGAGACCAAAGCTACCCACCTCGATCATGCGACTTGACGCCGTGTGATTTTTTCTTATGGGGATACACTAAGTCACAAGTTTACCAGAACAAAGTCCGAAACGTCTTGGAACTTAAGCAAGAAATTCGTCGCGTCCTTAACGTATTTGATGGGGCAATGTGTGATCGAGTGATGGTAAATTTCATGGAAAGAATAATTGCCTGTAGGGCTGGTAGGGGGGGGTCATATTCCCGATGTTGTTTTTCACTGTTAAACCTCAATTTATCCTGAAGAGAATGGTATACAGTGAAACCTCCCTTAACGGACACCTCTAAATAGCGGACACCTCCAAATAGCGGACGATTTTATGGGAACGGGAACATTTTCACCACTTTTATATGGGAAAACCCCTAAATACCGGACACTCTAAATAACGGACACTTTTATGGCAATTTAATTTCTAATTTTGATAATTTTTATTGTAATAATGATACATATTTGAAATAATATTTGATTGAAATAATATTTTAAACACATAATAGTGTATTTTGGGGGAAAATCCAAATACTCGTGTTGTATCCGACACCGACGGGAAACCACGAGTGAAGGTCTCCACACACTGCCGCGGTGGCGGTGGCGGTGGCGGTAGCGGTGGCGGTGGCGGTAAAATGATATACACGTATTTGATACTAGACCTACACACCGGCGCGGTGAAATCGGCGGTGAATATCGCGGTACATTACCGCGGCGGAAAATTGTGTCCGGACCAATTTCACCGCCGCGGTGACAGCTATATTATTATTATTATATTATATTAATATAATATCTATATGTATTTTTCCGTATATTATATTATAATTCTGCCAAAGTTTCATATAAGGTAATATACAGGGCTGGATTTGGTGGTGTGGTGGTACGCGGGGAGGGGGGGTACCTCTTAGATTTTTTTTTAGCGTACCCCTACTATTTATTATATACATACAATGTATTTTGTATTTTTATTTAATATACAATGTATTTTGTAATAATAAACATTTAATTACAATTTGTGACTAAAAACCAATGATTTTAAATTTATAATACAATATTATATATTATATATTGTACATATGTCACCGCCACCGCCACCGCTGCGATGTGCGCGATCGTTACCGCCACCGCTACCGTCACCGCTACCGCTACCGCTACCGCCACCGCCACCGCCACCGCGGCAGTGTGTGGAGACCTTGACACGGCGAGTAAAAACCCGGCGTTATACTATGTGCAATTACAATTTATCTTATCCGTCCATTATCGAATCGATAAAAAGATTTTTCTAGTTTATGTTCTGTGATGTTATCCTACTCGTATATTTTAGATTCTGAGCAAAGCGAAGAATGTATTGGTTTTACAATGATGTGTGATTATTTTTTTTTTTTTTTTTTTTTTATTCTGTAAACATTTTTACTACCCGAAATAATGCTCCGATTATCACGAATAGGGTATGTTTCTGGTAGCAAAGTGGATCTAGTTGGAACTTTATTTAGGTCATTTTTCGAATTTCTCAAAATTGACCCTAAGCGGTAGAAAAAACTTCAAAAAAATGACGAAAAAACGGCATTTTTCACGAAAAATGAAATTTTGACGAATTCGATTTCTATATTTCTCGATAACTCGGGCAATTTTTAAGATAGAGACTTGAAAATTTTTTTGGGTGTTCACATAGCTACTATGTATATGTGGTATAATTTTGGAACCGTTATGTTAATTTTTCTACAAAATATTGGACTTTGAATATTTCGTAAAATTCTCGTTTTTACGTATATAATGTTTGATAAAATTGGCAATTTTGGGTATTTAGGTCTGAAAATTTTACTGAAGTATACTTACATATTACATAACATCATACTAAAATATTAGAAAAATCCCTAATCTCAATTTTTTTTTATAACTGTTTTAAGTTGATATTTTTAGTTCAAACGAAAATTATAATCTGACTGAACTTCGCTCAGAATCGTTTTTACGAATGCAATGGTTTATCATTGCATTCAAATTCGAATTAAAATTAAACGCTATGATTCGCACACCTGTATCCTGTGCGGCAGGAGTATCAGCTCATCTTTTTTAATACGTATTTAGTTTAGTTGTATTTGTGATTCCAATACATACGGTTTTATAGTAGGTACGCAATGGCCAGCAAAAGAAAAAGATTAAGTTTGAAAGAAAAAATTGAGATTCTTGAATTTTCGAAAATTTTTCCCCTCTGAATAGCGGACACCTCTAAATAACGGACAAAATTACGGCGACCAAGAGTGTCCGGTATTTAGAGGTTTCACTGTATTTGTAATGTATTATTAATAATTATGTGGTATAATTTTGGAACCGTTACATTAATTTTTCTCCAAAATATAGGACTTTGAATATTTCGTAAAATTCACGTTTTTACGTATACAATGTGTGATAAAATTGTCAATTTTTGGTATTTTGGTGTGAAAATTTTACTGAAGTATACTTACATATTACTTAACATCATACTAAAAGATTAGAAAAATCCATTGTCACAAATTTTTATAGCCGTTTTAAGTTGATATTTTTAGGAAAACGAAAATCTTATAATCATACGTATAAATATTCTGAAAACACTTTCACTACCCGAAATAACCCTTCGATTTTCACCAATAGCGAGTTTCAGATGTAAAAGTGAATGTAGATGGTACTTTATTTGCAAGCCCGTATCCAGGGGGGTTTTAGGGGTCTAAACCCCCCCTCGAAATTTTTAAAATAGTTTTATATTTATAATATAACAGACTAACTACATATATAACTACGTATAATATAATCATTTATTTTTACTTCATATATTAAAAAATTTTAACCCCCCCCCCCCCGAAAATTGATCCTAAATACGTGCTTGTTTATTTGGGTCATTTTTCGAATTTCTCAAAATTGACTATAAGCGGTAGAAAAAACGAAATTTTGACGAATTCAATTTCTATATTTCACGATAACTCGGGCAATTTTTAAGTTAGAGACTTGAAAATTTGTTTGGGTGTTCGCATAGCTATTATATATATGTGGTAAAATTTTGGAACCGTTTTTAAATTTTTTTACTAAATATAGGACTTATAGTTGTTTTAAGTTGATAGTTTTAGTTCAAACGAAAATTATAATCTGACTGAACTTCGCTCAGAATCGTTTTTTCGAATGCAATGGTTTATCATTGCATTCAAATTCTAAGTAAAATTAAAGGCTATGATCCGCACACCTGTATCCTGTGCGGCAGGAGTATCAGCTCTTTTTTATATTAAATTTATATTAATTTGGTTATTCTTATTATTTTATTACAAATACCACAGTGACCATCATGACGGCCGACAACGACCCAACCGCGGACTTCGTTAACCAGATGGTACCGAACAGATTTTCATCGGTCATTACCGTCGACGGGAGCCGCGACGTAATACAGAGCCTCAGAGGGCACATTCGCAAAACAAGGAATGCATGGTGTTGATGCATCAATCAAAAGTCAACTAAGAACTATGGGATGAAGCAGGAAGAACAGCAGCATATTTAATAAACAGAAGTCCAACAAAAACACTTAACAATTCAATTCCTGCTGAACTAAAGTATAGATCCAAAGTAAATGTGAAACACCTCAGAACGTTTCGTTGTAACGCATACATTCACATATTACCAGAAAAAAGACAAAAATTAGATTTCAAAAGGGAAAACGGCATAATGATGGGTTACACAAACAACGGGTATAGAATATAAATCAACAAGGAAAGGAAGATCATAGCAGCAAGAAATGTAAGTTTTGATGAAACACACATAAACCAGAGTAAAAAAGACCAACTAGAAGAAGACCAACCAGAAGAAGACCAACTAGAAGAAGACCAACCAAAAGAAACACAATAAAGAACATAAGAAAGAGAATCCACCCTACATACAACAAACAAGAATAAAGCGCAAACCATATTGGTACAATGACTGCGTACTTGAGACACAAGCACTCAACAACGCACCTCAATCATACAGTGACATAAGAAAACATCCAGACAGAGAAAGATGGGAACAAGCAGTTAGAGAAGAACTTTCAGCACTTGAAAGAAATGTAACATGGTCAACAATAGACAAATTACCAGAAGGAAGAAAAGCAATTAGTTCAAAGTGGACATTCAAAATAAAAAGAGATAGTGATGGAAACATTATAAATATAAAGGTCAACTTGTTGCAAAGAGATTCGCTCAGAAAGAAGGAATAGATTATGTAAAAACATACTCACCAGTAGCACAACTAACAACTTTAAGAACTTCTATGCCACCCACCTCCAATAACTTTCTCCCTCAAACAGATCGCTGTGGAAAGAAACCAAATCACTATTAAAACACAAAACTGTCATTCTCCTTCTTCGTTAGCAAAAAAATAACCTCGCTATCACTCCTCAAGAAAATCTGAGCTTCTGGCTACCCATTTAGCCAACACATTCAAACCCTACAACATCTCTCCAGATACACCCCATCTTCAACGTGTGGAAGAATTCATTTATTCACCTCTTCCAGTGGCATTGCCAGCATCTTCTACGTCACCCGTAGAAGTTCTTTTGGTATGAAAATTGGGGCCTGAGTGTTTTTGGGGGTATTTCAGCCAAACCAACTAATACTAGAACTATCCAAGCTTTCCAAGCCATTTCATTACGAATGACTGTAAATGACCCCTGGCACGTTACAACCCTCAATCTTCTCAATGATCTAAAAATATCTATTATAAAACACAGTTGCAAATTCTATACTCGCCTCCACTCCAAAATGTTGATTTCATGTCTGATTTTGTTTTGTTTTTGTGTCTGAAGGCACATTTACTACCTGAAATAATGCTCCGATTTTCACGAACAGCATATGTTTCCAGTTGGAAAGTGGATGTAGTTGATACTTTACTTAGATCATTTTTTGAATTTCGTAAATTGAACCTAAGCGGTAGAAAAAAAAAACGAAAAAACGCCATTTTCTAGTATTCACAATGTAAAACTGATTAAGCCACTAGTCCACCAGTAATTATGATCATAGTAAAATGCTATAATCTATAATATGGTGTAATAATAAAA
Organism: Tetraneura akinire; assembly: GCA_021307375.1. NCBI lineage: Eukaryota > Metazoa > Arthropoda > Insecta > Hemiptera > Aphididae > Tetraneura > Tetraneura akinire. The sequence continues at coordinate 5,126,780 of JAIUCT010000012.1, read as the reverse complement.
TATTTTCATTCTCGTCATTATTGCTATAAATAAATATCAAAAAGGAATAAGAAGAGGAAAAATATATATATAAAAAAATGTATTAATATACGTAAAAAAAAACTATTATCATAACTATTTACAGGGTGTAACAGGTCTATCTGACAATTGCAATAACTTTTTTTCTATTCATTTTTTTTAAATAAATACTGAGCCCTTGCGCTACAATACTGTCGATTTCAAATATTTTTTGTACTTGGGAAACTCAAATTCGGAAACTTAAAATTGCATTTTATTGTTTAAGAAAAATTTCAAAATAGCCATTTCGTAAACCAGATTTTTAGAAAAATATTAGTGTTTAAAATTCTAATAAAGGTTGACCCATTTATTTTCTACGATTTTTTAAAGTTTGTGAAAAAGTTAAGAATTTTATTGTATACCACATAAAATCATAACAAATATTATTGTTTAAAACTATTAATTAAATGGCTGATCGAAATTTAATTTTTATTCTAAGATTTTTGTTATCGCTTACATCATTAAATTGATATTTATTATTATGAGTCCCAGTTATATTATTATTATGCTTTCATAGAAAAGTTAATCAAATCACCGACTATTTGATAGACCCGTACAATATTAATTGTACCTATAATTTTAGTTATTTAATTCACATTTTCAAAATGTTTAAAAAATCATAAGAAATAAATGACGAAACTTTAAGAAGATATTTTAATACCATAATTTTTCTAAAAATCCTGTCTATAAAATGGCTTTTTGATTTTTTTTTTTAAATGGTAAAATTCAATTTTAAATTTTCAAATTTGAGTTTCCCAAGTACAAAAAATATTTGAAATCGACAGTATTGTAGCGCAAGGGTTCACTATTTATTTGAAAAAAAAAAAAAGTTAAAAATATGAATAAAAAAAAAGTTATTGCAATTGTCAGATAGACCTGTTAAACTCTGTATATAGTATATACAATATACATGTATAGTATTTAAATAAGCTTATACTCGTATTATCTATCTAATATTAATAGTAATAATTTTGAAAATTAATTGTATCTATATTACACGGGATTTATTTAGAAATATTTATATTGTTTACTGTTGTTAAGTTAATATTAATATAATAATACAAATTTTTTTTTTTTACAGTTTTAACATGTTTTCTTTATGCAAGCTGGCATATTGTCATTGTGACGAAGATGAACAATGGTGTTACGATGATGATTTAGAAACCTTAAGAATAGATGTAAAAACATGTTGTCTTGATCTATTGAGTTATGTTAAGGATAAAAATAAATACATAAATAACATACTCGATCATAATGGTAAGTTTATACAAATAATTATAATAAAATACATTTTATATTATATATTATATAGGTACCCCAAATAAATAATTATAGGTATACGATTATACCTAATTTAATTTGTATACCTATAATTAATTTGTATGGTATACCTACTTTTATATATTTAAAAATATTGTTTTTATATTATTAACTTAAATTTCTATTTTGTTATTAATCGGTTTTTCTACTAGGTTTTCTACTAGGATCTATAATTTTTGATCAATTACATATTTTGGATTCTGAACGAAGCGAACAATTTATTGGTTTTACAATTATGAGTGATTTTGTTTTCTTTTTATGTCTGAAAGCACATTTACTATCTGAAATAATGCTCCGATTTTCACGAACAGCATATCTTACCGGTTGGAAAGTGACCATAAGCGGTTGACCATAAGCGGTAGAAAAAAATACGAAAAAAACGCCATTTTTTAGTATTCACAATGTAAAACTGATTAAGCCACCAGTCCACCAGTAATTACGATCATAGTAAAATGCTATTATCCATAATATGGTGTAATAATAAAATATTTTCATTTAAGTCATTATTGCTATATATAAATATCAAAATGAAATAAGAAGAGGAAAAATATATATATAAAAAAATGTATTAATATACGTAAAAAAAACTATTATTAGACGGTTTATTTTTTAATTGATTCTTATACTCGTATACGCGTTCAACATTTATTAATTATTATATAGGTAACCTTGACAAACGTATACCTGTGTCATATGTATTTATACCTACAAAATATATAACTAATGACGCATTATATTGCAATTTTATTTAATACAAGAAAATTACGTGGCGGAGCAAATGCCTGTACAGTCGATAACGGTTTGTACATTAAATTAATACACACAGTCAATAATATTTATAATAATCTAAAAATTTCGAAGGAAAAGGGTTTTAAAATTAAAAGTGCTTTTACTTTTTATAATATTATTATGATACTATGGGTATAATTTATAACGATAAACTTAGAAGAGGAGGTCCCGGCCCAATTTAATACCTGAAGGCTGAAATATTATATATAAGACTGCATCGTAAAAGATGTTTTCAAATTAAAATTGTATAATTATTGTGAGTAAATTTTTACGTGTGTGCATGTGTGCCGCAGAACGATCCGGTAGGAGTAGAATACGGTGCAGGAGATTGTAATGTTGAAACCCAAGGGAGCAGTTATTTTTCGGAAAAAGAACCGCGAGTGACGACGATGATAAGTTAACCGAGTCTACGGCATATAAGAACAAGGTCCGGGCATATTTTAGAGATAATGAATGTCATATGATGTCGACAATTGTGCCAAACAACAATGGTAACAACAATGGAACAACAACGATTTGTGCGACAAATATTTGGTGGTCACCAGGAGCTGTCATAATAACGAGGAATTGGTGGCTAGAACCATTTACCTTCGATTAGTGGCGCCCACTGCTCAGGTTGCTATTCTGACAAAAATTTTGGCCATTTTGGCCATTGAGGCCATTTTGGTTTAGAATCGAATCGAGTCATCCCAATAGTACGGTCTTATCCTTCAGCCGCCGTACACAATTTGAATCAGATACAGTATCAGAAAGTGAAACAGATACAGTATCAGAAAGTGAAACAGACACAGAATCAGATTCCGAATCCGAAACAGATACAGATTGGCATACCATACGTTCAACGTCGTCATGACTTTTAGATTTTTTGATTTTTTTTTACACTATTTCTTATACCAAATTAATTCGATTTTTCTTACTTATATAATATGTAATATAATTTATATAATTTCTTAAATAGGTTTAAATTATCCTCGATTTTATATGTCTATTATAAAATTAAGGATAATTTAAACATTTTTTTCACTTTTTCACATTTCAAATTATTTCGACTGTCTTTATTTATATGTGTAATATAATTCATTAAATAGGTTTAAATTATACTCGATTTTATATATCTAATATAAAATTAAGGATAATTTAAAGCAATAATTTTAAATGTAACAAAATGTTTTCCTACATGTTATTATTTGATATTAATTGTATTAATGTTTGTTAAAAATTTGATTATAAATTATTATATTATTCCTACACTAGGTGCTTGATACTCCTGCCGCAACCAAAGCTTTACCACCACCATAGTTCTGCCAGTGGAATACTGGGGGTAAGGGGGGTGAAAAGCTTTACCACCACCATTGTGTTCGGGTGGAGAAGTTCGTGTACATACTACATTGAGTCCGGCGGAAGTAGATCTTAATCGGATATAATGATTAAAGTATTTTATCCGCCCCCGACTTTACATTATTGGCTAAATTATAAATATTATTATTAACTTATTAATTTATTTTTATTATACTTATATATACACACTAGTTAAATACTAATAGCCAATAGGTATATATATTCTTTTATATTTTAATTCACAACTTAAATTTATAATTTTAAAAGCCATCATTATTTCTGAGATCTGTATATTTTAATTCATATAAAATATACCAAGGTTTCAAAATGTCAGTAGAATTAAATAACTATTACATAGTTCAAGAACTACTGTCACAAACTGTTAACAATTTTTAATAAAATGGTAACCAAGATCTCAATGACACAAGATATATTTGTCAACATACCAATAAATATAAGTAAAATAAATTAATTTTCAATTAAAAATAGAAAAACATATCTTATTAATTTTTAATAAATATATATTATATCTGTATACTTCTGTATACTTCTGTATATGTATATTTCTGTTTCTAATGCCATTGTTTTATTATACATTTGTAATCAATTTTAACAAATTTTAATTCTATTTAATAACTTAAAATAGATGATATTGTGACTTACAATTTTTTTTAAAAAAAATAAATAAATGAGTAATTAACTCTAATTACTTCTACAATATTACTTACACTCTATGGATATATTAGTTTTAAAAAAATCTTATTTATTGAAACATTAAGTTATATTGACTTGTTAATAGTATTACTTGTTATCTTCTTTTTCATTACAATAGAACACATCTGATGTTCCATTCCTGTTGATTTATTTATAGAATTATTGATTTTATTTCAGTAATATTAATTAATTACTACTTACCCTGCTGCTAAGATATTAAAAACTACTTCCTCTATTTCAGAATATGATGCTTTCATTTCTTCAATTGTTGGAACATGTTTTGTATTAAATTTAATGGCAATGTTCTTGATATAACCTAACCCACACATTCGCTGCACAGAAGATGATGACAGACTCCAATGACTAACCACATATTAGTCAATTGATCGCTGAAATAATTAAACAATATACATATATAATAATTATATTTATTAGCTATTTTAATTTTTAATTATATGTTTTAAAAATGTATTTTATTTTAGATATCTAAAAGGAGATAGATAGGATTAAATGAAAAATATAGAGGGCATCCCCATAGATATATATATTAAACTAGATAGCAGACTTTGTATAGACTATAATATACAAATATGACGCCTGGTCGCCATATGCAGGTTGGGCAATGTTTACAAAATATAGATGTTATCAATCCTCATGATATCAAATTGATTTTTGTTTAACAATAAATTATCGTCATTCGTAAATAAATATTAATTCTAGACCGATAGAATAATTATAATTAAATATTAATAGGCAATGCTAAAGGTTTTAAAGTTCAATTTTTATAATCAGTTACTTATCACAATGATTGATAATGATAACAAAGTGTAAACATTGCCCAATCTGTATATGGCGCCTGACTTCAATTATTGATGGGAGTCGGCTATCTAGTTTAATATATATATATCTGTGGGCATCCCATCACTGTTTAATCTATTATCTATGTTTTTATAATATATTATATATTATTATTAATTAAAAATGATAAAATAATTGACTTTTTTCTTTAAATTTATAATATTTAAGTACTGGAGGACTTTAACTTATCAGCATGTTGTGCATTACAAAGTCTAACATCTTAAAAGTATTTCAAAATACCTAATATCTAAATTAAATAAATTCAATAATGGACACTAACCATTTCGCACATTTCTTTTCATGAAGTAAGCATTTCTGCTTCAATGCCATTAAGTTAAATAAGACATTTGACTCTTTGGATGCCTGTCTGATTACATGTATAGACATACTGATAGATCCAAAATGAAACTGATTCTTTACAATGAAATTCTTATATGATAAATTGTCTTATAAAAATATTAAATAACTAAGTACCTAAAAAAAAAAAAAAAAAAAAAACAAATGAGAACATCTCACAAATGATGGTCAAACCAACATTCATTCATCCAATCATAAAAATTACAAATCCAACTTACTTGTTTATATTTGTCTTTTCTAGTTCCCAAAATCGTTTTTACTTTTTCATAAAGTTCACCAACCAAAAGATATTAAATTATCTCTATACTGTCTACACTGATATCTTTACAGGTGTGTCAAATCTATCCCCCATAAGAACCCATGTAATTCTCAAAAAGTGTCCTTTCTGGTTGTTCTGTGCTTTTACCGCGGGCTTTTAACGAATGACAATTTAATTTATTGACGATTCTACATAGTAACTTTTATCTTTATTCTATGTAGTAACGACTAAGTGAACGTGTAGCTGTTACTACTGTTACATCGTGAATTTCTCAAAATTAACCCTAAGCGGTAGACAAAATGACGAAAAACGGCTGAGAATACCATTCATATTTATCAAAATTATTTTTACGTACCAGTAGTATTTTGTTTTTTAGAAGATAAACATACGTCAACATACACAACTATGTGGGAAACACTTCAAAATCTTTGTGCTCACATTCTCGATCGGCAACTTATTAAAGAATTTCATGTTGATTTTGAAAAATCAGCTCATAACTCAATTTTAATTTAAATGTCTTTCCACAGTGTAAAATTGTATGATGCGCATTTCATTTAGCTCAATCTTGGTTTCGTAGAATACAAAAAAGTAGTAAATTATACGGGAATATAAAAATAATAATTCAGATGTAGGTAAATGGCTTAAATATTTTTTTGGTTTGCCGTACTTCCCACCCGATGAAATAGAAATAGCATTTTCAAATTTAATAGCTATTGCTCCACCTGATGGATTATACGTCTCTGATTATAGTTTTCATCATATATATCACCTAATTCAAATTTCAATACATCCCTGTGGGCAGGAAAACCAGATAATTTACCCAGAACAACAAACGGAGCTGAAGCATTCCATAGGTATTTTAATACTCAATTCTATAACCCCATCCACACGTATACCAAGTAATAGATGTTATTTTAAACATTCAATCAGAAACTGATCATAAACTGAATTCAATAAAAATGAATATTAATAACTATCGCTGGAAAGAAATATTACAAACAATTGAGTACATGAACAATTTGTGGACAAAATATTCAAATAACGGAATTGATCAATTGAATTACTTGGAACAAATGGGCAACCGTTTCCAAGGTAAACCTATGAAAGAAGTAGGTACTATATAAATATAAACATAAATAGATGACCGTTACAATAAAAATTGCACATATTTTTTAACACATCACACCAAAAATACATTTTTAACCACAACAGTGAAGTTAAAATATTCACCGACAGTCATAAGTCTGTAAAAGTGGGAAGGGAAATGTGTGCGAAAATGAGTTGTAATTTTAGTAAATGTGCGCAAATCATGTGCACCCCAATTTTTAATATAAAAACTATTAATTGTAAAAATACTAGCAATTCTTTTTTTTCTTTTGAATAGCAAAGGCAATGTTTTTTAAAGATTACGGACATATAAAACGGTGTACCGACGTTGCATCCAATAAGGGAAATATAAAAAAGAAGAGCTGATCCTGATACTCCTGCCGCAAGGGGATACAGGCGTGCAAATCATAGCGTTTAATTTCTCTGTATAATACGTATTTATTAATTTATTTGTTTTTAAAATGTAATTTAATATTTTACTTTTATTGTTACCCTTACCGGGTTAACAATTTAACATTGTTTTTCATTTTCGTAATATCACTTAGATAATATACAATTTTATTAAAGGAATAATTTCTAAGTAGTTGCAAAGAACTACAGAGAGGTGTTAAAATTTTACGTCGTGCAATTTGTTACATAATTTTTAAATATTTTGTTAAACGCCAAATAAAATTATATGTGTTCTTTCTATGATGGATAAAATTATTAATTGTATTTTCACATGGTATATCGTACATACGATAACCACCCAACGGGTACCTCAACAGTTCAGAGTTCAGTCCAGACTTCAACACAATTAATAGTCATCCGGCCTACCTATCGAAACCAGTTTACATACAAGTCATGATACACACGTACAGGTACAGCTGAACAATAAATTAAATACCGCATTATAATATAATAAGAATGACGCATTAATTGAAACACTCGACCGATATTCTTGGAAAATATCCAATTTGTATATAATACGTTACTGTAATTGTGCACATGTACCGGCAGCGGTCGATGAAATTGGAATTTGTACTGTGTAGTGTGTGAAAGTCTACGCTGCAATAAATTCACAATGATAATGAGGTATAACGTATACAACGATTTTCGAGAACTGTTAAACACACGATTATATAATAAAAACATTTATAATTTAAAAGTTTTAATGTTTTATATTATTTAATATTTATTTGTATTCGTGCTGTCATATTATGTTATGAAATTTAATAATACTAAAAAATAGTAAATAGGTAATATCAAAAGCATAGGTTAGCCGCACACTGACTTAGTCACTTAGGTTATAAAAAAAATACCACAATTTAACCTATATAATAATTAATAAGAGTAGTATCGTTATTTTTTGGTATTTTTATTGAGATATGCAAATATGCAATATAAAAAAAATATGGACGATTTTTGTAAGAAGGAGGTCAAGTCAAAAATATCAACTTTTTAGTACACAAAAGTGTTTAATTTTCATAATTTATTTTTCTTGGCCAACTAACTTTATTACGGTAATGGGAAAAAAACATACAAAAAGAAAATCCAAGAAAAAAAAGCCAAATGGAATTTTATTTTTATTATTTATTTGTATATTATATTAAAATGGAAATAATCAATTCCAATAAAAAAACAAATAAATTATGCTATAAAGGTTACATGTATGTAATTAAGCATACTGGAAAATATAAATTACCTGGCGTTGTTGTAAATCAACTAAACTTAAATATCCAGACACAATTTACACAGATTTGGAAAAATAAAAATTTATTGAAATTGGCAATTCTCATCTCATGACACTATTTTTGAAGTAATAAGCTACGTTTTAAAACTTCATTTTATTTCTTTAATATACGTATTTTATTATGCATAAAAATAAAAATATGGTGTAAAGTTTTTGTTTATAACTTCAAAGTAAGTCCGACCATTAAAATCTTATATGTTCTTCTTTATTTGAATTTATTTATTAAATTGTTATAAGAAATTATATTAAAAAAATATATATATATATATATTTTATTTTTATTTATTGTATTATGTATACTTTTTTTTTAATTAGTCGACATTTTATATTATTTGAATATTTAAAAGTCTGCAAAATAGTTAAAGATACTAATAATGAAAAAAAAAATTAGCTGATACTCATGCCGCACAGGATACAGGTGTGTGAATCATAGCGTTTAATTTTAATTAGAATTTGAATGCAATGATGAACCATTGCATTCGAAAAAACGATTCTGAGTGAAGTTCAGTCAGATTATAATTTTCGTTTGAACTAAAAATATCAACTTAAACAGCTATAAAAAAAAATTGTGACTTGGGATTTTTATAATATTTTAGTATGATTTTAAGTAATATGTAAGTATACTTCAGTAAAATTTTCAAACCTAAATACTACAAATTGCCAATTTTATCAAACATTATATACGTAAAAACGAGAATTTTACAAAATATTCAAGTTCCAATATTTTGTAGAAAAATTAACATAACGGTTCCAAAATTTTACCACATACGAGTATATATAATAGTTATGTGAACACCCAAAAAAATTTTCAAGTCTCTAACTTAAAAATTGTTTGAGTTATAGTGAAATATTAAAATCGAATTCTTCGAAATTAGTTTTCCTGAAAAATGCCGTTTTTATCACTAAAAAAAAAGAAAAAATTTCAAAATGACAACTGTAAGTACATATTATGTAATAATTACATATTAGAATTGAATTGAATAAAAGCATCTATGTACTATATATTACAATGTATTATATATTTATAATTGATTCGTATAATTATGCGATATACAGTTAAAATTATGATGGTATCACCGTGATGGTTTTGTGTAAACATTAATTATTATTTATAAATTTGTGTTAATCCATAATCTTACTAAATTATATTGTTACTAATAATTATTATGTATACTTTTATATTATTTACATTGGGTAGTTATATTATTTTATTTCATTAAAAAATTTTTTTTATTATTCTATCATCTTTAATCATTTTGTCAACTGAATGTGATGTTCTAGAAGCAATAAGTTTTGAAGAATCATTGGTAAGATTTGCTTCACAAAAAGCAAGAAAAAAGTGTTTTGTATAAAATATTCAATGTACAATATTAAAAAAAAAAAAAAATATTAAATTTATTGTCTTAATTATTCATTATTAGCATAATTTAAATTATATATTGTACTAGAGTCTAGAGTAGTTATTATAATAATAAATATAATAATACATTATATTATATTACATAGTTATTTTAAGATGTGTCATTATTAAAAAAAAAATGTACTCATATTTATAATATTCAAGTAATGATCAGGGCCCATAATAGAATTTTATCCCCAGGGCCCTAAGTGGTCTTAATCCGGGCTTGTGAATAGGTACTGAATAGTTTTAAGTATACATACACATTCAATTTTTTTTACTTATTTTTTATATATAAAAAAAATAAAGAAACAGAACAACGTTCTATTTTATCTTTGAGTATATATAGTACATCTATTATGTAATGAAGACGGCCCGTTGTCAATGCCAGTTATTTAACAACTTCAATTATGGGGTCTTATTGCCAAAAATAATAGCCTCAAATGTAAAAATGGTCATTTTGCAAAATTGTGCCAGCACGGGGACTACGCTGATGTTTGTTTGGCGGTGCAGACAGTGATCTACAGTTAATAAAAAAAAAGTGAGGTGTGACTATAAACAGTCAATAAGGAAAGGCACGTTCTTCGAGAAATCGCATTTGTCAATTTATCGAATCGTAATGTTCACATACTTGTGGACGGAGAATGTGTCTGTTTCCTTTATTAAAAAACAAATTAACATAGCGCCACAATCAGCTGTCGATTGGGAATCTTTCCATCGGGAAGTAGTCTTCGATGGAATGATATTGAGGCACGAAATAATTGGTAATTTTTTACTTTACTACTTTTATTTAACTTCAAAATTGCTCGAGTTATCGTGAAATATTAAAATCGAATTCGTTGAAATTTGAAAAATGCCGTTTTTTCGTCATTTTTGGTCGTTATTTCTACCGCTTAGAGTCAATTCTGAGAAAATTAAAAAATGACCTAAATAAAGTACCAACTTCATCCACTTTGCTACTGGAAACATATGCTATTCGTGATAATCGGAGCATTATTTCGGGTAGTAAAAGTGTCTTCATACTTAAAAAAAAAAGAAGAAAAAAAAAAAGACACATCATTGTAAAACCAATACATTCTTCGCTTCGCTCAGAATCTAAAATTACAAATAAAGAATAATTAATTAAATATATAATTAAAAACGTTCATCCTGACATATTTTCAGTATAGAAATATAGGCCTCCGGGCGAATGGTAATGGTTTTACCGATAAGAGGTCGAGTGGAGCCACCTTATTTTTTCTAAATCGCGACGTATACGATAGTTGTCGTCTCTGCTGGTGCTTCGTGCGTGGGCACATTAAGTTATTTTATTTGCGTATGCGTGTGTATACCTTGGTGGCTTGGACGACGGCGACCGCCTCCACTGTACGTGTGGTGATGCGGTATTTTCAATACGGACAGAGGCAATGTATCTACTTTGGACTTTCTATAATCTATATTCAACTGAAATTGAATTTACTTGTTGTGATTCGTACTTTCGACGTTTTTCTTTTTTTTTTTTTTGCAATTTTTCAAAAGAAAATTTAATTAAATTTTTTTCCTTAAATTTTGATTTTTAATTTACATAATATATAATAATTTTTTTAATAATATTATGATGGCATTGACGCAACTAGCACTAAAATAATTGGGGGGGACGCAGGCTATAGTCAGTCCCCTATAAAGTTTTTATAATATAAACAAATACAAGTTATTCTCTTTATTATCTCTTAAATACAAAAATAATAATAAAGGAAGGAAAGGGATACACAGATGTAAAGGATAGTATTGAATTTTGATAAACATTTTAATGGAATGATATTATTACAAATTTAAATTTAATTTCTATCTTTTTTCATATAAAGTTAAAGATCATCATCTTTATTTAAATTAATAGACAAATCACGTTCAATATATAATAGCGACAAATTAATGAATTAATGAATTGTGCTATTGTTGACAGACACCAATTCTTTACCGGCATTGCAGAAAATTACCTTTCGCAAGTTGCAGTACTTGTAGGCTAGGTATACGCCACACTCAAAAGTTTATAATAATTAGGAAATGTATTTTCTGTTATCATATTTCACATTTTTAGTAGTTGATCTTGATTTAAATTATACAAGTTTTGATCTACCAACATTTCTGCTTTTAAAATTTTTGTTTCAATATGAAATAAATCCTAAATAATAAAAATTATTATCAGAATTTTATTAAATAAACAACAATTTTGTATTTTATTTATTAACATCAGGCTGTATAAAATTTTATAATTAACTTTTATTATTTATATAGATAAACTATACAATTAATGTTACCGGGGGCGGCACCGGTATAGTGATGGGTCGTGGTAGTGGTGGTGGCCGTGGTTCGTGGAGGAGGATATTATCCCTATGAATTTACGGGACGTATGTATTATTTAGATTATTGATTATTTTTTATACAAATAAATGCAATAACAATAATTTCGTTAAAATTTTAGAATGCAATAAATGCGGTCAATGGGTGAACCGCCATTTACACTGCCCCTACAATTATTCCACGAGGGAATTGTTGTTCAGTGGCGGCGGCAGCGCTCAATCCGGTGGCATCGAAGAGTCGGACGACGGCAGCAGAGAAATTGTACGATTAAAAATAAAAAATTAATTTGAAAATTTAAGTTTTTTTTTTTATAAAACTAGTTGAGATATCCTTAAATACATCTTTCTTTATTTAGGCTTTATGGTTTTGTGGTTGTACAAAATAATAATCGATATTGACAACGAATTCACAACGAATAATAACATCAAAATATAGTTATTTATAAACGGAGTGGATAGAAATGCCCGTGAAGCTATTATTTACCGCCACCGTTATATCCGAAGTGAGTGTTTTTCCCTTAAAGTAAATTTTTGTATATATTTTATATATAATAACCACCTAGATACCAGAATCTCACTCAAAAACAAGTTCTAGTTGCGCCAACGATTACAATTTACAACTGCTGAACTGCAACACAACTCCAACGACTGTTCGACGAAGCAGTGAAGCACTCCTTTTTCAAAAAAAAGAAAAAATTTCAAAATGACAACTGTAAGTACATATTATGTAATAATTACCTATTAGAATTGAATTGAATAAAAGCATCTATGTACTCGTATGTTTAATAAATATTTTTAAAAATTTGAATTTTATTTATTTTTATTGACATATTAAAATACAGTTAAAAAAAAATGTACACTTATATATTAAACATTTTATATTATTATTTAATAGTTTTAACATAATATTCAGCTTTAAATTAAAAGTAAAATAATTGTGAGGCCATAATGCAAAACGTACTATTGGCATTTTTTACTGTACGTTGAATTTTTAAGATAATAACACTATTAAAAATGTTAAAAATAGATAAAAATCTGTTAAATTTAATTTTTAAATACAATAAATTAACACGAAAATACCATATTTAAAATGTTCATTTACAGTCTTCTTAACAGCCTTTTATAATATAAGTTTATTACTTATTATAAAAATAATTAACATGTAAATAAAAACAAAGTTAATGGATATTAAGATGAAAATATTACCTATTTTAAAAAAAAAAAATGTAATTATAATAAATAATACAGTTTTCTATATAAGAATTATAACGTTATTATCATATATTCTAAAATTATTATTATAACATATATAATAACATATTAAAGTAATAAACGATTTTTTTTTTTTTTTTTATCATAATTTATTATTACTTTAAAATTAAAAACAAAGTTTATATTAAATATTATATTTATTTATTTATTTTAAATAAAATAATAAATAAAAAATGTCATAAATTAATTTTCATGGAAATAGTACGTTTTGAAATAATGGATGTAATTATTACGTTTTAACTAATTTATTTTACTTTTTATTGTGATATCTATAAGAATAGGAAATAGTACGTTTTGATCAATTGGGTAAATAGTACATTTTGAACAAATTAACGATTTTAAAATTATAAAATCTATAGGAAAGAGTTCGTTTTGACTCAATCTGACGACATTTTAAACATATGATTCAATGTATAACACAATTTTGGTAAAAATGCCAATAGTACGTTTTGCCGCACAATTATAAAAAAGTTTAATTAAATTAAATTAGTTGGGAATAATTTTGTGGTAATAATACTTTGATAAATATTGTTGAATTTGTTTTCTTCCGAGGTGTATAAAATTTTATAATTAATTTTTATTATTTATATAGATTAACTATACAATTAACGTGGCCAGTGGGGGCACTGGCATTTTGATGAGTGGTGGCCGTGGTCGTGGTCGTGGCCGTGGAGGTGGTAGAGGAGGAGGTTGACCAGGTTATCGACCATACTATTTTAGCGGAAGTATGTATTATTTAGATTATTGATTAATTTTTATACAAATAAATGCAATAACAATAATTGCGTTAAAATTTTAGAATGCAATAAATGCGGAGTATGGGGGCACCACCGTGTCCACTGGCCCAACAATTCCATGGAATACGTTTTGCTGCACAATTATAAAAAAATTAAATTAAATTAAATTAGTTGGGAATAATTTTGTGGTAATAATACTTTGATAAATATTGTTGAATTTGTTTTATTCCAAGGTGTATAAAATTGTATAATTAATTTTTATTATTTATATAGATTAACTATACAATTAACGTGGCCGGTGGGGGCACCGGCATCATGATGGGTGGTGGCCATGGTCCTAGTCGTGGCCGTGGAGGTGGTAGAGGAGGAGGTCGACCACGACCATACTATTTTAGCGGAAGTATGTATTATTTAAATTATTGATTATTTTTTATACAAATAAATGAAATAACAATAATTTCGTTAAAATTTTAGAATGCAATAAATGCGGAGTATGGGGGCACCTCCGTGTTCACTGTACCAACAATGACACGCTGGAATTGTTGTTCAGGGGCAGTGGCGTTGGCGACCAGCCCGGCGGCGGCGTAACCGACAGGCTACAAAAATTAAAAATTAATAATTAAAATAAAAAAAATATATTTTAAATTTTAAGAGTTTTTTTTTCATAAAACTATTTGAGATATCCTTAAATACTTACCTCTTTTTTTTATTTAGGCATTATGGTTTTGCGGTTGTGCTGAGTTTTTTTTTTTTGTATGCGATAGGACTTTAATTTTTTAAAAGTTCGTTCATACAGTATCTCGTAAACTATAAGGTGTCTGTCCAGTTTCTGGACACCCCCAAACCACAAAAAAACTTGACTATTTCAATCTGATAAATTTTGAAAGGAATTTGGCAAACAATAATATGAACCAATTTAATAATATATAAAACTTATATGAGACAAAACAATAATTAATTATCAGGGCTCGAGACTTATAGCACTAAAATATTACAAAATATGCTATAAATTGTTTTTATTAAATTGTAATATTTCCATCATGGATAGAGTAATTATTACTCTATATTGGTTATATAATAATAATCATAATATATTATGCAGGTATATGTATTTTTATAAATGTGGGTATTGCCACATATGTGGGTAATAGTGTTCGTAAAGTAAAAGAAACAATAATTAAGATAAGAAATACAATAAACACAATATCCATGTGTATTAAGAAATATTGCAGGAATATGTTTATTTATTGACAATGAATGTTATGATGAGGGGTGAACAACATAATATATCGCATCATGGATTTATACGATTACATATAGGTATATTCGTATATTCAATATTGAATAATCAAAACTGCAAAGCATGAACTTAGGCGATTTCATATTTTTACATTTTAATTTAGGCTTTTAGTAAGTAAATATTTTGTTAATTAAGTACAAAGATTACAACTTGATTATTTTTGTAAATAGTATAAATAAAATATTTTATTTCAAATTTATTAATAATTACTAATTAGCAATAAACAAATTCAACAAATTTCATAATAAACCCGAATCACAAATTACATATACGTATTTGTACAACTATGTTATTATCTACAGCAATCACCTTTCAGTGCTATCACCTAAACCGAGCAAAGTGCTAATATAATAATACAATAAGAAAATATTTAAAAATTATTAAATAATAATGAATAATATTAAAGTTTAAAGTAAATGTATACGAGAAAAACTACCAATCAGATGGTAATAATACAGAAAGCAATAAATAATAAAATTAAGTTCGTAAACTATCCTATAGTAAAGAACTACACTACCAAAGAGACTGGTCAATAGTGATAAATTATAAAATATAAAAAAATGCAATATTACAAAATTTAAAATGGAAAATAAGTAACATTAGTTTTTTTGAAAAAACACGTATTTGTTACGTTTAATTTTTGATACCTATATTATATCATTTAACTGTGACGGTCCATTTCAAATAATTTATAAATAATATTCATACAAGGATGACAATTAAATAACAGGTTATCTAAGAGTCTTTCGATCATTATAACAGTAAAAAAAAAAATACGAATTTATAAACAATATGGTATATTACCACCATCTATTGCACTTAGAGTATTTTAATTTTTTTTTATTCAACGTAAATAGAATGCGCAAATATACACTTACCGATGTTTTTTTTGACGCAGTGCCCAAACGTACAATGATGAGGTTTTTGATATGATGATGAGGTCAATGATCAATGATGAGGTATTATGATGGGTGGTGGCCGTGGTCGTGGCCGTGGCCGTGGAGGTGGTGGAGGAGGAGGAGGTCGACCAGGTCGACCATACGAAATTAGTGGAAGTATGTATTATTTAGATTATTGATTATTTTTTATAAAAATAAATGCAATAACAATAATTGCGTTAAAATTTTAGAATGCAATAAATGCAGAGAATGGGGGCACCGCCGTGTACACTGCCCCTACAATTTCATGATGGAATTGTTGTTCAGGGGCAGTGGCGGCGTCGGATGTCTACGCCCTGACCTATGAATTACAAAATTTGAAAATAATACTCTGATAAATATTGTTGAATTTTTTTTCTTCCAAGGTGTATAAAATTTTATAATTAATTTTTATTATTTATATAGATCAACTATACAATTAACGTGGTCGGTGGGGGCACCGGCATCATGATGGGTGGTGGCCGTGGTCGCGGAGGTGATTGAAGAGGAAGAGGAGGAGGTGGTGGACCAGGTCAACCATACGAATTTAGAGGAAGTATGTATTTTTTAGATTATTGATTATTTTTTATACAAATAAATGCAATAACAATAATTGCGTCAAAATTTTAGAATGCAATAAATGCGGAGAATGGGGGCACCGCCGTGTACATGGTCCCAACAATTCCATGATGGAATTGTTGTTCAGGGGCAGTGGCAGCGGCAGCGGCGACCAGCTCGGCTGCGGCAGTGGCGGCGGCGACCAGCCCATCGGTGGCAGTGAGTCCGGGGGCGGCGTAACCTTTGAGTTACAAAATTTAAAAATAAACGAAAATTAATTTTAAATTTTAAGGTTTTTTTTTATAAAACTATTTGAGATATCCTTACATACTTACCTCCTTTTTTTATTTAGGCATTATGGTTTTGCGGTTGTGCTGAGTTTTTTTTGTATGCGATAGGACTTTTATTATTTAAAAGTTCGTTCATACAGTATCTCGTAAACTATAAGGTGTCTGTCCAGTTTCTGGACACACCCAAACCACAAAAAAAATTGACTATTTCAATCTGATAAATTTTGAAGGGAATTTGGCAAACAATAATATGAACCAATATAATAATATATAAAACTTTATGAGACAAAACAATAATTAATTATCAGGGCTCGAGACTTATAGCACTAAAATATTACAAAATATGCTATAAATTGTTTTTATTAAATTGTGTTATTTCCATTATGGATAGAGTAATTATTTCTCTATATTGGTCACATATTATTAATCATAATATATTATGCAGGTATATATATTTATATAAATGTGGGTATTGCCACATATGTGGGTAATAGTGCTCGTAAAGTAAAAGAAACAATAATTAAGATAAGAAATACAATAAACACAATATCCACGTGTATTAAGAAATATTGCAGGAATAAGTATATTTATTTATTGACACTAAATGATATGATCAGGAGGGACCAAAATTAAAGAAAAAAACGACTACAATTAATTAAATGTGGAAATGAAAAAAACCAGATGAAAATTAATTTTTCACAAGCAGTTAAAGGTAATTAAGTTCAATATTTTAGATTCTGAGCGAAGCGAAGAATGTATTGGTTTTACAATGATGTGTGATTATTTTTTGTTTTTTTTTTTTTTTATTTCTGTGTACAAAAATACTACCCGAAGTAATGCTCCGATTTTCACGAATAGGGTATGTTTCCGGTAGCAAAGTGGACGTACTTGATACTTTACTTAGGTCATTTTTTGAATTTCTCAAAATTGACGCTATGCGGTAGAAAAAACGGCGAAAAAATGACGAAAAAACTGCATTTTTCGCGAAAAATGAAATTTCGACGAATTCGATTTCTATATTTCACGATAACTCAGGCAATTTTTAAGATAGAGACCTGAAATTTTTTTTTTGGATGTTCACATAGCTACTATATATATGTGTTATAATTTTGGAACCGTTACATTAATTTTTCTCCAAAATATAGAACTTTGAATATTTCGTAAAATTCACGTTTTTGCGTATATAATGTGTGATAAAATTGTCAATTTTGGGTATTTTGGTCTGAAAATTTAACTGAAGTATACTTACATATTACTTAACATCATACTAAAATATTAGAAAAATCCATTGGTCACAATTTTTTTTTATAGCCGTTTAAGTTGATATTTTTAGGAAAACGAAAATCTTAGAATCCATACGTATAAATATTCTGAAAACACTTTCACTACCCGAAATAACCCTACGATTTTCACCAATAGCGAGTTTCAGATGTAAAAGTGGATGTAGATGGTACTTTATTTGCAAGCCCGTATCCAGGGGGGGTTTTAGGGGTTCGACCCCCCCCCCCGAAATTATTAAAGTAGTTTAATATTTATAATATAACAGACTAACTACATATATAACTACGTATAATATAATCATTTATTTTTACTTCATATATTAAAAAATTTTAACCCCCCCCCCCCGAAAATTGATCCTGAATACGTGCTTGTTTATTTGGGTCATTTTTCGAATTTCTCAAAATTGACTATAAGCGGTAGAAAAATGAAATTTTGACGAATTCAATTTCTATATTTCACGATAACTCAGGCAATTTTTGAGATAGAGACTTGAAAATTTTTTTGGATGTTCACATAGCTACTATATATATGTGGTATAATTTTGAAACCGTTTTTTAAATTTTTTTACAAAATATAGGACTTCGAATATTTCGGAAAATTCTCGTTTTTACGTATATAATGTTTGATAAAATTGACAATTTTTGGTATTAGGGTCTGAAAGATTTACTATTATCTACTATTTTAAGAATTTCTCAAAATTGACTATAAGCGGTAGAAAAAACGACGAAAAAACGTCATTTTTCACGAAAACTGAATTTTCGACGAAATTAATTTAAATATTTCTCGATAACTTGGGAAATTTTTAAGTTAGAGACTTGAAATTTTTTTTGCAATTTTACATAGCGATTATATATATGTGGTAAAATTTTGGAACCGTTATATTAATTTTTTTACAAAATATAGGACGTTGAATATTTCGTAAAATTCTCGTTTTTATTCAAAAAAAACAATTTTGTCTATATTTTTATTCAAAAAAATTACTGAAACATGTTAAAATCTAATGAGATATTTATTTTTATAGTTCTCTTAGTTAACTTCTGTTAAATGATATTTTCTTAATATTAATTTAAGAAGTATAGAAAAGTATCTATTTGCTTTAAAATTAAGAATCATAATTAATTTTTTGTTACTTATTTGAACTTTTTATAAATATAAATATACCAGATTTATAGTTTATTAAGTAGATACTTAAATTACTAATGCAGTTTAAAATATAATATGTATTTATAGAATGAATGACAAATCAATGATTATGGATGAATATGATGATTGTTTCGTTTGGTCCTATAAAAAAAGAACAGATAGACCGATTTAACCGTTTATTTAAACGCAATTTACAACTTTTTCTCTTTTTCGGGCGCAATTTACATCTGCCCAAAAAATTAGTCCAAATCTATAAAAAATATAAAAATAGGTATACTTGTTTCCTTAGAGCTGCTAAATTTAACTTTTATAAAAATAAATTTAAAACATCTCTAATAATCCTAAATTAACTTGGCAACTTGTAAATGAAATCACAGATGTCAAAAATAAAAATAAAGATAGTATCAAAACAATAATCAATATGGGTAATTTGTATGATTCTAACGAGGATCCAAAGGGGGTGGCAAATATATTCAACCAATTGTTTATCAAAGTATCAAAAAAATTGGCAGAGAGTGCAAAAGATGATGTGAAGAATGATGTATTAAATAGTAGTAAAAAAAATTCGTTTGATAGTTCTTTTTGTATTAAAATTGAGAATGCAGATGTTTTTAACGTTGTTAATAGTTGCAAGGACGATACAGCTCCAGGTTTCGATAGGATGACGATTAAATTGTTAAAATGTATCATTGAAATTATTATAAATCCTCTAGTTTACATTTACAACTTAAGTATACAGCAGAGTATTTTTCCAGACCTCCTCAAAATTGCTGTTATTAAACCTATTCTTAAGGGTGGGGATCACAGAAATCTTAATAATTATAGGCCAATATCCTTATTAAGTAATTTTGCTAAAATACTAGAGAAAATAATTTAAAAAAGACTAATCTCTTTTTTAAAAAAACACAAACTTCTATCTAAAAACCAGTTCGGATTTAGACCAGGTATAGACACTGATAATGCATTATTGAGCTCGACACAATTTATCTATAATGAAATAGATGATAGTAGCAAGGTCTTGGCTATATTTTTAGACTTAACAAAAGCTTTCGATACGGTTAACCACTCTATTTTGCTTCGAATATTACCAACTTTTGGGATTGATAATTTTAGTTTATCGTGGTTTAAAAGCTATCTTTTGAACAGGAAACAAATAGTTAGAATTAATAATGCCAGGAAGGTAAAATTTAATATGGCGTCCCTCAAGGAAGTGTACTGGGTCCTATCTTACTTTTATTATACATTAATTTGATTATTGATTTAAACCTTGATGGCTGTATCCTATGCTGATGATACTTGTTTACTGTTCTCCGATAAGTCTTGGGAAGGAGTTCATCAAAAAGCCACTGTGGGTGTTAACAAAGTTTACCAAAATTTACGTGACAGAAATTTAACACTAAATGAGGAAAAAACTTTATTTATGACATTTTCTATTAATAAGATCTGTTTGAAACTAGATCCAATAATAATACACAAATGCGTTGATGGGATTAGTTGTAATTACCTAAATAATTGTATTCATATTAAAGAAGTAACTAGGACCCGTTATTTAGGTATCATATTCGATAATAACTTACGGTGGAATTTACTGGGTAAGCTACGTGAAATAACCTATAAATTTTGCAAATTAAGAGGATTTTTACATAAACAAACAATGCGTGTTATATACTGATCCTTATACCAGTCAATATTTCAATATGGATTCCTAGTCTGGGGTGGAGTGAGTGACAGCATCATAAATAAATTGCAGACAAATCAAAATAATATTATTAGAATTTGTCTAAATAAATCATCTCTTCAAGGATCTACGAAAAAAAACTATAGAGATTTGGGTGTTCTTCCGATTAAGTATCTCTACAAGAAAGTAGCAATAATGTTCATTTTTAAGAGTTTTATTAAAGGTAAAGAAAGGAAATTTTATGATGGTAAAAGGGAATGTAGACTTTATGATATTCCAGTAAAATATGCACGTAATCCTTTGGGCAATCATTTGTTAATTACTTAGGACCGATTTATTTCAATGCTATGCCATATTTGCAAATATTTTTTCTACTTGTAATAGAATTGGCAGTTAACTTAGATTCTCTCAGTGTTATTCATAGTCAAATTGGACCTGGTTTAACAATGGTTTAATAGTAGTTTAACAATAGTTTAACTTTTTTGTTATTCATAGACGATAAACTTTACTTAGACAATACACTAAGTATAACGATAAACCTCTGATTTATAAACTAGGTAAATACTAGGTTAAAAGCTGGTTTATTATAAAAATCACTGTTTCTTAATTTGTATTATCATTTAATATTTTAACTGAGTTCATTCATGTTTTAAAAACTTGTGCGTTTTATACTTACGATATACGAGAAATGGATATCGGTAATGTACAAAATGTTAGACGCGTAAAAAATTTAAGAAACATATATATAAACATATACACCCTGAGTGCAAAAATTTGAACATTAGTTCTCGGCGATGATATTTTTAACTCGCATATGTAACTTCCCATTGTAACTACTATACGTCCTCTAGGATATTTTACAAAAATAATTATTTATGACATTATGTTGAAATGATATTAAATTGTCAACTACTAGAATAAGTTTCAATATTAACTTCGTATATAGATTAATATGGAAATATTTAAAACATAACTTCTTTAGGTGGTCGCGAATTATATACTAAAAAGATGTTACATTTGTATAAGTATAAACAGATTACAGAGAAGTTACATATCAACCAATATAGGTTTTAAAATACATTATTGCATATTATTGTCACATTGATATCTTATAGAAGTTATTTGTTACCATCAATAAAGTGTAACTGTGTGAACAACGAAAAACCTCTCATTAGAGTCACATACACATTACAATGTGATGTTGGTCGGCGAATCGGGAATATACATGTTCTATTTATAGATATTATTATTAAATTTATTATTTTTATGGATAATTATGTTGTATATTCGATCTCGATCGTCACTCATTGTCTCATCATTTTACTGATCAATGCGGTACACTGCATCTAATACTACTGTATATAATACTTTGTAAATATTGTGATTTGTGATACTATACCTATTACAATTATATTATTTAAATTACATGCTCGCAAGCACTTCTATTTAACTATGGATTCTACAAAAAAACAGGTAATTATAATATTTTATACTGGCACAATATAATATGTTATTTTATGGTTATAATTTAGAAGTTATAATCATTGTTAGTTTACTGTATTTATAAGTATTAACATTTGGTTTTAAAGGTAGCAAATAATTACGATATAAGTATACCTAACTATTATCGATATATAAGATATAAATAAATAAATATATATATATTTTATATGACATTACAGTTGTATACATTTTAAATATATCTTTAAGAACAAGGTGAAAATGATTGCATTTATACTAAATTATTATACCTATAAACAGATTTTGAATATAATAAATAATAACATATCAAAATGTAATAAATTGTTAAAGTGGCAAGTTGGTCTCATTGAAGAAGAGAATATGTACTCAGTTATACCTAGTAACTGGGTATATTATAAAGAACATAATGGTGATTATTTTTGTAAATGGCCAATAACACAAAGGGTCACAGATAAAATGCTAATGAAAGCAGATTCTCCACTTGCTAATTGGTTATCATATCCAGTAACTATTATTGATACTTTTGGTATGTATATTCTATATTGTATTATATTAGGTACACATTATAAAAAAAACATAATTTTAAAATGTTAGAGGAGATGCTCCGAATATGTAATACTAGAATATTTCGTTTTACCTGTGTTCAGTGGCGTATATAGAAATTATTTTCTCTATGGGACAAGTTATTTATTACTTTTATATTTTGTGACGATTGACAGTGACACGCGTGTGTTGTGTAGTTTTTTGATCGAATTTAATAACAATGGTCAAATATTGTATTTTATGCGGTCGTCTTCCCGACAACATGGCAACACACAGGTGATTATTATATAATTTATTTTTCTAAACGTTAAAAAAAATATTTATACGTGTATGTGAATCCATAAATACTAAATATAGAAATCTGAAATTTTTGAGGTTAACGAAATGTGTTGAGGTTTTTATACTGTTTGCAGCGTTGCGTTTTATTTGATAATATCGTACTTGGACTGTAAGAAATATATCCGTTTTTTTTTCTAAATATTTTTATGCTTTTTAAAGATTTCCTAGAGGCCCGCATAGAGTTGAATGGGTGGCGTACGTTGAAAGACAAGGTCTTCGACTGGAACAACTACGTGAATCGTCAAAGTTGTGTTCCAGACATTTCAGAACCCACGACTATTATAGTCGTTGATGCGGTAAGACGTGAACTCAACCGGAGAGCAATACCCACGATTGTGAGTATAATATATAATATATCATATTAATATTTCTAAAAGGACCATATGTACATATAGCACAACATGTTTTTTGTCCTGTATAATAGAAATTTTTTACAATTCCAGATTATTGTGTAAGTATTCATTTAATTGTCTTATTATATATTTTTCAAGTTTTTTACAGATATTTCTGTAAGTAAACAACTTAATGGTTTTATTGTGATATAGAATATTAATATTACAAACATAATTAAATTAATATAAATAAAATATGTAATATAATATTATTGATACAAGTTAAAACTGGGGTTAAAACAATAAAAAATAAAAATAAAGGTAATATATTAATAATTAATTATAATAGTATTAAAAAAAATATACCATAATATACTTTATATTTGTAAGTATATAAAATAAATTATAATTTTTTAAAATAAAATACAAATACAAATAATATATTTATATTAAAATAATATAATATATACTAGTATTGACTATAATATACTTTATATTAGTAAGTAGGTATATAAATAAATTATAGATATAAAATAAAAGTTTGATCATTTTTGAAAATTTTTAAGTATTAAAATAATTAGTAATTTATTTACCTCCAAATTTCATAGAAGTAATTTTTGTTGCCCTAGTTTTATAAATTCTGTGGTATTTTAAAGCAGCAATTTTTAAATTATTAGGGGTATTTAATTCTTTTTTTTCTCCTATTCTTAAAATACAATTTATATCTTTAATAAATGAAAAAATTAATAACTGAACTGAACTTTATAAAAATATATTAAGTAAATCATGTTTTGGACAATTTAATGAATTAAAATTAATACAATGTTTCATAATTAAAATTAATTCTTTTTTTACATTTGGTTTATCGATTAAATCATTAATATATATATATTAAATAAATATATTAAAATACAATAAAGATTAAATAATAATTAATAATATTAAGGTAAATGCTAAACAACGAGAAAGACTACGCATTTTATTACAGAAAGCAATAATTAATAAAATTAAGTTCGTAAACTATCCTATAGTAAAGATTTACTAACTACACTACCAAAGAGACTGGTCAATAGTGATAAATTATATTTATATAATTATATAAAATGCAATATTACAAAATATTAAAATGGAAAAAAGGTAACATTAGTTCTTTTGAAAAAACAGTATTTGTTAAGTTTAATTTTTATTACCTATATTATATCATTTAACTGTGACGGTCCATTTCAAATAATTTATAAATAATATTCATACAAGGATGACAATTAAATAACTGGTTATCTAAGAGTCTTTCGATCATTATAACAGTCCAAATAAAATACGAATTTATAAACAATATGGTATCTTACCGCCATCTATTGCACTTAGAGTATTTAAATTTTTTTTTTATTCAACGTAAATAGAATACGCAAATATACACCTCCAGATGGTTTTTTTGACGCTGTGCCCAAACTCTGTGCCCCCTCTGAAACTACACCACCTTATAGAAAGGAAAATTATCTTTCGATTGATGCCACTTTGGAAAAAATCCAAGAGGGTGTTCAAAGTCAACTTTGCACTCGAAGTTCGAGTTTTGTACACTTTTTATATTCAATGCATTATTATAATACGCAAATATACACCTCCCGATGGTTTTTTTGACGCTGTGCCCAAACGTACAATGATGATATTTTTGATATGATGATGAGGTCAATGATCAATGATGAGGTATTATGATGGGTGGTGGCCGTGGTCGTGGAGGTGGTGGAGGTCGACCAGGTCGACCATACGAAATTAGTGGAAGTATGTATTATTTAGATTATTGATTATTTTTTATACAAATAAATGCAATAACAATAATTGCGTTAAAATTTTAGAATGCAATAAATGCAGAGAATGGGGGCACCGCCGTGTACACTGCCCCTACAATTTCATGATGGAATTGTTGTTCAGGGGCAGTGGCGGCGGCAGTTATGGCGGCGTCGGATGTCTACGCCCTGACCTATGAATTACAAAATTTGAAAATAATACTCTGATAAATATTGTTGAATTTTTTTTCTTCCAAGGCGTATAAAATTTTATAATTAATTTTTATTATTTATATAGATCAACTATACAATTAACGTGGCCGGTGGAGGCACCGGCATCATGATGGGTGGTGGCCGTGGTCGCGGAGGTGATAGAGGAGGAGGAGTAGGAGGTGGTGGACCAGGTCGACCATACGAATTTAGAGGAAGTATGTATTTTTTAGATTATTGATTATTTTTTATACAAATAAATGCAATACCTAACAATAATTGCGTCAAAATTTTAGAATGCAATAAATGCGGAGAATGGGGGCACCGCCGTGTACATGGTCTCAACAATTCCCTATAAAAGTTTAAATAATGGTTGATGTTAACCGCAGACAGATTTGACTGCCCCTCATAGAAGACACTCGTCTTAAGTTGCCCCAATAACGGTCTCCGCAAATCTGGTTTGTTGCGGATCATCCTCGATAACGTTGATACTATCCACCGGAATTTTTAAACTCGCTGGATTTGCCAGGATTGCCACCTCACAATCTTCAATTAAAGGTTGGATCGGTGGTTTTAATGTTGCGAAATATCAACCAACCGCGTCTTTGCAACGGTACACGGTTAGCGATAAAAAAATTACTAAACAATGTGATAGAAGCAACTATACTTAAAGGAAAGTATAAAGGAGAAGATGTTCTCATACCGCGCATCCCAATGATTCCGACTGATGTGCCATTTGAGTTTAAACGACTACAGTTTCCAGTGTGTCTTGCTTTTGCTATGACTATAAACAAGTCCCAGGGGCAATCATTAAGTGTTTGTGGTATTAATCTAGAAAACCCATGTTTCTCCCATGGTCAATTGTATGTTGCCTGTTCCCGTGTTGGAAAACCATCAGATTTGTTTATCTATGCGCCAGGTAATCAAACAAGAAACATCGTATACCACAAAGCACTACAATGATAATAATAATAATTATGATTCACATGATTAACAATAAAGCGATTACTTACTTTTAAATCCTTATATATGTTTTATTTAATTATTTTTTATTCACAACGCCCTATCACCAGGGTGACGGTTCTGTCCAGGAGAATTTTTTAAAATACGTAGGCACAAAAACTGCCACATCTGTTCCTATTCCTGAAACCAATGAGTACAATGGTTCTGGTGGTGGATCCAATGGTATCAATTTCACTTTACCATTTGCGCAACACAATCCATTGGCTTCGTTTTTGTATTTTAATGCCTTACAGTGTGAGCAAACCGAGTTCATAGAACCAATAACAACACATTGGTAGTTACTGTAGTCAATTGACACATCGTAACTGAAAGCAGCTCGATTCAAACTTGCACGATTATTAGTTGAATGTCGCGCTCGCGCTTCACGCGTTTGTGATATCCGAATTCTTTCACGTTCATTTCCGTCGTCACGTTCTTGTGCAGTACGATTAGATCGGTAATTAGCTTGGTTTGTAGCATTTCTGGTTCTTCTACCTAAATTGCTTCGTCTTATAGGAGGCATATCAAATATAAATTATTTTTTCACTAATAACGAACTAAACAAACACTAACCATAGCAATAAAGCATAAATAATACCATAGCAATAAAGCATAAATAATACCATAGCAATAAAGCTCAAATTGACTACGTTTTAGTTACAAATCATTTGTATTAGAAAAAGAAAAGGGCTATTTTTAGGGTTTTTCCAGCAATAATTCTCATTTTTCTCGCCGTAAAAACCATCATTGAACTTCAACGAACATTTTAAAAAAAGATTTGGCCAAATTGGTCCAGGCGTTGTTGAGTTATGCGCTTACCAACACATTTTGCGATTCATTTTTATATTATAGATAAGTCGCAGTCTTTTAATTATGGTAAAATCTGTGGACCCGTTCCATAGAACGATTATAGGGACCCTCCTATAAAAGTTTAAATAATGGTTGATATTAACCGCAGACAGATTTGACTGCCCCTCATAGAAGACACTCGTCTTAAGTTGCCCCAATAACGGTCTCCGCAAATCTGGTTTGTTGCGGATCATCCTCGATAACGTTGATACTAGTATATATTAGGTGAAGAAGAAAAAAAGAGTATGTTTTTTATGTTCAGATATTAATAAAGCTCCAGCAGTTGATAATATTCTGAAAGAAGACAAGTCAGTAGAAAATTGGAACAAACGACCAGCAAAATTACAAACATCACGTTCTTATCTTAAACCAAATTCGAGTCTACAGTCTACAGTATTTACGAATAAATAATTCAAAAAATACACAACTATTACCAGTTTTGAAAAATGGATCACGTGCAGATGAACTTAAAGGCTGCAATATTGAAAATTTTGGAAAAGTTATGTCATTAACAATACATGTGCATTTGATACAATAGCATCAATATTAATGGTGAGCTATAGTGATAGTACTGAATATAGTAGGAATGTTGATTTGTGCGGAAATATTTTTCTTCATTTTGTTGCTGGTTTAGTAAAAGATGGCATAACAGCCAGAACATATAAAAACAGAGCGGAATTAATGGTAATAAATAATTTTTTTTAATTTTTTTTATTATTATCCATTTTATAATAATAATTATTATAATGAATACTTTTAGATGCAACATTTAAAACCAAGTGTACAAGTAATGCCGTATAATTTGAAAATAGCTTCTTGTGATACAACACTGGAAAATATCATAAATTGTCTTTTAAGTGATGTACCTACTGCATTTGAAACAATATTGTGTAATGTTTCAAATTGTGACAGAAATAAAAATACATCATAGTCTTTGACCGATCACGGTAGTCCTACCACGCGGAGTACGCCTTCGGCGTACTCTCACTTACCCCGGTCGGGTTTCAGTGGAATACAGAAAATTCGCGTGAAAAGTTTTACCACCACCATAGCCGCCAGTGTAATACCGGTAGCACCCGTACTATATTTTTTAACCGTAACAACGTATGCGTTCGAACAATTATCGTTTATAATATAAGCCAACGACCACGATTTGTATATAAATCATACGTATAATTTTACAGAGTCGAGAATCGATACGTAGAAATATAATCGGTGACATATCGATATAGTGTATAACAATTATTATAAGTATTTAGATAGTGTCAAAAAAAAAACGGAGTATATAATATTAAGGGTATAATAAACGATATTAAATCAAAATATAAGTATTTTCAACGTAAAAAAAAAAATAATAACTCGTAATAATATATATTATTATTTATTACGGTCGAAATCGGGCGGCCATAATATAATTCCGTCGGTAATACGGTCGCGTAACGGGCATACGCGGACGGTTCGGACGACCGGCGCTTAATGCGCACGCGCGTATATGAAAGCGCCGGAAGATTAACGAAAAAAAAAATAAATGCAAAAAACCGAAAGCCGACGGATCAGGATTCGAACCCGGTCAGGTCGGGTAACCCAGCCGGGCGCGGCGGCCGTGTTAACCGCCGTAAGGAAACCTGCCTTTTTTTTTTTTTTTTTTTTCATTGGCAATCGACAACTGATGGTGGTACTGAGTTCCCTCATTTCGCCCCTCAGCTGCCCTCATTTATTAATATATTTTGAACAACTACTTGTGAGTCAGCTTTAGGACAATCCCCCTAGGCTGTGCTCTTACAATTTTAGTAACAATGTTATGAGGGACTCTATTCCCTCTATTTTTGGCTTTTTGCCTATAATACATTCTTATGCTAACAATGTTATATCGGTGCCGCTTGCCTTCTTCTTTCTTCGGTCTCCTTCTTTTTCATGACGTTCACTATGAAGTCTTCGATTTTATTCCACATATCCTTAGATTTTAACATTAGCTCAATCAGATTTTCTGGGTTGATGTCGTCTACATTGATCTCGTGTCTTAGTGTTCTGCGTCTAGTTTCAAAAGCGTCACATACAAAAAGGGTGTGATTTGCATTATCTTCTACATGTCCGCAGTACCAGCATTCTGGTGAATCCACTTTTTTGTACTTGAATAGATATGAACCGAAACATCCATGGCCGGTGAGTGTTTGGGTAACGTAGTAGTTTACTTCACCGTGCTTACGGTTTAGCCAATTTCGTATTTCCGGTATCAGGTGTTTTGTCCATTGTCCTTTTCCTGTAGTCTGCCATCTGTTTTGCCACTTTGTTTGCAGCTCTCGTTTAGATATTTCTCTGGCCTCTATCATATTTCTTCCTGCCTTATTCGCATTATGATTTTTCATTCTCTCTATTGCTTGTAGCTCTATGGGGTGGATCCCTGAAAGTATGTTTAGTGCATCGCTTGCTACCGTTCTGTATGCTGACGTTACTCTAAGCATAATGGACCTCTGGCTTTTTTCTAATATCTTCCATCCTCCGAGTGACATTTTGTCAGCCCATACCTGACATCCGTATAACGTCTGGGATATTATGACGGTCGACAGTAGTTTTCGTTTTGTCGCCTTTGACGCTCCTATGTTGGGCATGATACGTCCTAGTTTTTTGGTTGTTATGTTCGCTTTGTCTGCTACTGCTTTTGCGTGCCTTGAGTAATTCAACTTGGGGTCAAGGTGGACTCCAAGATACTTAATGCTTATTTTTGACTCTATTCTGGTTCCTCTTAACGGTATTGTAATCTTATTTTGCGTCCTGCGGTTCGTAAATACTATGACCTCTGATTTTTCAATGGCTACTTCTAGGCCTGTCTCTTGAAACCATAGCAGCGTGATTTCGGCTGCTGATTCTAATAGCTGTTTGATAGTTGGTATGTCTTTTGCTGTTGCAACTAGTGCCAAGTCGTCTGCAAATGCGAGGACTTCAACCCCTGCGGGCATGTTTTCTCTAAGTAATTCGTCGTAAAGTAGGTTCCACAGGACTGAACCTTGTGGCACTCCGCTCGTCAATCTCATATTTTTTTCCGTTTCTCCTGTTTTGTAGCTTAATTGTCTGTCTGTAAAGTAACTCTCTATTATGCGGCAAAGGCATGGAGGTATGGACTTTTTTGATGTGGATTCTAATATTCTGACCCAGGGTGCAGAATTGAATGCGTTTTTAACATCTATAGTGAGCATTGCAGTATAGTTTTTTCTTCCTTTGTTCATAACGATGTCGTTTAGTCTACTTAGCGCGTCAATTGTTGATTTTCCTTTGCGGAAACCATATTGGGAGTGTGTAAGCCCGTTTGTTTCTTCTAGGTGTTTTCTAAGTCTATTGTCC
Organism: Tetraneura akinire; assembly: GCA_021307375.1. Lineage (NCBI taxonomy): Eukaryota > Metazoa > Arthropoda > Insecta > Hemiptera > Aphididae > Tetraneura > Tetraneura akinire. The sequence goes on along the minus strand of JAIUCT010000012.1, from coordinate 5,095,455 downwards.
ACAATCTTCTCCAGAAGTTTTCCCGTTGTATTTAGCATGCAGAGCGGTCTGTACGATGAAGGGTTTTCCAATGGTTTGTCCCCTTTCCTAATCAGAACTAGGTTTGCGTTTTTCCAGCTTTTAGGGAAGCATCCTTGGTAAAGGCATTTATTGAAAACTTCAAGAAATATTTCCGGCTTGTGTTTTATTATGACTTTTAGTACTTCAGCTGGAATTCGATCGGGTCCAGGGGCTTTGTTGTTTGGGAGGGAGTTTGTTGCTTCGAGTAATTCTTTATATTTTACTCTAGTTATTTCTGTAATTTCGCTTTCGACGTTGTATCCGATTTGTGGCTTAGGCGGGTGTTTTGGGAAAAGACCCTCAATTATGTGGTCTATTCTTTTTCTTTTTAAATTTGCTCCTATAACTTCCGTCGATGTGGAAAGATCCTTTAGCCGCTATAAAAACATATTGCGTCCTAATCGACGTCGATTTACCATCGACAATCTAAAAAAGTATATGATTGTCAATTGTTTTGTTGACGACGAAGTAGATTCCAATGAATGAATATTTGTAATTTTTAATTTTTAATTTAATTTGTATTCCTAAATAGTAATTTGTAATTAATATTAATAAAATAATAATATAATGTAGTGTTGTATAATTTATATTTAAGTACTTATTTAATCTTTTTTTTTTTTTTTTACATATATTGTATTTTTAATTACATATTTGGATAAAATTAAATACATATATATGTACATATTATCGAATTTTTAATACATACAAATCCGCACCCTAATAATGAGGTATAACGTATACAACGAAATTTAGGAGAACTGTTAAAAACACGATTATATAATAAATAATAAAAACATTTATAATTTAAAAGTTATAAAGTTATAATGTTTTATATTATTTAATATTTATTTGTATTCGTGCTGTCATATGTTATGAAATTTAATAATACTAAAAAATACTAAATAGATAATATCAAAAGCATAGGCTGGCCGCACACTGACTTGGTCACTTAGGTTTTAAAAAAAAATACCACAATTTAACCTAATACCTAAATAATAATTAATAAGAGTAGGTATATAGTATCGTTATTTTTTGGTATTTTTATTGAGATTTATTAATATGCAAATATGCAATATAAAAAAAATATAGACGATTTTTGTGAGAAGGAGGTCAAGTCAAAAATATCAACTTTTTAGTACACAAAAATGTTTAATTTTCATAATTTTTTTTTTCTTGGACAACTATTAACTTTATTACGGTAATGGGAAAAATAGACACGAAAAAAAAAGACAAATTGAATTATATTTTTATTGTTTATTTGTATATTATACTAAAATGGAAATAATCAATTCCAATAAAAAAACAAATAAATTATGCTGTAAAGGTTACATGTATGTAATTAAGCATACTGGAAAATATAAAATTACCTGGCGTTGTTGTAAATCAACTAAACTTAAATGTCCAGGCACAATTTATACAGATTTGGAAAAATAAAAATTTATTGTAATTGGCAATTCTCATACCATGACACTATTTTTGAAGTAACAAGCTAAGTTTTAAAACTTCATTTTATTTCTTTAATATACGTATTTTATTATGCATAAAAACAAAAATATGGTGTATAGTTTTTGTTTATAACTTCAAAGTAAGTCCGACCATTAAAATCTTATATGTTCTTCTTTATATTAATTTATTTATTATATTGTTATAAGAAATTATATTCAAAAAATAAAAATATATATATTTTATTTTTATTTATTGTATTATGTATACTTTTTTTTTTTAATTAGTCGACATTTTATTTTATTTGAATATTTAAAAGTCTGCAAAATAGTTAAAGATACTAATAATGAAAAAAAAATTAGCTGATACTCCTGCCGCACAGAATACAGGTGTGTGAATCATAGCGTTTGATTTTAATTTTTAATTAAGTTCAGTCAGATTATAATTTTCGTTTGAACTAAAAATATCAACTTAAACAGCTATAAAAAAAAATTGTGACTTGGGATTTTTATATTATTTTAGTATGATATTAAGTAATATGTATTATGCAAGTATAATTCAGTAAAATTTAGCCGACTATACCTCGATCTCAAAAAAGTAATTTCAGTATAGACTAAAACAGTTAGGTACTATAAACGTTTATAAACTGTAAATAGTAAAACCGATTAAACCACCAAAGAGCACCAAATAGGTATTGTATTATTAACATAATTTTATATTGTTTATAACGAAAATGGTAAATATAAATTACGATGACTTAATTTATTTAACAAAATATTATTATCTATAACTTACAAGGACAAGGTTAAGTAGACGACTTATTTTACCCGGCTAATTTTTAAGTCACTCACTCACTCTATATGTGACATTAGGATTAGGTACTTAAAATATACGAAATATGGAAAAATCATAATTTAATATAAGATAAAATTGTTTTTTAACTAACTATATCCTTTTTGGGTAATTTTAATATGTTTCGATACATATCCCCCCCGTTGACAAAATCCTAAATACGCCACTGATTTAGTAATACGTGAATTTGAAAGTAACAATTTCAATAGCTCACAGTTAAAATATAATTTTGAAACGTTACAGGCGGCAAAATTACCATAGCCTAGTAGCCTACAAGCGGCAAAAACCTTAATCCGGCTCTGTATAAGGTATTAATTACTTATTACTTCCTAGTTAATCTTAATAGTACAGGTATAGTATAGATATATAGGTAATAGCCAATAGGTATATCGTTATGTACTCGTATTTATTACAAAATGAAAATATATTACGTTTAAAAAGGATCGAAACTTTGCAATATGTTATATAGCATATAGGTATGCACTACCTGCATGATGATATCAAAAAACCTATACGTAATTATTAGTACTTGCATCCAAATACGACAAGAAAATTTTATATTATATTGTTTAAAAGAATGTACGAAACACGATAATCAGTTTAAGTTTATAATTTATTATAGCGGGATGTATATTGAAAATTATTGTCACAAAATATTATATACGAGTATTTTGGATTTACCCTGTTATAAATTGAAATTATCGGTTATACTTGCAATTATGCGCCAATGAAAAGTGTGCAAATATTATGACCAATGGTCATACTTTTAATAGTTTGAATAAGCCGAATTTTATTAACTAGACTTCGACATTCGACTTTTCACCGTCTAGCAGTCTATAGCACCAAGTTCACCTAATGTAAGTATCAATTTAATTAAAAACGATTATAAAATTTAAAATTCAAATTAGTGAATAATAATAAGGGATCGGATTGTAATGCAATAAAATGTGAATGAAAATAATTAAAAATTTAAAAAAAATACCTACTTTTTGTATTATGTGTTAATTTTCAATTATTTTCGAAATTAAAAATTGTATAGTTATTTCAATTGGATATTTCAATACAAAAATTTTTTTAAATCATATTATGTCATTTTTGGAGTTTTTAGGTCATAAAAATGCATTTTTTGTTTTTTTTAGTGCATTAAAATCCGAGCCCTAAATTAATAATACTTAGATATAAGTACTTCTAATTGATTTTTTTAATTTATATAAATTAAAAATTTATTCGTTTATTTAGCGTTAATTTAATCGAAATATATAGATAGTAAATACAATGATTTGATATTTATTAGTTTTTTTTTTTTGTTAAGTACTTAGTTTTTATTATTTTATAATTTATATTTTATTAGATAATATTATTCATTGTATATCTATTATAGTGGCTATATAGTATTTTATTATAATATTTATACTTGTGAGTTGTGAATTGTGATAATGATAAATATTAATTTAATCATATTTTGGTATCATATTTTCATAATATTGTCGAAAAAATTTTATCAGGTGGGCAGTGCCGTGCTAATCTTCATTAACGCCCTAGGGCAATTATATTTTGGCGCCCTTATTGAAAACTAAATAATTACCTATATAATTCACTAATTATTTCCCAATATTAAATTTTTATTATAAATAAAATAATTATGTATTATAGTTATAATATCAATATATAATGAATGTTATTTAGAATGAATGATATTTTTAGTTATGTTATGTTCGAATATTCTTCTTATTATTACTTAATACATTCACAATAAAAATTAATAGAAAAACCAATAACATTGAAAACTTTTTGAAAATTTTATTGAAGTATACTAATATATTAACGTATTTCCGAAATATTAAGAAACTCTCATCAGTCAATATTCTAAGCGGTAAAAAAACTACCAAAAAATGACGAAAAAACGGCATTTTTCACGAAAACTGAAATTTTGACGAATTCGATTTCAATATTTCAATATAACTCAAGCAATTTAGAAGATAGAGACTCGAAAAGTATTTTGAGTGTTCATATAGGTATTATTTATATTTGGTAAATTTTTGGAACCGTTTGGTTAATTTTTCTACAAATTATAGGACTTTAAATATTTCGAAAAATTCTCGTTTTTATGTATTTATATACATCAATATAACGTTTGATAAGATTGGCATTTTTGGGCATTTAGGTATGAAAATTTTACTGAAGTTTACTTATATATTACATAATATCGTTTCAAAATAATAAAAAAATCCCTTGTCTCAATTTTAAAGTATTTATTGGATTTTTCTTATTTTTATGTAGAAGACATTTTTTCAACCAGAAATAATGCTCTGATATTTAAGAATAGTATAGGTTTTCAGTAGAAAATTGAATGTAGTTGGTACTTTATTTAGGTCGTTTTTTGAATTTTTCAAAATCGACCCTATGCGGTAGAAAAAACGACGAAAAATGACATTTTTCACGAAAACTGAAATTTCGACGAATTTGATTTCAATATTTAACGATAAATTGGGCGATTTTTAAGTTATAGACTAGAAAATTTTATATAGAGTGTTCATTTATGTAATATATTTGTACCTATATGCTATATGGTTCCTATATGTGTAGGAGTATCAGCTCGTCTTTTTTATAAATTATTTTTTTTTATTTTTTGGTCGTTTTTTTTACTGCTTAGAAAATTGAGTGATGCGAATTTCTTAATATTTCGGAAATACGTTAAGATATATATCAGTTTACTTCAATAAAATTTTCTATTTGTATATATTGTGAAAGTATTGAGGAATAATAAGAATAATATTCGTATGGATTCGTCGAACTAAAAATATCAACTTAAAAGAGCAATAAAAAAAAAAAAGATGAGCTGAAACTTCTGCCGCACAGGATACAGGTGTGCAAATCATAGCGTTTAATTTTAATTATAATTTGAATGCAATGATAAACCATTGCATTCGTAAAAACTATTCTGAGCGAAATTCAGTCAGATTATAATTTTCGTTTGAACTAAAAATATCAAATTAAAACAGCTATAAAATAAAATTGTGACAATGGATTTTTCTAATATTTTAGTATGATGTTAAGTAATATGTAACTATACTTAAGTAAAATTTTCAGACCCTAATACCAAAAATTGCCAATTTTATCACACATTATATACATAAAAACGAGCATTTTACGAAATATTCAAAGTCCTATATTTTGTAGAAAAATTAACGTAACGGTTTCAAAATTTTACCACATATATATAATATCTATGTGAACACCCAAAAAAATTTTCAAGTCTCTATCTTAAAAATTGCCCGAGTTATCGAGAAATATAGAAATTGAATTCGTTAAAATTTAATTTTTCGTGAAAAATGCCGTTTTTCGCCATTTTTTCGAAGTTTTCTCTACCGCTTAGGGTCAATTTTGAGAAATTCGAAAAATGACCTAAATAAAGTACCAACTAGCTCCACTTTTCTACCAGAAACATACCCTATTCGTGATAATCGGAGCATTATTTCGGGTAGTAAAAATGTTTACAGAATAAAAAAAAAAAAAAAAATCACACATTATTGTAAAACCAATACATTCTTTGCTTCGCTCAGAATCTAAAATTAAATATATCATCTATATTTTTGGCGCCCCTAAAATTTTCAGTATCTTTGGTGCCCTAGGGCATTTGCCCCTTTTGCCCCCCCCTTAGCACGGCTATGCAGGTGGGTACTGAACTACTGAACACTTCTTATTCCATAAACCAATCTGTTTGGCGCCTATTTGTAAATATAACCTACTTTAAATTTTTTAAATTTAAATGAAACCAAAATAAATTAGTTTTTTTATTGTTAATTTCACTGACAATCAAATAATTTGCTAATACCTAAATGGCTAAATATAAATGTATACAATTATTTATATAATGAACTGACAATATAACTATAAAAATGTATCTAAAACACTGTAAACACTCAATTCAGAATTGTGAATATTAAAATTTGTTAATAAATTATTTATATATCGTTTATAGAATGAACAACAACATCTTCAATTTTTATGGTGGTCGTCACGACTACCATATGATATCGGGGGGTGGCCGTGGACGCGGCAACGGCGGCCGCCGTGGCCGTGGAAATGGGGGGGGACCGAAGCGTGTTCGGTCCACCCCCATGGACAGGAGAAGTAAGAACTGTTTATTTTATAATAATTACGTTTTACCAAAGTATTTGTGCACATACCTTTTAGCACCACCTTTTTTTTTGGAAACTAATTATTTTATTAATATTGAATATACGAGTAATTATTATTATAGTTTGATAGTTGTACTTCGACATCTTGTATAAATGTATAATAATATTATTTTTGCATTTATGAATTTATTTCAATAATTTATACGTAGTTAAGCAGTTGTAGCACCTCCAAATTTTTGACGGAATGTTCGCTTATGTATCTACTCGTAAGTATACCTACATGATGTTATTTTAATTATTTTTTTTTTAGGGTGTTTCTACTGCAAACGGAGGGGGCACCTTATAAACCAGTGCCCCCAAAAAAGGGGTGACGTGCTGCGAGCGACGTCCGTGGCGGTGCCCGCCACCGCCACCGCCACCGCAGCCGCCACCACCACCACCACCACCGCCACCACCACCACCACCGTCAACTCTTCCTCCGCCTCCACCACCGATAAGCAGGAGGAGGTGGAGGAAGAGTTAGATATATTTATATTTATATTTATTTATATTAAATGAAAAAAAAATAAAAAAAAAATAAAAAACTCATTTGTGTTTATTAATTGACATATAGGTAGACGCAGGTGATATACGTAGATACCTAAGTTTAATTTCCTAAAAGAGTACATTTTATTTATATTTGTACTTCCATTACGGATTAAAGTTTTTTAAAGATTGTTATCATTTCAATCAGGGAGCAGGGGCGTCCCTAAGGGGGGGGCGAAGGGTGCTATCGCCCCCCCCCATAGCCCATTGACCATATGCAATTTTGCAAATAATTTAAAATTATAATTTTTTTATTTTTATTAAGCTTTATAGTTTATAGTGTGATATTATGTTAGATGTTCTCTGTGACTGTAGGTATACTATGAATTAATTATTATATTATAAGTTTTGTTGACACTAGTCATTAGATTAGGTTCGCCCCCCCCCCCAAAAATACATTCTAGGGACGCCCCTGTCAGGGGGGACAATATGGTGCTTAATTCCCCCACAAAAAAGAAGGATATACAGCTGTCGTCGTTACCTCAGCCCTTAAATAAAATTAATTAAATACATAATATTATAATAATTATATCATAATTATTAGGAACTGAATAGTTTTAATTACACATTCAATTTTTTTACTTATTTTTTATATAAAAAAAAATAAAGAAACAGAACAATTTTGTATTTCATCTTTGAGATAAAATTTTCTAATAATTAATATAATACATAACACTCCGGCTACAACGAAGATTATAAGATTAGAAAATTAAAATATTCACCTACCGCTGCCTGTACCTACCTGTACCTGTACCGCTACCTGTGTCGAATGGAGAAATTAGTAGTGTCCAAAATTTACACCATTCGACGACTCTGCGTTCACGACCTCACGTAACGCGTTGAGCCGTTCAGGCTTTAGCCAAACCGTGAACGAAAAGGATGTGTGCGTAACAGTGTAATTTATAAATTATTGTTTGTTCATATCGTATTTTCGTTTTTAATTTTTTTACTTAATTTTAAATTTGCGCTCGTACTTAATAAGTAATGAATTATTTTTAAGTACATTATCTGTTGTGGAAATTGTTAATTGGCGTGCATTGTGCGTTCATTACTATAAGTAAGTGTACTTTATAATAAATATAATTATTAAAATCTGTTTATTTAATTTAAAAGTATATCACTTTGTGTCGATTTACTTATAAAGTATATCACTTTGTATCGATTTACTTACAAAAGTCATTAGTTGACTTAGTATATCACTTTGTGTCGATTTACTTACAAAGTCAATAGTTGACTCATTTAAACTTTGTGTGTATATTTAGTGCTGATACAATTATCAAATACAAATTAGATAAAACATGAGTTTAAAGAATAAATTAGATGAGATAGCTAGGTATGTTTGTGATGAATATCCAGAATTGGATATTAATGAAATAACTTTAACACATGAATGTGTGAACGGAATCTGTTTAACAGTTTTAAAAACCACAAATAAAAATGTAAAAAGAAATATAGTAAATGCTTTACATAGAGATAATTCAGAACTTCGAAAATTAATTCAAATATTGAAAGGATCAAATGAATCTGTTTCATTTAGTAGTTTAAAAGTTATGAAGATAGCAAAAGTTATTGAAGAGAAAGAGTTTACTAAGAAAGATTTTGAAAGATTAGATACAAATATTATTAATGAAATTTGTAGGCAATTAAAAGTAGCTATAAACATTAAAAATAGAGATTCAATGTATAGAGTTTGTAAAAAAATTTTTAATGAAACTAACTCGTATACAATTTTGAAAGACAGTATTTCAAATGTAAATAGTGATTTTTCGGAAATGAAGGAAATATCCAAAGTTTGTATAGAAAATGTGAATCGTGTTAGTGTTTGTGATTCAGTCGATAATAATATTGAATCTATTTGTGAGGTTAATGTAAATGATTCTTTAAATTCTAGTAATGAATTAAAATCTGTGAATTTTGAAAATGTTGTTAATAGTACTCCGATAGCAAATAAAATTGTCATTAATACTCCGATAAACAGGTCGAATGAAAAATATGAAAAAGTAGAGAGTCCATTAAGGGAAGCTTTAACAAAGAGGACACCAGTTAAGTCTGGTGTTGTTTTACCACCAGGAGCAGAAAATAGATTCCCAGACAGCGAAAGCTGTAGAGAAAATAATTATAAAAAATTTAGAGGTTGCACTTATAAATAAGGTGAATTTACGATAGCAGAAGAACAATGGTCGCTTCTTAAACGTAAAAATGATCAAAACAATAATCGTTTTAATAAATCAAAATATCCTATTATTCTTAGAAAATATATAAGATGTGTGAATAATACTTGTGTATTCAATGTGGCGTCCGCACACTACCCTAAAAATACTTATAGTTATGTTTATATGTATTGTAGTCACCCGGGTTGTAAAACTTTTAAGCTAATTGTTAAACCACAAACTAACAGAAGTGTTATAGTTGACGTGTGGAGTTCTAGTTTACACTATTATCATAATCGTGCTTATGCTTTAACGAATCATGTTAGAGGTATAGAAAGAAACTTGGTTAGAGGCACGTTAAAAAAAACAAAAGTATTTACGTATGATGACGAAGCCGTAAAATCTATTTCACCTAGTAAGCATGCCAGGGGAAATAATCAAAAGGTGAAATCAGTTGATGTCCTAAGGAGAATTCGATCGGAGGCAATAAGTGCTGATGATTACGACAGAGATGATATGTTAGATTTGTTATTAATGTATCGTGAAAATAGTGATTATGTGAGACATGTAGGTTTACCAGCTTATGTGCACATTTATAGTGTTGCACAGTTAGATTTAATGACAAAATTAAAATTAAATGCCGGAGGAACTGTAACAGGTTATCTAGATGCTACAGGTACTGTGGTGAGAAAGGCTAGTGACGATAGTAAAAGAGTCCTTTATTATGGCATGGTAATACAAGCACCTTTACCCGGAAATTCTAGTGTCACTTGTCCGATATTAGAAATGATTAGTTCATCACATGACATTATTACTATTTCTCAATGGCTTAATGCTTTTAAAGCATTTGTATTGAAAAGCAAACAGAGTTGGCCCTTGTTTGCTAATGTGGTAACTGATTTTAGTTACGCACAAATGCATGCATTGTGTATAGGATGGAATGGATTATCTTCCATTTTTGATTACCTAAATTGGTGTTATGATGTATTATTTAAGAATAAAGACGGGTCAAACATGACGATTATAAATGTTTGTGTGAATCATTATACTAAAATAATAGTAAACCACGTGTATACAAATTTAAAGTTTGGTTATGATAGCATGAAAAGTGTAGAAATGAAAAGAATTAATAATTGTGTAATAGATTGGATTTGTCTATTGTTTAATATGGAAAGTATAGAGGATATTTTGCAATGGTTCCGTTGGTTATCGGTTGTGTTGTTGTCTAAGACCAAAACTCAAGAAATGAAAAGTGCATTTCATATGTTACAAAACAAATGTAAAGATAATTATGGACAATTTAATTGTGAACGCGAAGGTGATAGTAGTTTTAATAGTGTTATTGATGAGGATTTGTGTGAAATACTGACGAGTAAGTCTCTGATGTATTGTAAGTTTCAGTATTTAAAAGAAGATACCAAAATTAGGGTGAATCGCCAAGTAACTAATGTAACTGAATTAAATGAATATTATAATGAGGAATATTTAAATAGTTTCATTCTTAAATGTGTACCATTTATACCACTGTGGACTCCTGTTATGAATATAAAAGTCAACAATGGAGTTTGTGTACGGCAAAGTAATGCTATTGTGGAGTCTTGGTTTAAAACTGTGAAAATAGACATGTTAGGGAGGAACCGCAGATTGAAATGTGGACGATTTGTTAAAGTGACCCGTGATCGTGTAGTTAATGTTTGCAAACAAGTAAAACTTGGTATTAGGAAAAGAAGGTGTACAAGGGTACTTGATTCCCTTATGAGAAAACTAAAAAAAAAAAAATTTCTGAAAATTATAACTTGGACAATGAAAAAGATCAAACATTTCTTGATTCTGTTGAAGAATGGGGAAAAAAAGAAATACAACATAAACATCTTCAACCGATAAGTTACCGTCCATTTAAGAAATCTCAGAGTGTTAATATAATAAAAATCGGTAGAGATGATACTGACATTTCTGTGAAATTGGAAAGTAAATTTGAGTATATTAATGAAATTCCTCTAGTAAAAGAAAACAGTGAGGTACTAAAAATGTCATTTTCTACACCGGGTAGTCATGAGTCTCCATTTAACGTAGGACCGTCTGACAGCATGCATTTGTACAGCAATATGCTACCAAAAAATTTGTCACACTATCGACCTATTAAAATGCCTAAATGCAATGATTACATTGTAGGAATGTATGAAAATATTCTTAAAAATTATAGTTCATATTTAAAGAATTATATTTTAAAGATTTCAATACATTGTCCGGAAAAAACTGGTTAAATAATTTTTTAATAGATATTTGTTTGGCTCTAATGGTTACTGAATTGAAAATCCAAAATGTTTTAGTTTTTACATGTGAGTCAACAGGTAATTTGTTTAAGAAACTAGATTTGGGTGCAACTTATGGTAAAAAGGTTGTTATTGATGAAAATAGTAAGGTTATTTTACCATGGAATAAAAATGGAAATCATTGAATTGTTGTGATTATTGATTTTAATACTAAAGAATGTTTCTTTATGGATCCTATAAAACCAGTTGATATAGATAATAGAGTAAATGAGAATAATTTCAAAAAATTATGTATAGAAATGAAACAAAAATGTGTGTATGGTGTTCAAAAAGATTTCCCATCGTTAAACTTGATTATGTGTCCGATAGAAAATATTCCAGAACAGACTGATGACTATAATTGTGGTGTATTTGTTATATATTATGTGTTTACTATTTTGTGTAAAAATAATTTTGATCCAAAATTCAATCCTATACAGTACAGGAAATACTTAAAAGATTACTTGTTACAGAAATCTGATGACATGACCAACGTGTGTCTTTACTGCAACCGGTTGTCAGACAAGCACCGCTGTGAAGAATACCAGTCTATAGTGGAATGGGTTTCGTGTACATGATGCTGTCGATGGATAGCTATAAATTGTATTCCTGAAGAAGACCGAATTGAGAACTATGAATGTAATGATTTTCTATGTATATTGTGTGTGTAAGTATAAACAACTAGAATACAATGATTTATTTTATTTTATGAAGTGTCTGGGAAATATTCTAAAAAATTATAAAATTATAAAAGACAAAAGATTAAAAAAAAAAACAGTTTAAAAGTTTTGAAATTGGATGATTATTAGCTAACAATGTTAATAAGGCACTTTATGGTTGAATTAAATAAATAAGTAGATACTTGTATTTAAAGAATAGGATTGAAAATTGTGTACCTAATATAAATAAATAAATAAATTACATTTCCATACTTGTTATTGGTAAGATTATTATAATTCATTAATTATTGATTCTCAACACAAATCAGCACAAAGTGTAACCACACCAATTATACATAATTATACAGTTGTGTAATAAACCTGCTGTATAATTGTGTGTAATTGACAGTCCAAAGTCTGTATTCAATTAATTCTTTTGTGTTCATAAATTTATGAATATTGAATTATATTGATTTAAAGTGGGATGGCATTTTGTGTTTATACTAATCTCGAGACAAAGTAGTAGGTAAATAGTAGTATTTTTAATATAACAAATTTGTAATCGATTTAAATTTATTTTAGGTTTTATAGCCAGAGTTGTTCCAGTCTACACTATGATTATGAAGATGATTGAGAAATGAGTTGACCAATGTTGATGGATTTTTACTACTATTAGCCATTACATTAAAGTAGTATTTTTTTTTTTTTTAATTTAAATGGTTTTGAATTTTATTAGTATTTGAATTATTTTAGGAAATTGCACGAATTTACTTTGGGATTAAACTATTGAATTTAATATGATCATTTATAATTTGCAACTCCAGAAATTTTTCGTAAATTGCACAAATCTATTATTTACAATATTATCACACACAATACACAATATGCACAAACATTTAAAATCCAAAAATTATAGATTGTATTTAGATGACTATTACAGTAGTATTTCCTAAATGTAATTTTTTTTTTAATATATATAAATAAATTACAAGTAAATATTAACTAGGTATTGAAAAAACATAATTATGTAAAATTGAAATACAAATATTTTTTTATTTTATGGTCATTTAATTTAAATAACAAAACATATTTATATTTATTCAACTAATTAAACTCTGCTGTTTATTTTACTAATAATTAGTGATATTTGACATTACGATGGCTGGCAAATTTGCCGTTAGTTAATAACATAAAAGAACATTGAACCAATAATAATATGAATGAAGGGAGTAACTGTTGCATGTTTTGGTTGTACATATTTGTGTGACCATCTCCAATAAGCACGAGAAAATAAACCGGCAATTGCAGTTGGAGATTTATTACGACGTCCAATCCATTGAGTAACCTCTCCGAGTTTCAATTGTGAAAAAGGAGTATCAGGCTTTCCATAATAACGGGCTGGATCAAAACCTATTTAAATTACTAAAATACAGAAATTGTACAACAGACCAAATATCCTAGCGTTTATTAGAAACAAACGACTAGAGTGGTTTGGTCACACTTGGAGAGCAGATGGACTACTAATAAAAAAAGTACTTGTTAAAAAAGTTAACAAAACAAGGCCCCTGGGAAGACCAAGAACCCGGTGGATAGATGTGATAACCAAAGACCTGAGAGAAATAGGCCAAAATGTAAATTTTAAGCTGACGTACAACAGAGATTGATGGCAAGACCTCTTGAAGGCAGAGCAATGGTCCTCAATTAGACCAGTAACCTGATAAAAAAGAAGAATATTATGAAGTAGTTGAAAATATAACATATTATAAATTTAATTTATAATTAAACATATTTCTAATTATTATAATTATTAATAAATAAATATTTATTACTATAAATAAAATAATTATTAATAAATAATAATTTCATATATTCTTGGATTTTATTGATAGAATTCTTATAAAAATTATCCTCAGATTTATTAATTAATTACATTACTCAGTTTATTATGGTTAGGTTGAAAATTTTTCTTGATTTTTATTTTCACTAGAATTACCTAATTCATTTTTCACACTACTAATAATTGAAAAAGTATTAGGATAAAGAATAGTACTATCCAATAAATGTTCAGCAAAGTCATACGATGTTTGTAATGTTAAATCTGAAACAATTTCTATGTTATTTATACTGTCAAATACATCATTACATTTTAAAATACTTTGGTTAGAAGAATTACTATTGATTTTAAATGTCTCAACATATTTTTCATTTAAATGACTACTATTGGGATCAATATTTTCATAAAAATGTATTCATTGTTTATTAAAATTTATTTTTATTTAATTTTCATTTAATTTTGACTCAACCATATCGAATAAAAGACATGGTTTAGACTCATGGATAGCTTATAGCTATATTTGTTGTATCAGCACCGAGTGTTAGCACTGGAACCGTGTCGTAACATTTAGTTTAAGCAATGTGTTAGACAATGTGTAAATAATGCATTAAAAGCTATCTCTTTTATTTAGCTTGCAAACCACTTACATGGTAGCTATGACACTGGCTTCATCATAACATTGACCAATTAGTTTATTTTTTGTATTAAATTCAAATAAAACTATAATTAACAAATTAAAAAGGCATTCAGTAGTACGGTTCTCACCGACATTATAAAATCCGAAAACCTTTCTACCAAATTAGTTTTTTTATTGTTAAATACCTGTAGTGTCATCAACTTGGACATCAAAAAACATACATTTCTTAATTTCAGACAGTTAATATAATCAGAAATACAAGTAATTAAATCAATTTGTGTTGTATTAAACAATCATGAACACACATTTTTAATTGAGTTATATAACGGTTTTTGATTTCTACAGAACACCCAACAACACGCATTTCAAAGAGTTCTTTGAAATTGCCTTTATTCAAAGAGCTAGAGCTCATTATGACCGCTAATAGCTAATTAATGCTTCCATAAAAATAAAACAATATCGATTAAACATTCCATAAGAAGTCGTTTAAGACGAACATGATAATTAATTTTTTTTTAAATAATGAACCATGCCAATTAAAACATCAACCATTATAATAGTTACACTATTATTTTCCAAGTTTTTTAAACGTAACATACTATGAATATGTTCCTTGGAAGATACATAGTTTTACACTACGTGGCAAATTTGTTAAATCATTATCACCAGTAGTGTTTCATACAGATTTTTTTTTACTTAAGAGTAAACACGGCCAACAAAACAATGTTTGTTTAAAGTGTCATCCACAAAGCCAAATATGTATGTTGTACCAATCTCCGATCACGATTAAACAATCGAGTAAACATTTTACCACACGTTTTGTCTTTGACAACTGACAAGACAATATTTAGACATATATTGGTTTACCAATCAAATTACTTTTGTCAATACACTTTCCATCGTCGAAATAGTGTAACTAGTAATTGACAAACAGGATCGATTTTAATAACAACAAAATTATAATAGTGAAAAAAAAACCTCAAAATGTTCAAAAAATGAACAAAAACAAAGTAGGCGTCATTGCACAACGGACGACGGCCGTAAAATGGAAGGTTCGAACGTTCGATCACTTCCACCCGCCTGTCGTTTGATATTAATTCCGCTAATAATTCCAAAAGTTCAAATTTTACCCACTGCGCTAGTAGTCGTGTGTATTTACGGTTATGTCACATAGTAAAATAAATAACATATAAATGTTTCGTGGAGACGGCGACGGTGTTATGATGATGTAGCGGCGGTGGTTAGGTTAGGTTAGTCTGTGGAGGTAGCGATTGTCGTAGAGGCATCGGTGACCGTAACGGTTGTTGTGGAGGAATCGGTGACCGTAACGGTTGTTGTGGAGGCATCGGTGGAGGCATCGGTGGAGGCATCGGTGGAGGCATCGGTGGAGGCATCAGTGGAGGTAGCGGTTATCGTGGAGGTGTCTTTGTCTGTGATATCAATATACAGAAACAGATAATAATATTTAATATTGTAGGTATAATTTAAGCGTTAAATTTAAAATAGTTGGTTTTTAGTCACAAATTGTAACTAAATGTTTATTATTACAAAACCCATTGTAATGTATAAACAGTTTTTCTTCAGTTAAGTCGGCTATTTCGAATACCCAGAAATTAAATTACATAGAATTTACACATTCTAGATATAAATGCATTTCACCCGAACACAATAATGATTTTAAAGCTAGCCAATAGCCATACACACTACGGTTTACCGGAAGGTCGAACTTCGCAGTCACAAACTTTCCGGCCAACAGTGCACGATTTTTTCGACGTTTTTTTTTTTAATCGGCTAATTATCAGCTTTAATTCACATACAATATGGCATCTTTAGCCATATGACGCCATAGCTTTGATAGGCTGTTAAAACGAAAAAACTACAGCCGAAACAGCTATAGTCGATTGAACGTAAAATCGTAAATGAACACACGCGCTCCGGTATGCCTGCACAGTCAAAAGAATCGAATTTTGATCATTTTCCGGCCGCCTGTACACAGAACAGTCCTCGAAAACAGCACAAACCAGTCTCACACACACGTTCCGGATAAAGATAAACTGTACAGTCCGATCTCACCGGCAAACCGGAAAGTGTGTGGCTAGCTTAAGACATTAGCAGACCAGATAGTTTACGAATATTAGCTATCGATTATCAAGTATTAGTACGATTTCCAGCTCCAGTAGTGGTAGACGTAGAATATAATAATATATACTCGTAAATAAAAATTACAACACATTTCAACCAAGGAAAATGTAATTGCTTTTCAATTTTCATCCATTATTATTATATGTAATAATATTAGTGTAAAAACACTGGTGGATTGACAATAATTTATAAAATTACAAAAGACAACGCTATGATGAATTAATCGTCCTCGTCTTTTTAAATATCAAATATTACAAAATAATGATATATTATGACGATGACGGACATATGATATAATAAATTAATAATTATTTTATTCCGTTCGACAATGCTGAATGCTGATAATAAAATTATGATGTGAGATATGAACGGTCACTTTATGGATTGAATACCGCGAAAATAACCATAGACGGATACGATAGTCGTCGCTTCTGCTAGTGCTTCGCGCATGCGCACATTAAGTTATTTTATTTGCGTACACGTAGTATACCTTGGAGGCTTGGACTTCGGCGATCGCCTCCACTGTACGTGTGGTGATGCGGTATTTTCAATACGGACAGGGGCAAAGTAGATACATTCGAACTTTCTATATTCAACTAAAATTGAATTTACTTGTTGTGATTTGTACTTTCGACGTTTTTTTTTGAAATTTTTCAAAAGAAAAGTTAATTAAATTTTTTTCCTTTTCGCAAGTTGCACTACTTGTAGGCTATACTACACTCAAAAGTTTATAATAATTAGGAAATGTATATTCTGATATCATTTTTGACATTTTTAGTAGTTGATCATTTATGTCTGGATTTAAATTATACAAGTTTTTATCTACCAACATTTCTGCTTTTAACCTTTTTGTTTCAATATGAAATAAATCCTAAATAATAAAAATTATTATCAGAATTTCATTAAATAAACAACAATTTTGTATTTTATTTACTTTATAGTGGTTTGTTAACATCAGGCTGTTTGGATAGGTAATCAAAAATTAAAAACTTATCAACACTACTGACTAAATCAATACTTTTTTTTTGTAAAACGTTGTTTCAGATACATTATTACAGTATCCAAAATTGTGTATTTTATTCCTAAGTTCTATTTGAAACAGCATCAGTTCCATCAATATGTACTTCAATGTGGTAATCATTTAAATTACTGGGTTCGGTTATTTAATAAATAAAATATAAATAATATATTTATATTTCAATTATTCCTTTATAATTTACAATACAATTAATATTGTTAAGGATTTCTTTTGATTTAGACCTTCATTAATGGTCCAAATACAACAAAATGCATAAACACATGCAAAACATTGCAGTAGGTATTACATTTTATAATATCCTAATATGAAATTTGAACAAGTTATTACACACATTTTAGGGGGCTAAGCCCCCTAGTAGTGCCAATGTATAGATTTTCCGTTTTTTAAAAATTACTGACGAGTCCTCACTTGCCTCACCTCCCCCCCAAAAAAAAATTGCCATTGATATATTTATAATGTAGGTATACTGATATATCTCTAAAAACTAAAATATAATAAAAATGTAAAAAATTATATATAAATATGTTTAGCCAGTCATAATGATTATAATAATTTTATTATACATATAAACATTATAATTTTTTCATATTTAATGTTTTTGTTAATAATATAAATTTGTGTTAATTTATAATTAAGACTATTAACTTTATAAATATTAAAATAATATACCTAATAAAAGTTATTAATTATTATATGAAAAAAACTTTTTATTAATTAAACTCAATATTTTGAGTGTAATAAAGAGGTATGTTTTATACAAATTATAGTTTTAGGTGCCATACTATAAGTTTTAAAAAATAAACAAATATATTACAAATATAAATATATATATTAATATATATTAATATTTCAAACATAAAAAATATGTGTTAAATAACATATAGTTATATAAAATTATTTTTACAAGTATAATTCATATTTTCACATTTCTGTCTTTTTAACTTAAGTATTTAAATATGAAAAAGATTTTGTATTTTAAATAAATTATTTTCACAGTTTATACTGATAAAAAATTTTATGTGGAAACTAATAAAATTATGATAAATATTATATTCAAATTTTATATTATGACAATCTGTCCATTAACAAAATAATGAATATATTTAATTGTTATATTAGGTAGTAGTAGGTAATTAATCAAAAATAGTTCTTACAATAAAATAATTGTAAATAAATAAAATTTAAAAATAAATTATATAAAAACAATATTGTTATTCTTCAAAAAGTGTATACTCTCCATTTGAGAAAACTATACATTTTTCCACAATTTTATTATCTAGAAAATCGTTAAGGTCTGCTTCATCATTATTAAATGCTTTCCAAAAATTTTGAATTCTGCTGAATGACAAGACATGTTGACTTCTTAATATGTTCTTCAGATATACCCAAAAATTCTATATAAATACAAAATTAAAACATGAAATCTCAACATTATATAATTTAATTATCATCAGGGATAGGATTTTATAGCACATAAAATTATATATATGCGCTATAATATTCCCTTATTTATCATGAAATATGCACTTAAAATATGCATTAAAAATTTCTAAATATGGAAAAAAAATTAGTTTTATTAAATAATTATACTGATATAAGTACATTAAAATTTTAAATATAAAATGGTTTTATTCACATAATATACACAAATTTGAATAAAATAAAATATGAAAATAAAAATAAATATTGTTTTTATATTATGGCAGTGATGAAATACCACGCAGTGAATCCCGTAATCCGTTTCCGAATTCATACATTTCTGAACACAATAAAATTATTAATGTGCCACGAATCCAAGATAGTTTCATAATAATTTAAAACATGATTATTGAATCTTCAATTTTTAAAATTTAAAATATGATAAATTAATAAATTTTGATAAAGAAACAAGTAAAAATGCTAAAATATCACAAAATAGTCAAAAATAGCACAAAAATCTAAGATATTACAAAATATGCAAATAAAAATTTTGTATTCTGCTTCTCTGTATCATGAAACACATTTAAAATTTTCAATCTTATTCTGCTATTTTTTAAACATCTAATAAAAAATATGCATATGCTATAAAATCCTATCCCTGATTATCATAATACTTGTAGTTCCTCATTTCTTTGTTCTTCAGCTGAAACAAAACTGTTTATTAAATCACTGGATTGAGAAATGCAATTTAAATCATTTTTATTGAATGATTCCTGGCTTGGTAAATTATTAACTAAAATAATTTTATCAGAGTCTTTCCTTAATAGTATGCCCTGTAAAATATTGTTAAAATTAATTAAATGGATATTAATGTCAAATATATTATGCATATTCAAACTTTTAAAATCCAAAATTTTATATAATGTTGCAATTTTCTAATTGGTATATTTGTTTCTATACTCAAATCATTCATAGTCCACTCCACTAAAATAAAAATCATTAGACATTAGTTATAATTGTAAAATGATTTAAAATTAAATTTAATACATATTATTGAAATTTGTATGTGTACCTATGAGGAAGTAAGCAAAGATTCAAATAAAGTTATCCAGAAATTTTAAAAATGTGAGGTATAAAAGGAAAAGATAAAGAAGTTTAAACGATTTACAAGACTGTAAGAATGATATAGAAAGGATATTCTAAAAAGTTTTTAAATGAAGAGTCCTCAAGAACAGAAATAGTGTGGATAGAGTGGAATCTAGGTATGGTAGAAGTAATTAGAGAAGTTTGTGCAATAAAAAATATGAAAAAGAAGAGAAAGTGATGGGACCTGATGTAGTACCAGTGGACATATACAATAGAAGGCTTGGGTAACTTGTATAAGATAGTTGAGGTTCCTTAAATAATATATTAGTAGAAAGAAAAATGGCAGAGAAATAGAAAAAAAGTTTTTGATACAAATTTTTAAGGGGTAGGAAGATATAAAAATTAAATATATATATATTATATATGTGGAAATTATAGAGGTATACAATCTAAAAGTTATAGTACGAAGTGTTGGGTAAAGGTGATTGAAAATAAAATAAAGTTAAACTACGATATAAAATAATCAATTTAGGTTTATGCCAGGAAAAACAACTATAGAAATGATATTTTGGCGAAAAGAAAGATGAATACGATGTATATATACTTATTAACATATTTTTAAATTTTTAAAAATTATTAAATAACATGACAAATGGTAATACTATTATGTAAATAAAAATCTATACATTTATTTTGAAAATGCCATATAATAGTGGCATGGATTGGTGAAACAGTAGCGTTTATCACTTTGTCTTCCATCGATATATCTAGTTCAATTTTTCCAACATTTGGTTTCCAAATTAATGTTCGATTTTTCTGTGAAAAATATTTTATTATTTGTGTTGAAAATTTAATTGTTAAATTCAATAGAATTACAGTGCTTATATCAGATATCTCTAATTAACAGCACACTGTTCGTAATAATGTTTTACTCAACTTTATATCCTTCAAAAAACTTTTTATAGGTATCTAAACGGTTACTAATAATTTGAGGTAGTTTTACATTAAAGTTATCCTCAAATTTCGGCCAATATTGGTCAGATATAATAATGGCATTAACAGAAATTGTATGTGGATTATTATGTATATTAACTAATCCAAGATTTGAGTAACAATTTAAAAAATTTGATTCAAATATATCATTAAACATTGCTTCACAAGAATTCAACAATGGATGCTTAAATCTATAACAAAGATTAATAAAGATAAAATAACTAAATATATAACTGTATAATTTTTATAAATTATTAAAATAAGAGTAAAAGTAATAAAAAAAATACTAGCCTTGATTCCAATAAATCTAGAAACTTCATTTCCTCTGAAAAATTTCCATTAGAATATGATTCAACTAAGCTATCAGCTAATGATGTTTTAAAATGATTTATAAATCTTTTTTGAGAACCAAAAATATTGATAAGCAATGGAAATAATATGTCATAATTGTTTGATAAATAATCTAAAAATGAAAAATTAAATAAATATGTAATAAATTAAAAATTATAAATATAAGAAAATTACTCATAGAATTTGTTGAACTTGTTTCTCCAAAAATATTGATGTCATTAAAAATACCATTATGTTTTTCTCTATTGAAAATTAATTTTATGATATTAATTTTATCTTTATGACTTCGAAAAAAATTTCTATAATAATTAAATAAAATAGTTAAGAATTAAAAGTATACCTATATTATCTGTATGACTTTAATTAATTACAAATAATTCCTAGCAATGAGAAGGGAAGGCATAAAATAATAAGATAGATGATTTTATTTCTTTAAATTAAAAATTTTTGATGTTAAATTTAAAATTTTGTATATTACTAGAATTTTATTATTTATTTATTTTGAAAAGTAACTATAACCTTTAAAATTCTTTATTCTGAACTATGTTCTAAAATCTAACAATTAAGCTATATTATTTAAAATATAATACACAATGTATTTACATTATTATGTTACATTTTTAATCAAAATATAAATCTTGGATATAAAAATATTGAATACTTATATAAAAGAAACATTAGAATTAAAACTATACTATATTTTTTTTTTATTGCAACCTAATTACCTAATATATTAAATAATTACTTCAAAACTGTGATGAAACACATAGTAATATAGCATATGCTTATATGGTATAGTAAGACAATGTTAGAAAACTATGGACTATTTATAATCTACATAAAATAATTATTAAGAACTACAAGCAAAATTTAAATTATTAAATTTTTATATTTTCAAGTAACTACAGATTAAGTAAAATATAGAAAAATATTTTTATCAATAATTAATTATAATTGTTTTAATTATCTTATTAATAAATAATTAATATTCATTACTGTAATAATTGAGTAACTTGATGTAAAAGTAATTCAGAAGGATCAATTTGTTTCAGTATACAAACAGCCGCAATGTACGCATATAGAATATCACTATTTATATTTTTTTGCAGTAACTCGCTTTGCAAATTATTCTGTAATATTTGACCATGTTCACTATTTAGCTTTGTTTTTTCTAGTGTACCTTTTAAATCATCGACAACTGGTTTCGAATATGGATATCCTATTAGAAAATTAATATAATTAGTATAATTTAATAATAAATTTAAATATAATTTTATTTACTAATAATTATCTCATAGAATTGATTAAATCTTGATTTTGTAAATGATTTGTAAAAAAAAATTTTAATTTTATCAATGTATTCTTCCAAAATAGAATTATTAAATGTTGATATTAAATTATCTTTTGGTTCAAATATATACTTCAACCAATTGTATACAACTGTATCTATCCACTAAAACATATAATTATAAAATTAATTATACATGCACACTAATTATATTTTATATCTATTTATAAACTGAATTACTTTTTCTATTATAGATGATTGGTACTCCACAAAATTATGTGCTGTTTTATTTTTAACTTCAGTCTCAATTATATTACAAATTAAATCCAAAATAATATCGCCTACTAATGAGTTGAAAATTCCAATTGACTTTAATTTCCTAAAAAAAATAATAAAGATAATTTTTTTGTTTGATATTAAGTATATTGTTTTCAAATAAATCATTCCAGTAAAGATACAGTTAAAGATATATAATAACCAAGTTTAAATAAAAAACAAGCATATTATAATTCATAATATTAATTTTCTCACCAATTAATCATATTAAAAATGTCTATAAAATAATTACAATTGCTATTTAATATTTCAAAACAACATTTAGTGCAGGTTGAATGAAGCATTTCATCTTTATCTAAAATTAAAATTAAATTTACATTATATTAGTTAAATTAAAATATCCAAAGTAATTAAATTATATAGGTAGTATATATTTTATTTATCATCACTTATCATTATTAATTTAAAATGTATGTATAATATATGTATATATATTATACATAAATTTTAAAATTTAAGAAGAAATCTTAATGAAAAGTTATAACTACGTACTTGAATAATATAATATACCTTTAGTAATGATCCGTAATGGAATTTTATAAAAATGGTAAATTACATTATTGTAATTACTTGGAAGCTTAGAATAAAATAAAGCACAGATTCTTATATGATAATTATTTAATAAGTCAATTTTATTATCTTCATATAACAATTGTAGGCGGTTTATGGTAATGTAATAGGATGTAATAAGTTTATAAAATCCATCAACAGCATTTTTAAAGTCTTCAAAGCCATTAATGTCTTCAGGTGTTAATTCATTTAAATTTTGAAGTTGACTCAATTCAATAAATTCATCTCTCAAAAAATACAGCCAAAATTGTTTGGACATTATCGTATAAATTTCATTTATTATATTATTCATAACCATTCCGCTAACAATATTTGTTTTTTTATTCTCTACTATTATGTTTCTTATATGGATAAATTGTTTATTATTGCATCTTTCCGGTCTCTGTAAACCAAAAACATAATTACATTTTTTACATACCTATATAATATGTACTTAATTATAACATCATAATTCACAATAATACATTATTAAAACTTTATGTAGGTATACAATAATTTTGTATTATTAATTTGCAATTTATACCCAGTTTTAATAAAATTAACGATTTACATCGATGTTGTTATGATAGAAACAACGGGGATTCCGAATTTGTATGGATAATAAACTTTCAATTATTAAAAAATTTGTAATAGATACCTACCGACATGATATTAAAAATTAAAATAAACACGGCATTAAAAATTATTATGGAAATCCGAAATAGTGTTTTGATACGCTTTGGTAACTTTCTAGCTGACTTATTGCATTTGTTCAATATCCCAAGGGTTCGTGAAGAATATGAAAATAACATTTAAATCGCTAGATGAATTGACGACAACAGACCGAATTGCTATTCGTAATTAATACGTTATATATAATATAAAACAATAATTTGGAATAATCGATCCCAAGTATGATAACTGTAGGAAGTTGCAGACAACTCGCCGTGGAATTTGAAGATCGCGGAAGCGGAAGTGAACTTGTACAAAAATCATAAATAGTTCAAACTTCGAAATACGTAACAGAAAACAAAAAAAAAAAAATTAGCAAGAGCCTGTATTAATAAAAATATTATTTTTTTTTAATCAAACATTAAAATGATAACGTACATGATTATTATTTAAGATAGGTATATTATGCATTATAATCACAGATATAGATAATAATTATTAATTATATATAATAATAATATAATAATAGATTATAGTTTATTATTTATATCTGTGATTATAATATTTCTATTATCTTATTAGACCATATTATCATTTGTTATTAAATATTATTATTATTATTATGAGTACCTATATCATTATAATTAATAAATAAGTGGTGGCCAGCCGGCAACTACTGACCTTATCATCGTCCGATAGTATTGGAAACGCTGATACGACGTCTTTCCAATACGTCTCTCTTTTTATTCTATCCATTATTTTCGTTTTAAAACGTAAAAAGATTCGTTGAAATCTCGAACGTCCGCGTCTGGAGGAAAACCAAAAAAAATGGCGGAACGGTCGATATCTACGCGATTCCGTTCGACGACAATAGTGTGGACGTTAGATGTTATACTGACCACAAGTAGACGGTAAAAACAAAGAAAAAAAGAAAAACGGTCGTGTTTTGCAAAATAATAAATTATTGTCACATTAAAGGTAGGAAAATAAGAATGACGTACAAACGCCGCGGATGGATTATAATAACAACTACGATTAAATTTTTACTGCTTAAACGGCACGTCTTGAGCGCACACCACGCACGAAAACACCGTTCGACGCGACAATGTTCGGTCGTTCGGGTGGCGTTTTTTCTCAGCGACGACGCGCGAGGTACGGTCGTAGATGTGGAGGGGAGCCGATCCGACGAGAAAGACGCGACATAATGGAATAATATTGACCTTGATGCAGTGGTTGGTATACGATTACAATGATAATATAACCATATGTCTATAATATAAAATAAAGAATATGCCATATGCGTATTCCTTATGGTACAAATACAGTGGTCGTCAAGTCGGCACGAGTTAGTAGTAATACGGTGGTATGGCATTACGCGCCCCCATGTGGCTACGCAATTGGTTCTCAGACTGTTGAATTACAATGACGAAGAATAAAAACCATCCCGAGGCACGATCCCTTAGAAATTTATCGTGTTGACGATAATAAATTACATTATAATTATATTTTTATTTTAGATTCCGAGTGAAACTGAAGACACTTACTACCCGAAATAATACTCCGATTTTCACGAATAGAGCATATGTTTCTGGTTGAAAAATGTATGTAGTTGTTACTTTATTTAGATCGTTTCTCTAATTTCTCAAAATTTACCCTAAGCGGTAGAAAAAATGACGAAAAAACGGTATTTTTCACGAAAACTGAAATTTCAACAAATTCGATTTTAATATTTGACGATAACTTGGGCAATTTTAAAGTTAGAGGCTTGAAAATTTTATTGGATATTCATATAGTTATTATGTATATATATATATATATATATATATATATACGAGGTTAGGTTAGGTTATATATATATGGTAAAAATTTGGAACCGTTACGTTCATTTTTCTATACAAAATATAGGACTTTGAATAATTCCTAAAAATTGTCGTTTTTATGTATAATGTTTAATAAAATTGGCAATTTTTGGCATTAAGGTCTGAAAATTGTACTGAAGTATATCATATCAAAATATTAAAAAAATCCTTATTTTCAATTATTTTTTTTATAGCTGATTAAAGTTGATATTTTTAGTTTAAACGAAAATTTTAGAATCCATACGAATATTCTTCTTATTATTTCTCAATACTTTTACAATAAAAATTAATGGAAAAACCAAAAAATTTGGAAAATTTTGAAAATTTTATTGAAGCATACTGACATATTTTAACGAATTCCCAAATTTTAGGAAATCACAAAATTTAATTTTTTTTTATAGGTGTTTAAAGTTGAAATTTCAGTATAATTAATATTTAAAGTATTTACGAGTACCTATATGGATTCTTATATTACTTTTATATTTCAATATTTTATAATAAAGTTAAATAAAATTGACAAAAATGTTTATGAGCATTTAGGTGACAAGGGATTTTATGAGTATTCATATTGAACTTAAGAGACTTGAAGACTGTAAGGGTGTTCATTTATGTACTATATGTGTACCTACATATATGGTTCCTATATGTCAGTGATTTTCAAACTTTTATTATACACAGCACACCGTACACTTCAAAAAATTTTCACGACACACTGACCTTTTTTTAGATGAACAAAATTGTTTTGAATTAATTATAAATATATATACATTTAATTAGAAATGTATGATTGATTTTTCACCACATACAACGCACCATGGACGATGATTATCCGTATCACCAGTACAAGAAAATCCCATTCTTAAGTAATCTTCGCGATACTGACGAATATTACTGTACTTTTTTTTTTCGGCGGTTGACTTACTGACGCATTATTGTCAACAGAACGAGTAACAAATTTATCTATAATATAATATTATATTATAATTATAAGTATAATATTATTAATGTATTATGTATATCACAAATGTATTTTTTTTTTTAAATACTCGTATGCTGTTACAGTGCTATAATAGAATTAGAAAACAAACTATTCAACGAATACGGTGTAAACACCACGGATATACTGTCTGGCCTTCTGGGGATCTATCTAATAATATTACCTATACATTTTATAGTTCAATTGTTATCTAAGATTATTTATCTTAATCACTTTATTCCTACAAACTGTCGATTTATTAGTATATAAATACAGTAAAGTCTCGTTAATCCGGATTTCCGGTTAATCCGGTTAAATAATTATTTTATACTTTATCTTTGTTAATATATTAGATATATATATATTTGTCAGGGTGATTGTATTTATCATTATAAGTTGATTTGAAGCACACGTGTGCAAGTATTTTCTAAATTTTGTTTACACATTAATCACATTAAATTATTGTTATAGTACTCTGTACTCATAATGATATTTAAAATTATTACGTAATTTATATTTTATAATTTGTGTCAAATATCGTAATCGAACGTGTCAGCGTCAAAATTACATTGCTACAGGCGTGCATAAAATCCATCAATAATGTTATTATTGAAAATAATCAATTGTATTGCTTGCACGTGTGACGCGATAATATTGTATACAATCTTTTATTTAATTTATCTTTAATAAATCCATCGGGCCAATTCAGTTTTCGTATTAGTCATTATTTAATAAAACATACATATTATTTAAATGTAGAGAAATGACTAACATTTATTTAAAAATAAATAAATTTAACTTATAACACAATAATTAAAATATGAATTATTTTAAATTTAATTTAACATATTAAAAATCAATGGAAGGGAATAGGCGTGGAAGGGATATATGTGTATAAGATGTAAAGAGGATAGTGTTGAATTTTGATTAAAATTTGAATGCTATGATAAATAATTATTAAATTAGGAATTACGATTTTGAGCGAAATTCATCAGATAATGTATATAATATTATATTGTATTGATTAAAATTTTTACATTTATCAAAATTGATTCTTTTTTGTTACCTAATCATTATTGTAAAAGTATTGAGAAATAATAAGAAAAATACTTATATTATATATTCTTAGATTTTCGATTACAATAAAAATTTGAAATTTTTATAGATGTAAAAAAAAAATGAGACTTGGGATTTTTCTAATATTTTGGTATCATGGTAATAAAATGTGACATGTGAGTATAATTAAGTAAAATTTTCACTCCTTGAAACCCAAAATTGTCCATTTTATCAAACATTATATACATAAAAACGACAATTTTAGAAAATAATCAAAGTTCGAATTCGATAAATGACCTAAATAAAGTAGGTAACAACTACATCCATTTCCCAACCGGAAACATATGGTATTCGAAATCGGAGCAGTATTTCGGGTAGAAAAAGTGTCTTTATACATAAAAACAAAAATACACAAATCATCGTAAAACCGATAGATTTTTTCGCTTCGCTCAAAATCTAAATGTATTTGTTTACGTATATTATATTAAATCAGGACAATGTTAACATTAATAGAAAAACAAATTCTTAGGCGCTTAAATTATACTTATTTATAATATATTAAGTTGTAAGTGATTTTTATTTAAGTTGTAAGGGTTTTTGTGGTAGGTACAGTTGTTGAAAAGATCATGTTGTGTATTGGAACTTTGTAAGTAACGATGGATTTTTTGGGTCACAGACCACTGATAAAAACGGCAACTAAAATGTCGTCTGGTGTTCGTGTGCGCACTTCGTACTAAATTATGGGAAGGGAGACAATACAGAAATAATTTCGTCGCTCTACCAGAGAAACTGAAAAGTTCGGGGAAAAGACGAAATACTTGCGCGACAAAAGTCTCCCGTGTCCTCTATTTATAGGACAACGCGAAGTGAACACGATTTAAAATAATACAGTTGCTTATATGCCAAAAATCGTATACGACTAAACTACTCGACTACTCGAGTCCTGCACTTTTATAAGCGATGCTTCGGCAACTAAAATGGGTTTAGTTGATTTCACAAGAAATGTGACTCGACGCTAGTGCTCCGGATGCCGTTTTTAACTGAAACTGGGGGCCGGCAAAAAAAATTTTATATACAAACACGAAACAACATGTATTACATATTAAAGTTCCCGTCTTATTTATGCGAAACTTTATGTAACCCTGATGAAAAAATGACACCCTGAGCGCTAAAATCAAGTCGCATTTTTGGTGAAACCAACTACCTATATTCGCAAACTTCGGGAGACGTAGCGGCAACTTTTTACCGTTCGATCGATAAAACTAAACTATATTATAGTCGTCTGCGATTAGTCTGTGTCACGTCGTTAGCGTGAATGCGTGATTCATAAAACAATTGATCCGCGCGTTTGAATAATTTTTTTTTTTAAATCGCGTCGCGTTGTCCTACAGGTGGGATCATTTTTTTATTTTTATAAATATCGTATAGAATTAATATTATACGTTCAATATAGTCCGATCGGGGGATTTTTCTTTTCTTTTTTCGTATATTTATTACAATATTATACTTTTTGTAATACCGGCGAAAAATACAAAAAAAAAATAAAAAAAAAATTCCGATGATAAATCAAATTATTTATAAAATTATAAAAAAAAAAAATATTATTTAAACCGAGGGGGGGGGGGAATGAAAATTAATAAAAATAAAAAAAAAACCGAGGATAATATTCTCGTGTATAATATTATATTATTATTATATTGTCGGGAGCGTAATGAGTGTGCGGCGTCGATATTTATCTGCTCTATCGCCGCCGCATAAAAATGTGTGGAATGTGGAAACCGGCTCGGCGACGTCGTCGGCCATGCTCACAATAATGTAATAATATTATACTAGTCGGACGTTGGCGCGCGCGTGCGTGATACCGGCCCGAGAGGACCACGCGCGACGTTCGCCCGTATAATATGCGCGTACACACTACACATACATTACGCGAGATCGGTGCGTGCGAGAAACGTCATTTCGGTCTTTATTCGCTCCTCGTTTCCACCGGCCCTCCGTGTCACATATTATTATTATTATCCTTACCGCGGTATCAGTGGCGGCTATCATACAAAATAATGGTATATCGAAGCAGAATTTATTCTTTAAACCACCCACCCACGACCCACCCAATAATAACTTTTCAATCATTAATTAAAATATTTTATATTATTATTGTTACATTATACACATAACACATTTACACCAAATATTTCATTAGCACCTAACTTTCTTCTGTACAATTTTTTAGTCAGTGGCACTACACACCATAATATGACCACTAGGGTGGCCCTTATTTTTGAACTTTCAAATTTTTGATTTCTCACCCAGGTGCGGTTCCAAAGACTTTGTAGGGGGGGTGCCAAGTCAAAATTTTGGGATAACTTTATAACAAAAAAAACACAAATTTTTACTACCATAATTATATGTAATAATGTAATTTTGTTTTTAACAGTATATAATTTTTTTAAATACGGTCCTGGGAGTGGGCCGTGGCCCCTTGCCCCCCCTGGAACCGCCCCTGTTCTCACCCCACCCATTTTGTTTTTACTATAAAAAAATAAGTTAGGTATAATTTGGTCAAGATGAACCAACCCCTTCACGTGCTCCAAGAAGGTTGAAAATTTTAAAATAAATAGAAATAATAAAATAAACATATTAAATTTTTTCGAAATAATATTTGATTTTATAGTAATTTATATATAATATTGTCTAATTGTTAAAGTAGGAATATAGAATTAACAAAATATTAAGCTCATCGTACAATTTGTTATAATTTTAATATTAATACAATTTACTAATTACAAATAGTTGGAAACTACATATATTAATAATACTAAAAATTTTTACACGTTGTATTTTTTTTACAATAATGGAATCGTTGACGATAGTTACTAAACTATAAAAAAAAAAACTGAGAATTATATAAAACAATTTTAGTAATTTTAATTTTTAATGAAAATACTTATATTTATTTAATTTTATTAATAAATAACCTAACCCTTAAAATCAAAAGATAGCGATTTCATAGAATTAAAAAGTATCACACAAAGTAGGTTAGGTTATAAACTTTATGAGAATAACTATTTATACTTTACAAATTTACAATAATACATAATAAATTGATAACAAAATATATTATATACGATCTTATTGATATTTACATAATTTTAGCATCGGTACCATACACGCTTAAATAATAATATAACGGAATTATTGCAAAGTAATAAACTTTATAACCAAGATTTATAAGCATTAATAATTTTAATCATTGTAATATTATTATATTATGTACAATAGTGTAGTATTGTAGTAAATACAGTACAGACGTATAGTATAAGTATATGAGTAGGAGTAGGTATATAAGTTACATTTAAGTTTATATATTTTACAAAATAACTTTAATTAGGTATAATATCTCGTACCAAATATCAATATTATTTTCTTATTATAAATTATTAAACATGTACAAAAAAATGTTTAAAATACACACACTTAAATTATAAAGCATAATTTTAAATTATTTTTCCTTATTAGGTACTACATTATTGTCATTAATATTCATAATTATTAAATTATTATTTTTTTACATATAAATATACATTATGTAAACAGCTACAATATCAAATATTATTATAATATAGGTACACTAAAATTATACAAGTACTATTATTCAAATCAGTTTTATTACCTAAACTAATATGTAATAATAATATTTTTATACGATTCGTTAATTCGTTAATAAATACGAGAGAATTCGTTTTAAATCAGTAATGATTATAAAAAATATAAAACTAAGAAACATAGCATAACATTATAAAATCCTGGTATCTTCTAAGGCTAAAAGTCCAGTAAATAGTAACACTGACACAATGTTAAAAACGTTACAATGAGTATATGAGACCTTGGTAGGTATGAAGCAATAACTGAATCGAGTACTGGGCAAATAGATACAAATTGTAACGATATATACAAGTAGGATTTAACAATTTAACAATAATAATGAAAATATTTTTGACCATACCAACAAATATCGCTGAGTGTGAGAGATCATTTTCTTGTTAACCCTACAATGCATGGTGTTGCTCCTCAGCAACAACTAATTATTACGTTGTTATATCATAATAATTACGTATATGATAGCAAAAATCAATTTTAAATATATCTAAATTATATTAATGATATATTGATTTACTTTTATACCGGTAGATAGCTGAACATAATTCAAAAAATAAATATATTTCACATGCACTCTGTATAAATAAAATAATGCCATATGGCATATGGGGAATTTCCGTCTTTCATTATGCCAATTAATGAACTGATATAATTGAAAAGAAAATATTATCTTATTACTATAATTATAAATAATGCATTTATATCGAAAAATAAAGATTTATCATTTTATACATTAGTTATAAGAAAAATTATAGTTGTTGCTCATAAGCAACAGTATGCATTCAGCATTGACGAAAACGAAATCACGTGTGTAACTGTGCGTAATTTTATATTTTCGTGATTATCATATAAATTATTTCAGTTATTCTTTATTTTTTATTATTTTTTTTATAATGAATCGAAAATTAGTCGAAAGGAAAATTATACAGCTTCTCGAAAATGAACCACCATCTGGATCGGAGGATGAATTGGAATCTGACGACGACCAAGGTATGGACGATGATACAATAGGTGTAAATGATTTAAAGTGCTTCAAGCAATGTAGTCATTAGATTGTGTAGAATTATACCAAAAAATAATAATTATAAAGTTTATTTTGATAATTATTATACGTCATTGCCATTAATGGTATATTTGAAAAATAGACAAATATGTTCTTTAGGTACTTTACGAAGAAATCGTTTATCTAATGTTATATTACCTAGTGATAAAGAAATGATGAAAAAACCTTTAGGGAGTTATAGTTTTTGTTTGACAAAAATTAAAAAACACGAAGTTTTTGCTGCTTGTTGGCGAGATAATAAAATTGTAAATTTATTATCAACTTTTGTTGATATTGATCCAATTACTTCGGTAAAAAGGTTTTCTAAAACAGAAAACAAAAAAATTAAAATCGATTGTCCAAATATTGTAAACGTATATAATAAACACATGGGAGGTGTGGATCTTCTTGATAGCTTACTAGGTCGACAAAAAATTAAGATCCGAAGTCGCAAATGGTACTTAAGAATTTTTTACCATTTACTAGACGTTACAGTCGTAAACTCTTGGCTTCTTCATAAACGAATTATTACACAATTAAATACAAATAAAAACTTTAAAGAAAAAGAAATGACATTGGCGGACTTTAGAGAAGATTTAGCAATATCATTGTGTAAGGTCGGTCAATTTTCATCAAAGAGAGGAAGGCCATCGAATGAAATTGAAATTGCGTTAATAAAAAAATCTAGAAAACCAAATGCATCAAGACCTCCAAATAAAGACATTCGATTAGATCGTATAGATCATTGGCATGTTGATTCGCAAACAAGAGGTCGTTGTTAAATGCCTGGATGCAATGGATACACTTGGCAAGAATGTGAAAAATGCAAGACAAGTTTATGCGTAGGCAAAAGGAAAATATGCTTTAAGAATTATCACACAACATAACATTTTTATTTTATAATATTTTTTTTAAATACCATACATATTTGAATTTGTATTATCATTATTTATAACGATTTGAATATTGTAAAATATATTTAATAATATCTCTTCCAAACTTTATTTCTGTACAACCGCATACAAAAAATGAAATACCTATTTAAAACTCCTGAACTCAAAATTAAAAATTAAAT
The DNA here is from genome assembly GCA_021307375.1 of Tetraneura akinire. Taxonomy (NCBI): domain Eukaryota; kingdom Metazoa; phylum Arthropoda; class Insecta; order Hemiptera; family Aphididae; genus Tetraneura; species Tetraneura akinire. Next base: position 5,061,241 of record JAIUCT010000012.1, on the reverse strand, counting down.
AAAACAATCAAAATTTGATATAACCACACTGTAGAATTTACTGGTAACTTTGAACTTTCATATGACATGAAAAAATATTTAGGAGTCTGTCTATTTATGTAATTAAAATAGGTATAAATTTGACAAATTATATTACCATTAAACTCGGGTATTTTGGAAGGATCTAACATCAGGACGGAAGTGTTATTTAAACTTTGATATGGAACCGTTATACATGGCATAGAAGAAGATGGTGATGGTTGATGTATGTTGTGTGATTGAATATGTGTTTGTGAGGCAGATAGCTATGGAGGTTTAATGAGATTTTGTGATTGAGTATTGGTTCCGGGTACGGAAGGGGGAAGATCGTTTGTTGAAGAGAAATTTTGGTTATCTATGGTAGGTATAAGAGGTGGAAGATTGTTCGTCTTTGGATTGTTTGGATTAATAGTAGAGGTAAAAATACACGAATGACGAGAAAAGCTAGGGATGGACTCTGTATGATTAACGACATTGGGTTGGATATTATTTGTGTGAGTTGCCTCTAAAAGATTACTTAAGTGCTTAACATTATTTTCAACTGCAGATAACCTAGACGCCTGTCCTTCGACAAGGCACACTCTATCAGACAAACTACTTATATCGTTTTGCAGTTCTCTTTTTACATTAGTAATTTGGTTATCAGTATATTGTTTACATCCGGCGATACCAGAATTCACAATAGAAATACATTCATTGTTTAAAAGTATCATATCTTTTTTCAAATTGTTCAAAGACTCAGTTACTGATACACGGGTTTCTGAATTATCTGCGGTAAGAGACTCTTTAGTTTCAGTTAAAGCTGTTTGAAAAGAGGCTGTGAGGGTAGTTGCGAGGTTGACAAACATATCACGAAGTTCATCATTTGGACGTACTGCACCGGAGGAATTTAAAAAACTTTCGTTCTTAGACATGTTTAAATCAAAATCACTGGGATTATATCTGTCTGGGGGTTGAGTGGTACGTTTGCCTGCACCTCACATGAGGAATGATTATAAAAAAAAAATTATACTTAATATATATAGATTTATGTTTATGTTTACAGAGAATAATAGTAATAAAAAGTATTATTAATTAAAAAACATAAATAAATAAATGTATTAAAAATTGATAACGTAACCAACTGATAAGCTAAAAACTAATAATGATAATAATTGAAGAGTAATTCGAAATTTTAACAATATTTGATTTTTAATCACTATCAAGTCTTCCAAAGCAAGATAATAATATAAAACAAATTAAATATAAGACGAGATGGCAAATTAAAAAATAATAATATATATAATATATTATATTCCTTATCACTACATTGTAAAACGTTAAATTTGTATTTACCCGGTATAAAACAACTACTGATTTCCCATTATCTAAATTATATTATTCATAAATCATAATTATGTCATATTATTGTTATATTCTGTGATTATATTACTCAATATCACGATTTTAGATACATGTGTCTTAAATCGTGCTCAATAGTTCAATACTCAGTCATTATAATAATTAATAATATATTATATTATTTATTATATATATATATATGTATATTTTTTTTTTTATAGAATTATGCCGTACAAGTGTTGTGCTGTTGGGTGTAATAATCAAGATGGCACTAAAAACAAAATTAAATAAAACAATACTGTTTTATAATATGTAAAATGTAATTAGTTTTTTTTCACAAATGTTCATAACATTATTGTTTAATAAAACTGTAATATATTACATCAATTTATAACATATATTAATATATTATTTATTACACTAATTATATAAATCTGAATGTATATTATAAACTAAAATAATAATAAATATTAATAGAAAATACTGTAATTTATTTAAATTTTAATGTTTATTTTATATATTTGTTGTTTTATCATTATCTTTTATATAATTTATAATAAATTAATAAAATAATAACATAACGATTTCCAGAACATTCCAGTGATAACACACACGGCCTGAAAAAAAATGGCGGTACTGTGACTTCACATAAATATACCTACAGGCATTATACAGTAGTTAGCTATCTAGTTTATTATATATATCTGTGGCGGTAACTATGAAAACATATTCAAGTGGTAAATTATTATACCACTGCGCTTTACGAGCTTGAAAATATTACGTGTAATGTGATTACTCATCATAAAAATTGTAATAACTTTCAAGATATTTACCCGTATGCATAGTCGTTTAAGTGTTACTTAAAACTAATTTAAGTATTACCTAGGCACAGTCCCGTAAAAACAAGTTGCATAGTTACTTTTAAGGTTGAACTGTTACTTAAGGCTTCCTTAAATTTAAGTGGTGGATAGACCACATTTAGCGCGCCCATAAACTATGATATTCAATAATTACTATTAAATACCGCAAATGGCAGTCACACAAACACAAGTATAACATTATTATTTATTATTATATAAATGGTTATAAATTTATAATAAAATAATATAATATATATAATGGCACGACGCGATAACCCCAATGACGACGCCCTCCACACGACATTCGAGTGCGATGCATGGTTTCACCGGAGGCAAAGACTACAGCACCTACTAGGAGAAGATATCACCCCAGAATCGATCCTGTCTACAATGCTCAAGAGCAAAGAAAACTGGGCAGCCGTGCGTGAGTTCGCCAAGGACATAATGTGGAAAAAAGAAGAAGAAGAACGTAGGAGACAAAATAGTTAGTTAAGAACTCTTTATTATAGGCCGAAGGCCAATTTTTTTCTGGGTGGTTATAGGCCCCCAATCTTACTGTACCTACTAAAAAATTTATATATTTTATTGTAACTGTGTTGTTATTACAAAATAAACTATGGAAACTAGGGGTGAAATGATCCAGGTCAGTGCCACCCTAGTTTTCGATTCCATGTAAAAAAAAGGTTGGGTTAGTTTAGTTTAGGTTAGGTTGGGTTCCCGTCGGCATGAGCATGCCATCGGGCGCGTCCCCAGGTTGCGGATAGGGGAAAGTCCTGTAGATATACAGGACAGCCGCGAAATAAGCCACACCCCTCGGGGATGGATGAATAAGCGGTCGCGGACAAGCTCACTACCGGGGGAACGATCAACCCCCGATGTCCTGGAAGATCAGGAACGTGAACGAAAAACAGACAGGCGGCGCGAGGCTGGCGTCGCCGGTGGCGCCTAAGCCACAATCAAATAAATGATGAGTTCGAACACAGTTAAAAAGGTTACTTCTCAAGGGGGTGCGGAAATCCCCCAGGAGACTACTCCGCTGAGCAAGCAAGGGAGCCAAGCGGGGTCGAGGATCGATCCCAAGACCGCTGGCGTTCCTGCACAGGCGCCGGGGGGCACCTACGTGGGTGTCCAGCGATGTGCCCAAAATCCAAGGAACCAGGATCAAATAGGAGATACGGACTCGCATATGGAAAAAGAAGCACTGTCGTTGCAGCAAAAACTGTTGCTGTCGAACAATCAGGCGAGCAGGGAAGACAACCTTCCATCGTTAATTGAGAAATTGAGGAAGCTTCTCAAAGACCAGAATACGTTCATGAACGAGCTATTCTCTGAGGTAGATAATCTCACTGGGCTCAAAGCACTCACCAGATCGGATAAAATTAAGGAGTCAATTGATAAAATCATTGGAGCTTCAGAACGGCTCTACACCAACCGTTTCTCGCTACATGGCGCTCTCAGCATTGTGACTAAAGCAGCCGACCGGGCAGAAGCGCAGAAATCCACTGATGCCGCCAAACAATCCGCTGGTGCGAGCAAGTCGGATGCTGCATCCCAGACCTCTTCTAAAGAAGCTCCGGTGTCCGAACACGGAAGTGGGCCCTCAGCACTGGAGTTTTCTGGGGCTATCAGTGAACTTCGAGACCTGGTAGTCTCTCAGGGAGAAACTATTGGTAATTTAACAAAGCAGGTCGAAGGTGCGAACCTAGTCCAAAACGGGCAACAACAGCAGCTTGGTCCAAAATGGCGGGATCAACCTCGTAGAAGAAGAGGCAGCCAGAACACGGCAGCCAAAGAGAACAGGGTGAATAGCATAACCATAACATCTAGCCGGGAAAAGGAGCCCCCAATTGCTAGCATTCTGAATACTCAAGACTCCTCACTCCAGCAGGTACCTAGAAGCACGGAGGAACCGTGGAGTACGGTAAACCGTAGGCCTAAAAAGGAACGTAAGAAAAAAGATTACAAAAGTAGACCGACTGTGGTCATAGTGAAAGCAGGTAACATGACCTATTCAGATATGCTAAAAAAGATAAAGACTGGTAAAGAAATAAAGCTTTGGGTAAAAACATAAGTGTGGTCAGTGCAACAAGAAGCGGTCACCTGCGGGTGGTCCTGGATGCGAAAGCTACGCAAACAGAAGAGCTGACAAGAGCCATCTCCCAAGCTGTGGGTGACGGAACAACTTGCACCAGGCTAACTGACACCGTAAGACTTGAGATTCGAGACGTCGACGAGGAAGCAACTACCGACGACATAAAGCGGCCATTGCGGAAAAAACAGGCGGCCTCGAAGAAGTGAATATCACCAGCAAAAGAAAGGTGGGACGAGGGGTTCAGATAATATACGCTACCATCCCATCGGCGGCTACCCATAAAGTCCCCCCGAGGCTCAGAGTAGGCTATACTAATTGCAGAGTCAAGCAAATAAGGTCAGAAAATGCTTTAGGTGCCAAGATTTCGGACACACTCGTGCCAACTGCACAGGGGCAGAAGTCGCGGACCGGTGCTGGAGATGCGGTGAGACAGGACACAAGAGACGAGCATGTGAACGGAACCCCAAATGCCTCCTTTGCTCGCAGGAAACATCCGACGATCATATTCTGGGTAGCTTAAGATGCCACGCCTACAGGCGAGCACTCGACGCTGCTAAGAAAAAATGAACTCGAAGCCAACAAAGTTCATACAGATTAACATGAACTGCTGTAAAGCCGCTCAAACTCTTTTACATCAGACGGCCGCAGAAAAATCTGTAGATTTTGCTCTGGTCTCTGAAATCAATAGAACTGAAGGACCAAATTGATACGCAGACGCAAACGGAAATGCAGCCATAGTTAACCTGAGAAACACGGGGCTGGACAACGAAGGACTGATCGAACTTGGGTTTAGATGGGTAACACTACATGGCATCAGATTTTACTCTTGCTATTGGTACCCCAACTCAACGTTGCAGGAATTTAAGGATTTTACCAGCAGATTAGAAGCAAGTATTAGTAGCGAGCCTACTGAAGTGCTCCTCATAGGCGACTTCAACGCCAAACACATTGACTGGGGATGTCCGCAAAACGATAGAAGAGGTGAAGTCCTGTCAGACCTCATATGCGCCACAGGATTAACAGTATGCAACATAGGAAACTCGAGTACCTTCAACAGGGGGTCCATCATTGACCTCACTATTGCAACTCCGCGTACAGCGTTGAGGGTAACTAAGTGGAAGGTCATGGACGAGGTTTCACTTAGCGAACACTACTACTTGACATACGAAATAAGTTGTGGACCGGCAAGCCGGGAAACTCCAAGAGTTCCCAAATTGGACATTGAAAAACTAAAAGCATTAATCGTCTCGGAAAGGTTTCCAGCACTCCCCGATCACGTGGACGCTGAACATAAAGCCACTGCCCTTACCGAAACCATTCAAACATGTCGCAGGGCAAACCACACAGGCAGTAGCGACAGGAGGTCGGTCCACTGGTGGAGCCCGGAGATAGGCGCTCTCCGGAGTACAGCTAACCATCTACGTCGAATCTTTCAGCGGAAGAGAAAAAGATTGGGCCATGCTGCCTGCTCTGCCGAAGAGAACAATTCGAAGGCCGCTAAACGCGAGCTGGTCCGGGCGATTATGAAGGCAAAGGAAGTATCCTGGAAAAGCCTATGCGACCTCGTCAAAAAGATCCCTGGGGCCTCCCGTACAAACTCATCATGGACAAACTATTTAAACCGCAGCCGATCCCAGAGATAAACACACCAGGGCGACTTTGTAATATCGTGCGAGGTCTCTTTCCCAAACACCCTGTCAGGAGCGTGAGTGTACCCTCCTCGATTACAGAAGGAACCGAGTCTACAAACCCTATCGTATATACCGAACTCGCCAGCGCAGTCAGATGTCTGAAGACCAATATAGCACCGGGTCCGGATGGGATCCCAATGAAGTTCTAAAAATCATTGTGGCACTCAAACCAGACACACTTATCAACGTCTACAACACTTGCCTTTTCAGCGGAGTCTTCCCGAGAATATGGAAATCCGCGAGGTTGGTCCTGATAAGGAAAGGCGTCAAACCGTTACAAATTCATGGAAGAGCTTTTCGGCACTTCAGAAGACGAAATGGAAGTCACCGACGAAGAAAGGACTTCGGGCAATAAAAGGAGGGCCTCCACGGGATCTGAGAAATCAGACGGCCCAGAACACGACATATCAACAGTCTTAACAAAAATCAAGAGGGCCACCAAGCAGGCTGCAAACCAGGCAGCTAAACTGAACAGGCTCCACGACACGTCGGACCTCTCCGTCTGCCTGGATGCAATATTAAGTTCTCTTAGCGTCATTCTGACGAAGAACGGCTCCCTCAGAGCTTCCGAGCATAAAAAAATCAAACGCCAAGATGCAGGCGAAACGGTTACAGCCACGACTTCGGCAAACAAGAGGGATGTTGGCACCAACACCCAACCCGCTCCCAAGAAGACTAAAGGTAAGCCCAGCAAGAGCGGTCCAAAGTTGGACAGCCGCACCCCATCGTCTCCCCGCGTCAGCATGGGTCAAGCCAGACCAGACCAGGTCTCCATAGGCTCCAGCTTAACGAACATTGGAGAAACAACCACGCATAATTAAGATTTCACCGTTGTCAATAGGAAGAAAACCCCAAAACCCGAAATCATAAGCCATCCAAAAGGCAACACGACAAATAAGACGCACCGGAAACCAGCCGCCGTTCTGGTCAAGGCAGGAGGAGGCCTCAGCTATTCTGACACCCTCAGAAAAATCAGGTACACCGACGTCGACTTTGAAAGCCTGGGGACCAGGGTTACATCAATGAGGAAGACAGCTGCAGGAGACTTCTTGGTGGAGCTCATCAAGAGCAATAAATCTACAGCGGCTGCCGCCGCAATAAGAGACAGAATAGCAGCCTCCATTCCGGAAACAATCGTGAAATGCCTACGCAGACCGTTGAAATCTAGATCGTCGACCTCGACGAAGTCACCCCCAAGGACGAGGTGCTTGCGGCCCTAAAAAAAAGTACCAACTCAGATGGCTCGACAATAACAGTCACTGGCATATGGTCGACTAAGTCTGGGCGGCAGATGGCTACCGCCATAGTGCCGATCGGAGCAACGGAAAAGTTGACTCACATCCGCATAGGCTGGCTCCAGTGCAGAGTTCGCCTCCGGAGACCATCCCCCACAAGGTGCTTCAAATGCCACGACTTCAGGCATGGCTCACGGCAGTGCTTCGGGCCGGACATGACTGGGAGATGCAGGAGATGCGGAGAGCCAGGTCACCTGGAAAAGTCATGCACTGCAGGTGAAGACAGTTGCGTCCAGGGTAGCTCATCGTCCCGGCTCTGGCGCATGCTTGGCGAGGAGAGAAGCCTTAAAGGCAACCTCCAACAGTAAAAAATGATAAAAGTTCTACAAATAAACCTACACCGGAGCGCGACGGCCCAGAATCTCATGAGGCAAACCGCTATTGAAAGAGGCTCACAGGCACTGCTGATTTCTGAGCAAAACTGGACGCCTACCGGTGATGAAAACTCAGTGTTGATAACACGTGCGCAGTAACTCTAATAGGAAATTCAGGTCTCGTTATGGAATTCAATGGCGCTGGACGAGGATTCGCCTGGCTTCAAGCTCAAAAAGTGAGAATATACAGCTGTTACAATTCACGGAGCGATTCCAATGAACAGTTCGAATCATTCATCAACGATCTCGAACGGTCCGTGAGATTATTAGGCCCAGGAATTGATCTAATCATTGGGGGCGACTTCAATGCCTGGTCGCATGACTGGAGATCGGCCTCAAATGACCGGAGAGGGGACTTACTGACAAGTCTCACAGCTAGTCTCGATCTCGTCTCCGCAAATGAGGGAAATACCCCTACGTACCGTCGCTGCAACGCAGAGAGCATCATAGATGTCACCTTCACCCGTCTCGTCAGCACAACCGTTATTAAAGATTGAAGGGTTCTCCACGAGATTGAGTCAGACAGCGATCATAGCTACATAGAGTTCATCATAGAACCAATCACGGAGCTCTCGCTAGAACATCCAGGAAACGACGCCCGCTCAAAACGCCTCGGATGGGCGGTTAGAAAGCTCGACACGTCCCTATTAGCGCAGAAGCTCAATTCGTCAAACTTCGAAATTCTCCCAACACATATGGAAGACGATATCGCTGATAATCTCAACGCCTTCCTCATCGAAGCCTGTGACGCTAGTATGCCTAGGAGAATCTTAGGCGATACAAGGCGCAAAGCTGTTCATTGGTGGAACACCGATATCGCAGAAAAAAGAAATAACTGCATAATAGGTAGACGCGCCTACACTAGAACTGTTAGGAGACATGGTCTTGACAGGTGCCAAAACCTAAAAGAAGGCTTTAAAGAAGCTCAAAAAACCCTGAGGCTAGCGGTAAGATCGGCGCAAGAGCGTAGCTGGACGGAACTCTGCTCTGCCGTTGACAACGATCCCTGGGGTATTCCTTACAGAGTAGTCACCAAACGTCTCTGCAGGCAACCACCAGGCCTGAAAGCTAGGGGCCGCGAAGCGGAAATCTCCGACACACTTTTCCCTCAGAGAGCAGTCATCAGCTGGGGAGAGTTCCAACAGAACCAGCCGAAGACATCATCTCTCCGCCTCTAACACTAGAGGAATTCAACATAGCGTCCGCTCGACTACCTAGGGGCAAAGCAGCGGGTCCAGATGGTGTTCCCAACGAAGTGCTGTCCGTCATATCAAAAAAAGCTCATCGCTTCCTCCTCGAAGCATACGACAGATGCCTTAATGAAGAATCTTTCCCAACCAGGTGGAAACGTGCCCGTCTGGTGCTACTCCACAAAGGCGCGGACAAGCCTAACACAAGCCCGTCGAGCTTTAGACCGCTGTGTATGCTTGACACAGCAGGTAAACTTCTAGAACGCCTAATCCTTAATAGGCTAAGCGCTTACCTGGAAGAAACCGGAGGTCTTAGCCCAAACCAGTTCGGCTTTCGCAAGGGAATGTCTACAGATGATGCTATCGGAAAAGTTCTCAGCCTGGCGAAATGGGCCAATCAGGGCCCCCCTCAGCACCAAGAACTCTGCGTCCTGGTAACTCTTGACGTTAAAAACGCTTTTAATAGTGCTCCGTGGGAACACGTAGATACGGCCCTCAGGACAAAAATGTTCCCAAGCATCTGGTAAATATACTTCGATCCTACATGACTAACAGAACACTGACCATCAACATAGATAACGGTTCCACAACTAGAACCCTAACCTGCGGCGTTCCTCAAGGCTCCGTTCTCGGGCATCAGCTGTGGAACGTGTTCTACGACGATCTTCTCGAAACAAATGTTCCTGAAGGGGTCCAATTAATCGGCGTCGCTGACGACCTCGCGGTTGCTGCTGTAGCTCGCACTACCGACGCACTCGAAAGAATAGTCAATCCCACGCTAGCGAAAATCGACCAATGGGTTAAGGCATCACGGCCTTCAACTAGCCCACCAAAAAACCGAAGCTAGATTGCTGACAAAGAAAAGGGCTTACACAACCCCAGAACTAGTCGTGGGTGACAGCCCAATCGAGATTAAAAGGAGAATTAAGTACCTCGGCGTCACACTCGAATCTCATCTCACTTTTAGCCAACATCTCAAGACCGCATCCCTTCACGCTACCAAAACGGCTCTGGCCTTAGGCCGCCTTATGCCGAACACGGGCGGACCGTCACAGAGCAAAAGGCGGCTCCTAATGACTGCAGTAAACAGTAAGCTATTTTATGCGTCTTCAACTTGGGCAACAATAGGAACGAGGTACTAACGGGTTCCGTGAAGTTAACGTTAACGTTAAGTTCCGTTAACGTTCCACTACTGATGCACTGGAAACACTTAAGTCTACAGTTAAAAGCGGAAACCTAAAAGTGGGCGTCCTGACATTGGACAAAAAGAACGCGTTCAACTCAGCGCCGTGGAACGCCATCCTGTCAGCGTTGAGTGAAAAAGAAGTTCCTTGGTATCTCCAGCGTATTATATGCAGTTACTTGGAGAATCGATCGCTACGCTTCGAATCAGGTGGAGTCGTGGAAAACATGTCGGTCACTTGCGGAGTTCCGCAGGGGTCCGTTCTCGGGCCTACTCTATGAAATGTCCTCTACGACGGCCTACTGCAAACGCGACTACCGCATGGAGTCGAATACTTGGATTTCGCGGATGACGTGGCTCTCGTCTCTAAGGCCAGAGACTCTATAATATTGGAACAGTTGCTATCCAGTGCAGCCCGGAGAGTACAAGACTGGCTGGCAGAGACAGGCCTGTCGCTATCAGCTCATAAGTGCGAGGTCATGATCATAACGAACACGAGGACCAAAAATGATCTAAATTTAGTTATAGACGGCCATCGAGTGTCTTCTAGCAGATGCATTAACTACCTAGGCATCCACATTGACAGCAAGTGGCGTTTTTTGAAGCACGCAAAGACGGTGGCAGCAAAAGCGGGGAAAGCGGTGCAAGGACTACGCCGCATCCTACCAAATATAAGCGCAGCGAAACCAACTAAGAGAAAGTTGCTTAGCAATGTCGCGCACGCAATAATGTTGTACGGATCACCGTTTTGGGCCCAGGACATGTGCACGCCGGGATGGGAGGAACTGTTAAAATTCCAGAGACGCATGTCCCTTAGGGTTGTCTCGGCGTACTGCACAGTGTTAGGGGACGCAGTCGGGGTTATAGCCGGCATCGCCCCCATAGACCTAATTGCAAGGGACAGAAAAAGACAATACGAAATAAAAAAAAAACCCGGACTCCCCGCGGCCAGAGGACGAAACCACAGCCGAGTGGCAAACCAGATGGGACCAAAGCGATAAAGGCCAATGGACGGACCGCCTCATCCGGAACATCGAACGATGGGTGAAACGTTGGAACGGGGAAGTAAACTTCCACTTAACGCAGGCGCTTAGGGAACATGGCTGTTTCGCACAATATCTTAACAGATTTGGCAAGATGGACCATCCCGAGTGCTGGTACTGTGGCCATCCAAATGACGATGATCTTCACACGGTGTTCAAATGCGATGCGTGGTACATCAGGAGAAATGTCGTTGAGAAGAACCTGGTGACTACCTTGGAGCCAGATAATATCATCAACACAATGCTTACATCAAAGAAGAACTGGGACGTCATAAATCACTTTATAAATGACATCATGAGCCAGAAAGAACAAGAAGAACGTCGAAGACAGTCTGCCGATCAAGAATAAGATAAATAGTGAAGTTTTAAACATTGTATGCCTGAGCGCACTCTAGGGTGGTTAGAGGCCCCCAATGTATTGTATATATTATTTCTAATTTTCTTCTCATAAATTGTTTGTAAAATGTCTTGTTTTGGTGAATAAACGATGGCGATTAAGGGGTGAAATGACTGAAAGGTCGGTGCCACCTTTCGTCGTCAATTTACATGGAAAAAAAAAAAAGGTTAGGTTGGGTTAGGTTCCCGGTCTCCTTCGGGATGGCATGAGTATGCCACCAGGAGCGTCCCCAGGCTGCGGATAGGGGAATGTCCTGTAGATATACAGGACAGCCGCGAAATAAGCCACTCCTTCGGGTTGGACGAATAAGCGGTCGCGGACAAGCTCACCACCGGGGGACCGATCGCACCCCGGTGTCCCGGTAGATCCGACAAACGAACCGAAACCAGACAGACGGCGCGAGGCTGGCGTCGTAGGTGGAGCCCTAGCCACCTAAAAATTTATGATGAACACGAACAAGGAAGATAACGGTTACTGCACCAGGGGAACGGAGACCCAGGCACCGGCTTTAGTGAGTGGATCCGGGGTAAAATCCGGGTCCATCGTAGCGGGCTCACTACGGTCGTCATCAAATGACTGTGAGGGTACGGGGGTAGACAGCCAGGCCCCTGGCACTCTATCAAATACTAGTGCTGCAAACAAGTCTGGAGTGGAATTCCAACCGGATTCGTTAGGATATCTGAAGTCCGGGTCAAAAGAGACCTCCATCGCCGAACTAGATTTTATTGGGCTAGATCGAGAATTTATAGTGCAAACGAAAGCCCAAAATGAGAGGATTTCATTCCTCTCCGAGGAGATCGATCATTTGGAAAGATTAAGTTCACTAACAAGGTCGGACAAGATTAAAGAGGCGATTGAGAAAGTGATGAAACTTACGAAGGTGGTACTAGATAACCGTTCACCGCTGAACAAGCTTATGAATGTGCTATCTCAGAAAGCGGTTGAGATAAACGCTACAAGAACTAGCGAACTTGCAACATCAGGGACCCAGACTGAACCGTCAAGGGAAAAAGTAAGCGTTCCCACCCAGGTCCAGAATGTTAAGACGAAAAACGCAAGTGTTCAAACTCCCTGTTGGGGGAACATTAAAGCCGCAGAAGAACCTCCGGTGATACAAAACTCCCCAGGAAAGGACAACGCACGAGGGCTAAGCTGAATCAAAGGATGGCGGCTACTCCAGCCCACTTTCCCCCAATTCAGCCCAAGGAACCAACGCACGAAATCGGAGCCGCCGCCGATGATTTCAATCTCGTGACCAGGAAAAGGGCGAGGAAGCCACAGCCGAAACCGGTAGACGTAGTGCCGGCGATCGAAGGCGTGCGGCGTAGACGTCCACCCAGAACTCAGGCTGTGATCCTGAAGCGACCGACAGATAAGGTCTCTTACGCGGAAATTCTGTGCAGAGTCAAAACAGCGGTTCAAGAGGAAAAATTGGCTTACGACATCCACACTAGGAGGGCGAAGTCGGGGAACATTATCCTGGAGATCAAGAATAAGGACGAGGCCGACAACCTGGCTACGGTCATCAAGACGAAACTCGGAGATGAGGTGAGGGTCAGACGCCCGTCACCGAGTATCCACCTCCTGCTATCCGGCATTGAACACTATGTCAGTGCAAGTGAGTTGGAAGACGCTCTCATTTAATAATAATATTAAGGTCTCATTTAATATCGACTTATCAAATCTGAAAGATCTACCAATTAGGGAAAGCAGAGGTGGCATTAGATCAGCTATCGCGATGGTCCCGCTTGGGGCAGGGCTAAAGCTTCTGGAGGCCAGACGGTTGAAGGTAGGCTGGGCACTATGCAGGATTAAGGAGTTTGACGTTCAAGCCCAGATGTGCAATAAGTGCAGAGAGAAAGGTCACTTCGTTAAAACCTGCTCAGGTAAGGATAAGAGGAGTTGTTTTCGGTGCCGCAAAGTTGGGCACTTAATTGCTGAGTGCAGAGAACAGGGAGGATCAGCTCCCGAAGCGCCGAGAGCAGAGTCATGAGTGCTACAAACAATAACCAAGTAATTAAGTTGATTCAAATCAATCTTAATCACTGCTGGGCATCACAGAAGCTGTTAACGAAAGCTGTGCACGAAAGAGGCTCCGACATCGTTATTAACAGCGACTATTACCGTAAGGGTGAAAAGCAGCTCTGGGCCTCCAGCTCAGATAACTCGTGTGCAGTGTTTCTGCCTAGCCGCTCCGGCTCCGCGTTCTCCAGTAAGGGCACCGGCGTAGGCTTCTCCTGGGCTCACATAGGGAGCATACTCGTATATAGCTGCTACTGTCCACCGAGATGGTCCAACCTGGAATTCAGCAGGTTCCTGGGGGACCTCGATCAGTCAATACGAAGCCAGGCAGATGAGGCAACGTTAATAGTTGCAAGCGACTTTAATTCTTACTCCGCCGAATGGGGATCCAATTCGGAGGATTCCAGAGGAAACTTGCTGTCGAGTTTCGCTTCTTCCGACATACAGACGAGCAAATGCCTCTTCCGTCGTAGACGTCATCTTCGTGAGGCCACTTCCAGGTCAAAACTTTCCGGTTCATGATTGGTCGGTTCTCTCCAATGCTCACTCAGGGAGCGATCATGATTACATCAAATTCTCCGTTAGGCTAAACGAAATCGCGCAGTCTACATCCAGAACACCGCATAGAATTAACTCGGAAGGTTGGGCCATCAAGAAACTGGACAAGGTTGCTAATCCGGTGGAAAACCACGTCCAGCGATTGCGAGATTTTTTGATCGGCGCATGTAACGCCTCAATGCCCCGCAGGACCGTCTTCACCAACAGGAAGTCGGCTCACTGGTGGAGCGATGATATAGCGCGTCTCAGATCAGCTGCTAATATAGCTCGCAGAGCATACCAGCGCGCCGGCCATCGAGCGGGAACTACCGACAGATCACTAGAACTAGAGAACTACAAGATATCTAGGGACCAATTGAAATTAGCTATCCGTAAGGCACAGGAGGCAAGCTGGAGCGATATGTGCAGAGCTGTTGAGTCCGATCCATGGGGAGTCCCTTACAAAATAGTTACGAAGAAATTAGCTAGAAAATCCTCCCCGATGACTGGTGAAGCGGCATTGGCAGTTGCCAGGTTTCTTTTTCCCTCTCTACCTAGGATTTCATGGGACTCGGTATCGATGAAGCCGGATACGGTAACCGACCAACTGGTTGCGATTGAAGAGGTGTCGCTAGCGTTCACCAAGGAGGAACTCATTTGCGTAGTGAGGGGCCTACCGTCGGGAAGAGCTCCTGGACCCGACCACATTCCAAACGAACGTAATAACGTAATAACGCCATAACGTAATGGTCATTTTCTTCTGGGATAATCTAAGAGCCGGAGTCCGTGGGACGCTGGCCTCCGATATCCTCTACCTTTCCATGGCGAGCAGATGGCCCGGTAGCATTCTGGCCAGTACGAGAGCTGCTGCGTCGGATACACATCTGTAGCACCTAGCTACCCTAAGCGCCGCGGACCTCTGTGCTTGTGTCAGCAGATCTCTCGCTTTCGCTATCTCGTTGACCGCTTCCGCCCACACAGGAGCGCTGTACAGCAGTTTACTGTGAACTACACTCATTAAGAGATAGCGCATACTCTGTGAGGGCCCTCCAACATTCGGCATCAACCTTCCCAGCGCCGCGGCCATGTTCTTGGCTCCGGATGACACTCTTTTGACGTGCTTTATAAAGGAAAGACTATTGTCTAGCTGCAACCCGAGATAGCGGATTTCTCGCCTAAACGGAATCCGTAAGTCGTTGACAAATATATCTGGGTCGTTGTATACGTGCTTGGTCGTGAGAATAATACATTCTGACTTCTCAGGAGCCAGCGTCAGTCCGCTTGTATTACTCCAGCGGCTAACGTTTTCCATGACGGGGTTCACAAGATCTCCAATTAGAGTGGCATTGCGAGCGACCGCGGCAATAGCTACATCATCTGCGAATGCAACGATCCGAACCTTCTCAGGCACGCGAAGTCTCAGGAGACCATCGTAGAAGAGGTTCCATAGTGTAGGCCCCAGCACTGAACCCTGAGTTATTCCGCACGTCACCTCCAGGTCCCCACCCTCCGTGCCGAGATTGATCCATCTTTGAGACATGTAAGATCGGAGGATGCGTATAAGATACTCGGGGCTATGGCGTTGCGGAGTGCTGCGTCGATTAAAAGCCACGGAGCAGAGTTAAAAGCGTTTCTAACGTCCAAGGTGATTACAACGCACAATTCTCTGTTTTGACTGGGGCCCGAGTTGGCGTCTCGTGCTATTTTAAGAACTGCGTTAATAACGTCAGTGGTTGAACGAAGTTGCCTGAACCCAAATTGGTTCTCACTCAAAGCCTCAACCTCACTGATGTGCTTGAAAAGCCTGTTCAGAATTAGCCCCTCCAAGACATTCCCCGCACCGTCCAGAAGGCTAATCGGTCTGTAGCTCGATGGTTGGTTTATCGGCTTGTCTGGGCCCTTGCTTAGTAATACTAGTCGTGCTTTCTTCCAGACGTCTGGAAAAGTTCCGGTTGCCAAGCACGCGCTGAAAGTATTCAGAAATATTGCTGGGTTGCTGATAGCTACCATCTTGATCATATAATTTATAATTTATTACCACTGAGAAAAAGTTTTTCTTAATAAAAATTTATTACAAAAACTTGAATTGATAACCATTAACGGTACCGGGCACCTTGATTATAATATTATGTATTTACTATTTATGTTTGTTTTGAAATTATAAAATATACTTAAATTTAAAATGTAAATAACTAATATGAAAACTTAATACACATTTTTCCAATGTTTACAAAATAATTTAAAATTATAATTTTTCATATTTTGTTCATTATACATAATTTTTACACTTTTAATTTATTGTTTCTTTTGAAAAGTTGTCCATTATGCCTCAATGTTATAGTGTTGTTGAGTATACAGATATGCATTTAATTTATGATCAGGCTTTAAAAAATTCTAGTCTAGCTAGTAAGATATATCTGAAACAGTTTCCCATGAGGAAACAGCCGTGTAAACATACTTTTAAACGCATTTTAATCTATATCAAACATGTTAAAACTTATTATATAATAATTATTATATTATGTATTATATTCAGTCTATTTCTTTTACCTCATTAACTTGAGTAACGATAGAGTAAGAATAAATAAGATAATATTAAAATATATTATGAAATTATGATTATTATTTTAAAAAACAACTCAAACTCATCATTCTTTATTAATAATCTCACATTCAAGTAGCTTAATTATATTTTTTGTCTGATATAACTACTATAAGATTGAAACAACATAAAATAATTATGTCTAGAAAATATAATCTATTATTGAAAAATAATTTTATTATAGGCACATATTTATGTAATTGATTTTCTTTAAACTTATTTGTTATAATGCATCTTAGATGTCAAGCAATTCTTAAATAGAAACCTTATAAGTCTCCGTTATAATTATATTAAAATTATTATATTTTGAACTCATGGTGAAACATTTAAGAAATTTGTATGGAACAAAATGTATTATAAATATAAAGTAAAAATTATACCTAGTGATTTAATCAATTTCCCAAACTCAAATAATTATTAGGAGTAAAATTATTATAAGGATTGTTTTTCTAACAAGATAAGGAAATATACGGAAAATTGTATAACAATATTACACCACTATCATCACAACCATGTGATAAAAAATTTATTTTTAAAGAAAATTAATAAAAAAGTAATAATTGTCATTTGTGTATATTTATTATTTAATATTAATACCTTATATTATAATACATTTATATAAAATAGATACTCATAAAAATTTAATACAAATATTTAGATTTAACTATTTAAGTACAAGTTAAAACAATAAATATTAAATAGGTATAATAAAAAATAATAATGGTAATATTTTAATAGGCAGCCAATAACAATAATTAATTATGTTCAAATCTATTATTACAAAGATTCTATTATTACATAGATAAATATTTTATACATTTTTATTTAAAATATGTCAAAATTATCATACAAATGTACTCTACAAACTGGCTATCTTCAAATTTCATAAAACATAAAAAATAAAGTTATTTTTTTAAGGGATGATTAAATTTAAAAAAAACAGCATTCAAAAATATTAATTTTTCGCAGAGATATTACAATGAGTAAATAGATCTGGGACACCCTGTATATAAATATTAATTTTTATAAAGAAAATTGAAGTATATATGTAAATATTAAGATTTTAATAATTAAAGAGTAAGTAGATTACTAGTATAATAATACATTATTTGTTTACTGGTCCCCAGGGGCGCCGAAAGTTGGTTTTAACTATGACAAAATATGTCATAGGTAAATTAGATGGTGGGTGGTTATAATCATATAATCATTATATATTTAACCATATAATCTAAATATTATAAGTAACTATGCTATTTAAAAAATGTAATATTTAAAAATCAACGGGGTATTACTATAAATAGGTTGGTGGGTATGACTCATTAATTTATAGGTTATAAGTAATTTTCTAAACATCGGCGCCCCTGCTGGTCCCTAAGTTTTAATTAATATAATATTAATTTAACCAAGATAATGAGTAAATCAATTCTCAATATTTAAAAACTAATATAAGGCCCAATTTCCGTAATGCAAAATTTGGGTTAGGTCTACAATTAGTAGAAAATATCAAAAATCAACATACCCACCATCTTGGTACAATTAATATAAATTATTTAAAAAACTACACATAAATTTACATTATAAATTATTACTTAATAGTAATTTACAGTATTCAAATTAATAAATTATATAACGTAACTATTTTTTATATATATATAAATAAAATGAATTAGTAATTTTTAATTTAATTTTTTATACCTACCATATAAAATTAATTTTCTCAATATAAAATAAAATTATCACCTTTTTTTAATTATTATTTAAAAGAATAAACATAATGTATGGAACATAATATTTTACTCGTATCATTGATATTATTAAAATATTTTTGTGAAGTAATTTGCATCGGCTTAAAACCAATATTTTCATTCTAATATAAAACAAATTTGTTAAATTATTAATTAATAGATAAAAATATTTAATATTAAATTAACAAACCTGCAGATATACTTGATTGAAATATACATTTAAATATACATTTTATATTTGCAATTAATTTATAGTTTTGACCAAGTTTATATTAGATATTTAATTTATTCGGTTGACAACCCATCATAGAATAACTTGATGGCCAAAACTAAAGCAATATGTGTATTATCTAACTAAAATATAAAGTAAGAAATTAACGTGACGTAGAAAATACTAATTTATAAATACTAAAAATGTAAATGGTTAAAGGTAAACTTAGGTACCAAAAAAATTAATAATTATGAATAACCTTTGGAGATGTTTAATAGGTACCTAAATAGGTATTCAAATTGCAATAACTTCTGTATTTGATTCTTCTTTATTAATTAGTAAGATACTAAGATACTAAACTTTCATCTGGTATTTGCGCACTTTTAATATAAATAAATGTTTTAAATATGTATTAAAATAAAATTGTTGAATTGATTATTTATTTAGTTTTCCGTTTATACAAATAATATATTTTAAATAAAAACCAATTTATAAATGTTATGTAATTAATACTTGGGAATAACTTGTAAGTTATAACTAGGGAACGGACTTTAATGCAATAAAACATAAGAAAAATGTCCTAAAAAAATACTACTTAATGCCTTAAAAAAATGCTTTAATATCAAAAAAATGCACTAAAAAAATGCCCCAAAATACTTTAAAAATGTATTTAAATTCAATAAAAACACAATTTTGAACTTAAAACTTATAAAAAACACATAATTATGAAAAACTTATCTGATAAAAAATATTTAAATACAATAAAAATAAAAATTAATAGGTATATCTTATCTCATCTTTAGGTACTTAATTACGTGTAATAATATGTTGTAGCTTATATGTGACTACACGTGTCAACAATAATTTCGTCTGGGTTTATGCTGATCGGTAAAAACATAATAAATATTTATTTTTATTTTTTTAGAACGAATGTTTATACATTTTTATCAAATTTTATCCATTTCTATATAAAAATGACTTAAAAACATATAAAATGCACTAAAAATGTCAAAAAATGCTCTAAAAATGTAATAAAGTCTTAAAATGCCAAAAAATGCAAAATAAAAATTACATTTTTTAATTCCTTGATGTATGAAATGAACTTTCTGCTTGGAAAGCAATGTTTTCGGACATTCAGAAAAAAATGCAATTTGCATTCAAATCCGTTCCCTAGTTATAACATTATAACATATTAACATAACATTTGATTATATTAAAAAATTAAAATTAAGTTAAACACACATGACTCCACGAGCAGTAAGAAAATCATCCAATCTTAAACTATTGATGTAAGGTTAATTTCTTATTTAGATAAAAATTATTATCACTTTACATCAAATTATCGATGTTGGTAATTGATAATGAACCAAATATCGATTATGTTGCGAAATTTGAAATCATCTAATTATTATCGATGCGATATGTCGATTATTGTTGATGTTACCGCGAACTCCCCTCGTCTATACTTTCAAATGTTAATTACTCCTGAAGTATAAGTCGGATTTCCACAAACTGCACGTCTAAAGTTTTATTTAAATGCATTCTTAAAGATTTCACTATTTAAAACATATGTTGCCATTTGAAAATTAAAAGTTGATATTGTTTTATCATATAAGGGATGAGGGTACAAATATTATAACAATGAAAAAAAAAAAATTATCAAAATGTGTAGTAATAATTTAAAAAAAAAAAATTAAAAAACTACTTATATTTTTAAAGTTATTCGCTGGATCATGATAAAAAAATCACCCTGTATAGTTTATATCTGTAAGTCTACAATTTCAACAGCAGGAACAACACGCACAGACGACAAAGACACTCAAAGACATCCAAGAGGGTCTTAAAAAGCGAGATTATGGAGATGCCCTAAATTTCTCGCCGACAGACGAACAGGGGGCCTATGCAATGGTTAACGCACGCTTGGCGGAACAATGTGCAAAAATCGACGCTATTGCGGGAAAAATTGCAGGACTAGACTCCAAGCCATACCAGGACTGGCTTAGCGGTCAGTGATCGGAAGTGGTCAAGGGAAAACCCCCTAAACCAACAAAAGTATTATCGTCAGCATCAGGTGGAAGGAGAAAGACTAAAAAGCGGAACACCGCAATAGTGTTGGACTCAAACCCCGAGGATTTCCCTATACTAGCGAAGAGATTAAGCAAAGATGTAGACCAGCAAGTGATAGGTAACAAAATAGTAGCTATGCGACAAACCAGACAGGGAGCCATGCTGATAGAAATTAGCGGCGATGAAACAACGGTAGAAGCGGTTAAAACCGAAATCGTAAAAGCTGCGGGAGACGGTGCAAATGTCCGAACCTTGACTCAAAGGTGTCTTCTTGAGATAAAGGGTATGGCAAGCTGGTCTGACAAACAAGACGTAGTCCAGGCAATAAGCTGTGCACACGAAGCGAAACCTGGGGACGTAAATGTGATAAATATAAGGAAAATGTACGGAGGAACACTCGCGGCGATTGTTTTGGTCCAACAGCACATAGCTGATCAAATCGTAGCAGTAGGCCGCTTAAAAGTTGGCATGGTATACTGTGGAGCAAAAATTTGTGAAAAACGCGTCAAGTGTTATAGGTGCCTAGCCACAGGGCATGAGTCCAGAGACTGTGTGGGTCCCAATAGGGAGAAATGCTGCCGTAAATGTGGAAGAGATGGACACTTCGCAGCACAGTGTGATGCTGACCAGGAAGCGGCGGAGGCCTTCAAAAGGCTACTCCAGAAGGAGTCCACCTGGAAATCCGGGGGTATCACTGGAGGGAAAAATCTGGCAAGAAACATTAAAGCTTCTATCACTGACGGTTTGACCCCAGGAGAAAATGGAGAAATTGTGGAGACCAATCAGCAATGATTAAATTTCTGCAGATAAACATAAAGAAGGTGCTACGCTGCGCGGGACCTGATGTACAGGGTGATCCAAATAACTTACTACACTCATTTTCTCGGTCAAT
>JAIUCT010000012.1:5009199-5029681 GCA_021307375.1 Tetraneura akinire | reverse complement strand
ATTGACCGAGAAAATGAGTGTAGTAAGTTATTTGGATCACCCTGTATGTAACGGCAGCAAAGATGGGAGTCGATATAGTGCTCGTCAGTAAGCAATGTGGGATTTCCTCCAACGAAGACGGACAATTCAGTGATTTAGAGTACAAGGCAGCCGTAATTATCATGCCAGATTCACTATCACTTGACGCGATTGGACCTTGTACTGATAACGGATTTCGGTGGGTAGAGTCCATGGGCACCAGGATCTACAGCTTCTACTGGTCACCAAACTGCTCAATTAACGAGTTCGCGGACTTCATCGACAGACTTCAGTCCAGCGTGAGGACATCTGCGATGCCGGTTATTATTGGCGGTGACTTTAACGCCCACAGTCCCGAGTGGGGAAGCCCAGATGAAAATCAAAGAGGCTCTCTTCTGGCAGATGCCATATACTCACTAAATCTGTATGTGTGCAATCGCGGCAACCTGCCGACATTCGTTAGAGGTGCATCGGGAACACACATCGATGTCACATTTGCCTCGGAGGCTATAATCGGAGGTGTGAACGGCTGGAAGGTCGTCGACGAGGAATCTCACAGCTTACATAGATACATCTGGTTCGAGTACAACACACGACTACCCAACAATAACGCAAGTGATGAAACCAGATGGTCTATCTTCAAGTTGGATACTGAGAAACTGCATGAAGCGGCCATACGGGAGTTACAACCACGCGACGATAAAATCTGGAGATCAAATACTTCTGTTGAAGCCAAGGCGAAGGAATTGATCAGCTGTTTGGCTCGCATTTCTGATTCCTGCATGCCACGCAACAGGAGAAATCTCAAACGTAAGCCAGTGCCATGGTGGTCTGAAAGTATCGCAGCGATTAGAGCAGAGTGTCTCAAGTTGCGTAGGATTTACCTACGTAGAAGAAAGAGAGTCACTGAAGAAGAATGCCAGGCTGAAGCTTCGGCATACAAAGGCGCCAAAAATCAGCTGGTTCTGGCTATCAAAATTGCTAAGTCTAAGCGTTGGGCGGAACTGTGTGCCGAGGTCGAACGCGACCCATGGGGTCGTCCATACCGTACAATTACCAAAAAACTAGGTCGCAGGCGGCCAATTGTAGGTGTTGAGCTACCGGGACGACTCGATAGCGTTATCCGAGAACTATTTCCAACTGATACTAGTCACCATTCTGCGAACGTGCAATGGCTGTTTGATCCCATAGACTTCTCCGAGTTCACGGTGAATGAAATATTAGAAGAAGTTTCAGGCCTACCCACCAGAAAAACACCGGGACCTGATGGCATTCACAACGAAGTCCTTAAAGCCGCGGTGAAAGCAAACCCCCAGCGCTTCCTCCAGGTGTACAATCATTGTATAACTGAAGCAGTGTACCCGCTCGAATGGAAAAAGGCGAACTTGATACTTATACCAAAACCTGGGAAGCCGCCGGAAGCTCCGTCATCGTATCAACCGCTTTGCATGTTAGACACGGCTGGGAAATTGTTCGAGAAGCTCCTGGTGCGAAGACTAAAAAATCACTTATTAACAACAAATGCAATATCTGACAAACAAAACGGCTTCAGGAAAGGAAGGTCAACCCTGGATTCACTCAACCGCCTCAGCGAAATCGTCAGAAGGGCTAATCTGGGAGCTTCCCATCGCAGAAAAGTTGTCGGCATGATCACTCTAGATGTTAAGAATGCCTTCAATTCAGCACAATGGAACGACATCATCAATGCCTTGATTGGTATGTCTACCCCTGATTATCTGATCAGCATTATCCGAAGTTATCTTCGCAACCGGAGCGTCACTATACATAGCTCCAACGGATACCGGACCATTGAAGTGACGCGTGGCGTGCCTCAAGGATATGTCTTGGGCCCTGACCTCTGGAACATAATGTACGACAGTCTGTTACGAATCGAGTTCCCCCAAGATATCGAACTCTTAGCCTTTGCCGACGATGTTGCTATCGTGGTTTCGATTAGGTTAGGTGACAGAATTTTCCAGGCGTGTCTTCGGCCACGCTAGTCGCTTTTGCGGATGATGTAACCGTGATAGCCACGGGTAAGAATACGCAACTGCTGGAGGCGGCGGGCAATAGAGCGCTAGAAGCAATCTCTAACTGGATGATGGAGAATGGACTTACCCTAGCAGCACATAAGACAGAGGCAGTGATGCTGACAACGAAAAGAGGTTATGGAGAACCAACCTTCTTAGTAAGCGGTGCAATGGTCTCGCCGAAGCAGTCTCTTAAGTACCTAGGCTTCGAGCTCTGCCGGGTACTAGGTTACGGGTGGCATATTAAGACAGCAGCGATTAAAGCCGGGGCTACGGCGGAGGCCCTGTGTAGGATCCTTCCTAACGTTGGCGGTTCGAAGCAGAGGACAAGGAAGCTGCTAGCCACGGTTGTCAAGAACCAGCTCCTTTATGCAGCCCCAATCTGGGCCGGTGGTTTGTCCTATGATAAAAACGTGAGTAACCTGGAAGTGCCTCAAAGGAAAATAGCCTTGCGAGTAGCGATGGCTTACAGGACGGTGTCGAAGGAGGCTACACTCGTGGTGGCGGGATTAGTCCCGGCTCATTTGGAGGCGCTGGAGATGTACGAAGCGTATAACCTATCAAAACAGGGTTATACAGTGCATAAGAAAGTGCTAAAGTCAAAGACGCTCGACAGATGGCAGGAGGAATGGATGAATGGAACGAAGGGATGCTGGACCAGAAGGCTAATTGCAGACGTGAAGGAATGGGTATCGCGAAAGGCTGGAAGCTGCGACTATCACCTTACGCAGATGTTGACTGGGCACGGATGTTTCGGCCAGTATCTGCATAAGTTTAAGAAGCGAGAGTCGCCTAGATGCGTGGATTGTGGAGAAAGTCAAGACGACGCCGAGCATACACTGTTAAGGTGTGACAGATGGCATCGGTTAAGAATGATGCTGGAGATGAAAATTGGAGACGCCATGGAGCCGGATACGATCGTCGGTAGAATGTTGGAAGACGTGACAAAATGGAGTGCGGTCAAGCGGTTCGTGAACGAGGTGCTGGGTAAGAAGGAGGAAGAAGAGCGTGCAGCCCAGAGGGCCGAAGTAGTATAATAAAAGATTTTATTTAGTTAAGCTGTTTTAAAATGTGGGCCGAAGGCCAACCCTAGGGGGTTAGAGGCCACTTGTTTTGTTGTATAACACATTTATGTTTTTCATTGTTGTATTATGTATGATTGTTTTTGTTTTCAATAAACGATACGGAGTACTAGGGGAAGGACGACCCTTCCAGGGTGAAGTGCCCCCTAGTAGCTCTGTGATTTAACACAAAAAAAAAAAAAAAAAAAAAAAGGTTAGGTTCCCCACAGGTGGAAGGTTGCGCGCCTTGCGCTGATCCCGAAGCCGGGGAAACCTAACCTAACCTGCTAGACGACGTCGGCAAGGTCTTGGAATTTCTGCTGGTCCGCCAGATGGAAGGGCACATGGGTGCGTAAGGGATCGGGCTGTCCGAAAGGCAGTACGGTTTCCTGGGCGGGCGGTCAACCGACGACGCGCTCGGGAGTCTCCGCGATATCGTGATGACATCCTGCAACGTTCGAAAGGTGGCCGTTGCCGTGAGCTTGGACATCCAGAACGCGTTCAACACGATCGGTTGGGAGGTGATCACCGCTGCTTTGGAGCGTATGCGGTTCCCACCATATATCCGGAAGATCGTCGGGTCGTATTTGAGCGATCGAGTCTTGATTGTGCGCGACGACCCGGGTAGAGGTCTCAAGACGGTGCCGGTAACCTGCGGGGTGCCACAAGGCTCTGTCCTCGGGCCGCTCCTCTGGAACATCGTATACGACGCCGTTCTTCGACTTCCTCTGCCCAGGAACGCGATTACTATCGGCTACGCGGACGATACGTTGATCGTGGCAGACGGAGACTCGGTGGAATCGGCTGAAGATCAGACGAACGTCGCTCTGGGGATCATTTCGAAGGGTATCAGGGACCTGGGATTACGGCTGGCTATCCAAAAGACGTCTGCCGTAGTCTTTAGCAACCTTTACCTGAGAACGTCACCGAGAATCCAACTCGACGGGAACCCAGTGGTGTTAGGTCAGTCCCTAAAGTACTTGTGCGTCATGCTTGAGAACAAAGGGACGCTGTTCGGCGCTCACTTCCGCGCTTCGGCCGACAAGGCCCAGCGGGTGATGTCGTCGCTTGGCTGCCTCATGCCGAACATCGGTGGCCTGCGGGACCGCAGGAGGCGCTTACTGGTGAGCGTCGTTCACAGCGTTCTGCTGTACGGCTCTCCGACGTGGGTGAAAGCCTTGCGCTACTGCCCTGCCGGTGTCGCGGCTATGGCGAGCATCCAGCGGCGCGCATCGCTCAGAAATGTATGCGCCTACAGGACCGTCTCGCACGATGTGGCGGCCATCGCTGCGGGAATACCCCCGATCGATCTGTTGGCCGCGAAGAGGCGCCGGGCATACGATGCTAGGCCCTCGGCGAACTAGCCACACACCGGCTTGTCCGAGGTGACTCCGCATGCCGACACTCCGCCCGCGGGACCGCACGATGGCCAAATGGTCTGAGCGTCTCCGTGCAGTGGATGTTCCGGAGGAGAGCGGACAAACGTGGACGCGCACGCTAATCCCTCCGGACATGTTGGCGCGGTTGATAAACAGGCGGCACGGGTATATGACGTACCGTCTGACTCAGATTTTCACCGGGCACGGGTGTTTCAACTGATTCCTCCACAGGAAAAGCCCCCTCACCCGGGTGTTCTCACTGCGGGTTCCCCGGTGAAGAAAATGAGGAGGATGACGACGCTCTCCATACCTTGATGCGCTGCGAAGCGTTTGACGGGGACAGAGAGCGTCTGATCCTCAGAATTGGTCGTTTTGAACCGTGCGACCTGGTGTCGCGCATGCTGGGATCCCCGGATTGCTGGGAAGCGATGGTCGACTTTGCGGAGGTCGTCATCTCGGAAAAAGAGCTGGCGGAGCGCAAGCGGCAAGCTGATGGTGATGGCGCGCGGCCCCCGGGACGTCGCCTCCTGGCAGCGAGTCGCCGAAGGCGTCGAGCTTCGGCGGCGCGAACGCCGGCCCGTCGGTCGGCGGACGAAAACACTTAGTTTTTGTGCAACAAATGATGGTGACGCCGGGGAAGTAATGCCTAACGGTCGTCCCTCCGGTGTCATTGATACCGTATAAAAAAAAAAAAAACAAAAAAAAAAAAAAGGTTAGGTGTTAGGTTGGGTTAGGTTGTTAGCCAGAGAGCGCAAGGTTGAATTCCTCAGAAGAAGACTTGGTGCAAATGAATTACCAAAGTACGATACGATTAGCATTTGGCAAGAGAGGTGGGATAGTGAGGTATCCGGAGGGTGGACAAGGAGGCTCATCCCGAACGTAACGCGGTGGTACACCAGAAACGTCGGTAGGACCAATTTCCACCTCACGCAGTTCCTATCCGGTCATGGTTGCTTCAGTAGTTACCTGCACCGAATTGGAAAGCTGGAGTCGCCAAAATGTGTAGACTGTTCAGCACCAGTTGATGATGCAGAACACGCATTCTTCATCTGCGGCAGGTGGTGGAGGCAGAGAAGAGCACTCGTAGTAAAGTTAGAAGAGGAATTTATACCTGAGAATGCAATCCAGTTTTTGTTGAAGTCCGAGAACAACTTCTTGGCAATTAGCGACTTCGTGGACACGGTGCTGAGGACCAGGGAAGACGAAGAAAGGGAAAGACAACGCAGACCGGGCAATACTATATTAACCTAGTTAAGAACGTATGTAATGTGGGACGAAGGCCAGTTTTTTGTCCGATGACATCGTATTGTATATTGTAATGTGATACCAATTCTCATATGTATTTGTATTTGTATTTGTACTTTTATTTATATTATTTTGTATTTGGTTCATCAATAAATGATGTGGGGGAGCTGGCGAATTGCCCCAACAGGTATTTCCGGCCCCCTACGATAACGAGGAAAAAAAAAAAGGTTGGGTTAGTACACCGGTGACAGTCGAAGAGGTAACACGTATCAGTGCGTCGCTCCCGACTTGTTTATTTTTCATTAGTGTCAAACTTGAGTGTTTTCTATAAAAGTGGTTCCGTAGTGACAAGACGAATCCAACGGTTCAATCCGCGTTAATACGCTCCGCGGCAAGGAAATCGTCGCATTCGCGATCTTTATCGGCTCGTACAGCCCCCCCCCCCCAGTGATCGAATGCGTATGAATTTTCGGCCACTGGCAAATAAAAAGTGCGCGATCGGACCGGTGTCGATTTTGAGTAGGTCCGATTAAAATCCTTTCCACGGGAGCAACTTAAAGTTTTCCCATAAGGTTAACACGGCCGCCGCAATTGGTAAGTAATCATATTACTATACGTATGCCACGTGCCGATCGCCGCCGCCGGCAAAAATAGACAAATTGTCACGTACGCCACCCGGCACGCGTACTATACTCGTGTCAAGGTCGTTCCGACTATTACTATTACACTATTCGCAAATGTTCTAGAATATTCGAGTACACGTGTAATATACGCGTAATAATATTGCGTACTATATACGTATTACCCTAAATAAATTAAATTAATTAGTTAAATTTTCGATTTTTGCCCCGTTTTTTTGCGGGAAACTATTGTTATCCGTGAAAATCGAAAAGTTGTCGTTTCCGATTCTTAAATTTATCAAAATCCGCCACCAGAGGGCGTTTTGAAAATTTCAACAGGCCATAGCACCTTCATTATTGGTCGCTCGACCTTCGGGTCTGCACCACAGTATTCCCAAGCTCAGGGTTTAACATACCAAAAGTACAGATACAGCCGAAGAGGCTGCTGAACGGCTAAATAACTACCTCGTTGATCTATGCGACTCCAGCATGCCCAGAAGAGCAAACACAGAAACCCGACGTAAGGCAGTACACTGGTGGACTCAAGAAATTTCGGAACTTCGATCTGAATGCTTCCGACTGCGTAGGGCGTATCAGCGGTCCACACGTAGACAATCAAACCTAATGCCGGTTGATCTTGATGCTTACAGAGCTAAAAGAAAGGAACTGAGGGTTGCTATCCGCGAGTCGCAATCTCGATGTTGGGCTGAGCTTTGCCGCACCGTCGAGTCCGATCCGTGGTGGCTTCCCTATAGAATCGTTTCCAAAAACCTAGGCCGACGGCGACCTGGCATAGAAGCACAAGGAAACGAAAATAGAATCGCCGATCATCTGTTCCCTCAGTCACCAACTGTCGACTGGAACCAAGAGCCGTCACCAATCTCACCGCAAGAACAACCTCAAAACGAACCATTCACTCTAGCCGAGATTCGAGAGGCAAGCAAAAAACTCCCCTCGAGCAAAGCTACCGGACCAGATGGCGTACCGAATGAGATCCTCCAACAAGTCGCGCGGAAAAGACCTCAAACTCTACTCGACACCTTTTACAACTGCCTCAGAAACCAGGAGTTCCCGAAGCAATGGAAAATAGCAAGACTAGTGTTGTTACATAAAGGGGCTTACAAACCCATCGTGGATCCCTCTAGCTACAGGCCTTTGTGCATGTTGGATTCGGTCGGAAAAATGTTAGAGCGCCTCTTGCTATCGAGGCTAAACGCCCACCTGGATCGATCTGGCTTAAGGGCTGAAAATCAATACGGTTTCACGCGTGGTAAATCTACCGAAGACGCCATCGAACACGTTCTTAGAGCAGCACAAGCAGCAGCAATAGGAGCGGTTCAACATCGAGACCTGTGCGTCGCCGTCTCGCTAGATGTAAAAAACGCATTCAACTCAGCACCATGGCTGCGGATCGACACCGTACTACGAAACAGAAGAGTTCCTCATTTATTAATACTTATGATACGGTCATACCTGTCAGAAAGGCAGCTCCTCGTTGGAAAAGACCTAATAAGTCGACCAGTCACGTGTGGAGTACCCCAGGGCTCAGTCCTAGGACCGGCCCTCTGGAATGTGTTCTACGACAGTCTCCTGGAGATTAATATGCCGGCAGGTGTCCAATTGGTAGCTTTCGCAGACGACGTAGCTGTCATCGGCATAGCCTGGAACGTAGTTGAGGCAAGCGCACTGCTGAATCCGGTCCTTGAAACTATTTCTCAATGGATGCGCGATAACGGACTTAAGTTAGCGCCTCATAAAACCGAAGCCATAGTTCTTACAATGAAAAAGAAATTCAGCAATCCAGAACTAGTCATCGACGATCACGCAGTGACAGTCAAACGTTCACTAAAATACCTCGGCGTAGAGTTAGATACCCGATTATCCTTCAGCCACCATCTGAAGAAATCGTCTGCCAAGGCGACTACTACAGCTGCCGCCCTCGGCAGGCTGATGCCCAAAATAAGCGGTCGATCCGACATAAAACGAAGACTCCTGATGCAAGTCGTCAATAGTAATCTATTCTACGCAGCACCGGTATGGGCCGACAGAGCGGTTAAATTCAAAACAAATCAGAACATCATGAATAGAGCCCTAAGATTCGCCGCACTAAGGATCACCAGGGCCTACCGTACGGTATCACTTGAAGTGGCCTTATTCTTAGCGGGCACCCCTCCGGGCGACCTAAAAGCGTTAAAAACAAACGCATAAA
Source organism: Tetraneura akinire (assembly GCA_021307375.1). NCBI lineage: Eukaryota > Metazoa > Arthropoda > Insecta > Hemiptera > Aphididae > Tetraneura > Tetraneura akinire. The sequence goes on along the minus strand of JAIUCT010000012.1, from coordinate 5,021,119 downwards.
ACGAAGGACAGAGGAGGAAGATCTTTCCAAGACTATGATACGTAAGCAGGAGGAAGATATAACGAGGAACGCATGTGCCGCCAGATGGGATCGAGGGGTCAAGGCCGAGTGGACTAGGAAACAGCTCCCTGACCTCAAGAGGTGGCTGGGGAGACCTAAAAGAGAATTAACATTTCATCTGACACAAGTGCTCACCGGTCATGGGTGCTTTAGACACTACCTTCATAGATTTGGTAGAGCACTCGATCCTGAGTGCTTGTATTGCGGACACATCGAGCATACCGCCGAGCACACGGTTTTCTTCTGTCCATACTGGGCAGATAAAAGACAGATTATGCTGCCATTCCTCAGCGGCAGGCTACCCACTCTATCCGACGTACAGGACATCTTGTGCGGCCCGGTAGGGTGGTCTGACCAAGGAAGCCACATAAAAGACGCATGTCAAAGAACAAAGGAGGCATTCTACAAAATGGTAGGCTCCATACTACAGGAGAAAGAGGACGACGAACGTGCAGCCTAAATTGCTGCACGTGCATGAAGAAGATTCAACTCAACCACCCGGAGCAAGCGACTCATGACAAGACACGGAATTCAAAGCAGTCAGAATACTATCGGTTGCGGAGGGTGTTACGCGCATCCAAACGCACATGGGTAGGGGCGAGGTCGGCCAGGTGCCGTCGACCCGTCCCGCACCCCACCCTCTTGCAAATGGCACCAGGGAGGGAGGCTGGAACTAGGGGTCTTGTGCATCATCAGCACAAGACCCCTAGACGGATACAACAACAGGATAGCGAACGGGATAACAGGACATAGTTTTACCTTATTAAAAGAATATTTAGAATCGGTTGATAGAAATATTGAAGAATTCAATATGACGAAATTGAACAACATTTAAACGAGATATTATCGTCACTAGAAAAATATTTTCCAGCGAGTGAAGATGTAAAATTAATACACAATTATAATTGGGTTAAAAACCCGTTTTTAATCAATGATAAACCTGAAGAATTTTCAATATCTGATTATGAAAAATTTATTGAAATGACGAACGATACATCTTTAAAAACTTTATTTGATAAAATGTCGATAACAGATTTTTGGTGCAACATTGATATAACTAACGAATATGAATCTCTGGGTAAGAAAGCTTTAAAAACAATTCTTCCTTTTGCAACAACATATCTATGTGAAACTGGCTTTTCATCATATGCATCAACAAAAACAAAATATCGAAATAAATTAGATGCTGAAGCAGACATGCGTATCCAACTCTCTTCTATCAAACCAAATTTTAAAATACTCAACAATGAAAAAAGTCAACATCATGGATCACATTAAATATTAAAATTTTGTAACAAAAATAATGTCTTTTTCTATTAATAAAATTGAATATATTTTTTATGTACCTATACATATTTAAAAATAATAAAATAAAAATAGTAATCAAATATTTTACATAATTTGTTATCAATTGATGAATTGTTGATTGTAATTTGCATTCTTCATTTTAAGGGTTCCATAGAATTTTTAGGAAACATAAGGGTTCCGCGAATAAAATAGTTTGAGAACCGCTGACATAACGTACTGACTATGCATACGGGCAATTGAATTTTAGACATCAAACGGTAAATAACTTTTTAGTTAATAACATATTTGACTTGTTTTATGCATAATTACAACATTATTTCCTACAACTCTTGATATTCGCTTACAAAATCAATTTTCTTTTTTTTATCAACTTTTTCTATGAAAACTTTGATCATTATAAAAAATAATTTTGGCTGCACCATATGTATATAAATGCAATTTTTTAGTTAGAGTATGTTCTGAAGAAAGTAAATTTGTTTGAAATGTTCTAATTTTATTGGTTTGCTAAAGAAAATATTTTGACATTAGTAAAAAATTTTCTTATCACTTTTGATATATTTCATAAAAATATTAATTTTGTTGTTGTATTTTATTGTTACAGATTACACCATCATGAAAGAACATGAAATACTTTCAATGTTAAATAGTATAACATATGACCATGCAGAGAATTCTGATTATGGAGGGGACAGTGATGCTGACGATTGTTTGCGTTTTGAAGTTGGCGCAGCAGAAAAAAGATCGCAGGATTCGTCTCTTTCTGGTAAAAGTAATATTTTGCAGTTAAATTTGAATGAAAACAGTGTTGAATCTCTTCCAATTCCAAGTACCAGCGGATCTACAACCTTGAACAGAAATCTACGACCAAAAAGAGTTAAAAAAGTTCTTTTTCCAGAGATATGTGATAACTCAAGCTCAAGTGAATTAGACGATTCTCTTGATGACCCTGATCATAGGCGTAAATTGGGGGGAGGCTTAGGGGGGCTTAGCCCCCTAAAAACTACCGAAGCCCCCTCAAATTTATAAATCATAATTTTAGTAATATATTACGTTAAAATGTCTGTTATTTTATTAAAGAAATATTTATAACTAATTGATGATTAAAAAGAAATGAGTAAATTTTTCAAAATTGCTATAATAAAAATATGCTATATAGTATATAGATATAGAAACAACCATACAACATACAGCCATTTATATTCGTATTTATGTATACTGCATTACTGCATAAACATTATATCTGTGATAAACTGATAATATAAATTAGTGTAGAATAACCACGATGTAGAGTAGGTTAGGTCCATGAGAATAACCAATATTATAGTTTACGATATTGAAAACACTGCGTAACTGAAAATACCAACGATAATAATATACACCACCGTGGTTCGTGATATACGAGTACTGAGTACATATACACAAACACGTGATAAACTACACATGTCAACACGCGTTTTATTTTTGTCATCTTTATTCTTTATCATTTTACGAGTTTGCTTTAAAATTTATTGTTTAACATTATGGACAAAAACAAAATGTTCGACATTTTTAATTTTAAAAAACCTAAGGCAAATGCCACAAATGTATATTTATCTACAACTGTTTATGGTCAAGTCGTTCACACCGAATCTGTCTCTATATCTAAAGACATAAATACAAATGAAATTGTACAACAATTTTCATCCAAAAACCGAAATATTATATTATATTAATAAAAATATTTTATGTAAATTTTTATAATTTTTATTGATTGTGGTAAACACTGTATAAAATTTTATTTTATTTAAGCCCCCCCAAATTTTTAACTATTTACGCCTATGACCCTGATGTATGTTTGCTCCTCTTATTCCTAATCCTAGTAGTTCAAATACTAGTTCAGATGATAATGTATCAGATGACAGTCAACAAAATCAAAATACAAACAATTTTAAATGGTCAAAAAATGGTCAAAAACCTTCTAAATTTTCATCATTTAAATTTAATCAAAAATTTGGTTTAAATTCTGTGATTGATAACTTAAATATTTTGAATTACTTTACATTATTTATGAATTTAACTTTTTTAAATTTAGTTATTTAGTGGTTGATGAATCTAACTTATATGCTATACAATCAAACACTGAACTAAATTTAAGTGTACATGAATTACATGCTGTAATAGGAATGCTTATTATAATGGGTTTTAATATTTTACCAAGTATGAGATTGTATTGGTCGGAAGATGAAAATTTTCATAATTTAAGAATCTCTGACATTATGCCATTAAAGAGATTTTTAAAAATAATCAGATTCTTGCATTTAAATGATAATACAAAAATGCCTGCTAGGGGTTCATTACAATTTGATAAGTTGTACAAAATAAGACAAAATAAGTTTGTAGTTGTGTCTGATTTAAAGACTTACTATTATTAAAAATTTACAATTGGCTGGTATTAACTTAGACTATGACCATAACTAATTGGCCAAGTTTATGATAGCGCAGTTTCAATGAGTGGCCATTTGAATGGTGCTCATGATGTAATTCGCAAAACATATCCAAAGGCATTATTTGTCCATTGCAGCGCACATTCAATAAATCTTGCAATCAATGATGCTTGTAAGATAACTATGGGAAGTGTATCGTCAGTTTGTAATTTTTTTCGAGGATCAGCTCAACGCACTGAAGTTTTAAAAATTAATGTAATGAATAACTTGCCATGTAATAAACATACAGTACTGTTATCGATGTGTGAAACAAGATGGGTGTTAAACTGTTAAGACATGATGCTAGTAACCGATTTAAAGAAATTTATATTCCAATAATTTATGCATTAGAAGAACTCGAAAAATCAATTAATACTGAAACTTCAAATAAAGCTCATCAACTCCTTTCGGTAATATTAAATAGCCAATTTTTTATTACTTTAATTATAGTAGAAAAAGTATTTGCTTATACATTACCATTATGTAATCACTTACAGACGGTAAATTCCGATTTAACTGCTACATATGATCACGTTCAAAATGTAATTGATGTCCTTAGTAATCTTCGTGAAAATAGTGATTCCAATTTTAAAGCAATATATGATACAAGTAATCAAATACTTAATGATGTAGGTAGTGAAATGGGAATTCATCGCTGCGTAAAAAAAATAGTTAGACCGGGATAATACCCATTCACAATCACCTGAAGAGTATTATAGACGCACAATATTAAATCCATTTTTAGACCATGTAATTGTTCATTTATCAGAACGTTTTATAAAACATAAATAAATAATAACCAACTTAGAAAAAGTAATTTCAAGTCATATTAATATTAATTCACAAGATCTATCAAAAGACGTAATAACCTTTTATGAAAGTTTATTGCCAGATTCTTCAATATTTAATGAAGAATTCTACATGTGGAAATTAAAATGGCTAAAAGATGATAAAGAAAAAACCTTCGAATGCAGTAAAGTCTCTATCGGAATGTGATGAATGATTTTTCTCAAATATTAAAAAAACTATTGGAAATATTAGCAACTGTACCCGTATCTACAGCATCAGCAGAAAAGACATTTTCTAATCTACGGCGTCTTAAAACATATTTACACAATACAACAGGTGAAGATCGGCTAACTGGGTTAGCTCTTTTATCAATTCCAAAAGAAATCAACGTTGATCCTAATGAAGTTGTGAGAAAGTTCGCTTTAACACCTCGAAGACAAGGATTTATTTTGTAATTGCTTAATATTAACTATTATAAGTCATAACTAGGTATTCTTTAGATTCTATATTATAACCAATTTATAACAACATTGATTTAAAATGTAACATCAATTATCATTATTATTTATTAAATATTAATGTATATTGTATAAATATTTTATATGCCAAAATTATTACATAATTAAATAAATACTATTAAATTACGTCCTTATAAAAATATTAAACCCTCCCTAATTGTAAGTAATTTAAACATTTTCAACCACAATTATTATATTATTTTTATTATTATTATTAAATCTTCAGTCTCCATAATCATTATTAGCATATTCTTCCATTAGTTATTCAAACTCTTCAGTAAAAATTCAAGCATCTTCCATTATAAATAAATTACATTATAGAATATTATTATAATTTTATTGTTCTGTTTAAAAAATTACCATTCATTACATTCTCATTCAATTCATTTTGCACTTCTTCCTCGCTATCAAGACAATCACAGTCAGAGTCAATTCCGTTTAAAAGTTCATATATATCTTGCATATATTCATTCATATATAATATTGTATGAATATTTTATATCCTAAAATTATTACCTAGTTAAATAAATAGTTTTGAAATAGGTACCTAAGTGTTTCTAAAAATATTAACCCCCCAAAAAAAAAGAAAAAAGAATTCTAGGCACGCCCATGTATATATATAAATATATATATACGTATACATATACCTACATTATAGATTATACATAATTTAGACAAAAACGAAAGCACGTGCAAAATAATTAATTGTCTCCATCCTATACGTAGTGGACGTCATGCCGGGAATTTAGAGACACACGTTATTTATATTTTACACTAATAAATAATATGTGAATGTAATATTTAATTGAAACAAAACTAAAAATTAATATATCAATTATATATTAAACAGTGAACCAAAAAAATAAATAACGAAATATCAATAACGTTAATCATTAACTTTGAATAACGTTTAAATTCTATATAACATTTTAACGTAAAAATTAAATAACGTTTAAATTTTATATAACGTTAAACGCAAATTTTTTTCCTGATTTAAGCCCTGTCAACAGTACAATTAGAGAGTGAAACATACACCATAAAGTAACTGCGGTAGTAAGTGACAATGCACCGAATATTGTAGGGGCCATATGAGAATGTAATTTTCTGCATGTGTCTTGCTTTGCGCACAATATAAATTTGGTAGTCCAAAGGGCAATAAAAAATATTGATTGTAACCATAAAAAGGTAAAATCCATTGTGGAACATTTTAAAAAAAGTTCACAAGCATTGGGTAAACTCCAGGACACACAAATACAAATGGGCTTGCCGCTGTTAAAATTAAAACAGGAAGTGATTACACGTTGGTACAGTACACATGACATGTTCAAACGCATTGTGGAAATAAAAGATGCGGTCATTTGTACAATGGCTTTGCTGCAATGCGAAGTTGAACAATTAAGTATGACAGAATGGCAAATTGTAGAATGTTTTTCACAAATTCTTGAAATATTTGCTGAAGTTACAAAAGAAATAAGCAGTGAACGGTACGTTAGTATGTCAAAAATTTTAATTTTTATCAGGGCTATGGTTGATACAATGAAGAACCACCAGAAGAACACTGCTATTCCAACTGAAGGAAGAAGATTAGAAGGTGTTCTATTAGAACAACTGAATTTACGATTTGCTGGTTATGAAGATAATGAGGTGGTGACTCAAGCGGCGCTTCTTGATCCACGATTTAAAAAATTAGCTTTCAACCGGTATGGTCAACGAAAACTGGAGAAGACCATTGACGAATTAAAATTTAAAGTTTGTCAAGTGACAGTAGCCACAGATGACAACCAAGAAAATTGCCCTCCCAATAGAGCGGTAAATACTGAGTCTACATCTTTTACCATTGCATAAAAATTATAATTAAAATTAAATATGCAGTATGCACTGCACACCTGTATTCTTTCCACAGCAGTATCAGCTCTTCTTTTTATTCTTTAAACAGTAATGAAATAAATGGCTAAGGTAATTTTCATAAAAATTAAGAACTGAGTTAAACTATATGTGATTCAGCTTCAATAAAATTTTCAATATTGTTCTAAATTTTTTGTCAATTTAATTTAATATTATTGTAAAATATAACTATCGATTTTACTAAAATTTATATTTTAAATACCTATAAACATTATTGGTACTTTAGATTTTTTTGATATATTTGTAACGCGTTAAGCAATATATAAGTATGCTCCAATAAAATTTTCAAAATTCTGCAAAACTTTTTGTCAATCTAATTAAATATTATTGTAAAATATTGAATAATAAAAAGAATGTTAGATTACTCTAAAAAATTAAACTTTAAACAGCTATAAAAACAAATTGAGACTGTCGATATTTTTAGAAATTTTACAGTACATCAGTAAGTATAAGAGAATGCTTTAGTAAAATTTTCAGATCTTAAAACTAACATTTGCCATTTTTATCAAACATTATAGAGATAAAAATGATAATTTTCGGAAATATTCAATGTTCTATATTTTCTAGAAAAGTTAACGTCACCTTTATAAAATTTTATCTCATATATATATATATATATATATTTAAACGTTCAGTAAAATTTTCAAGCCTATCAATTCAATATTTTCTGAGTTATCGTAAAAAATTTAAATAGTCAATATTTCAATTTTGCCGTATTTTTGTCATTTTGTTGTAGTTTTTCCGGCCGCATAGACTCAATTTTGAGAAAATAGAAAAATGAGCTAAATAAAGTACCAACTACATCCAATTTTCTACCGGAAGCCTATGCTATTCGTAGATATCAGAGCATTATTTCTGGTAGAAAAAGTATCTTCAGACAAAATAATAGACATACATCATTGTAAAACCAATAGGTACATTCTTCGCTTTGCTCAGAATCTAAAAAGAATTAATGATTTTACTCCTAAATCAAAAAATATATATATATTCCTAAAATGGAATATTTATTTATTTACCATTTGTATGTATATAAATTTATAATTTTATTATTTTAATAATAAATATTAATTTTAAGTTGTAATTGTAATTGTTTTATATAATAATAATTAATAGTTTACCAAAGATAAATTAAAATTATGTTACTAATTTATATTTTATTTGGATTTTAATTTATATAATTTAAAGGGCCCCAAAATTTAACTTGCACTTAGGCCTCCAAATGTCTAGTTGAGGCACTGCGGCTATACACCTGTTCACTTTTAGTATAGGTAATATACAAGAAATAAAATAAATAAATATTGAGGGTTCGCAACAACCTTTTGGATGAAAACGTGTATGAATACATTATATTACATTATAATATATATTATGTTCAATGTTATAATTGGATGTTCGGTGGAAAAAATACGAAATCAAATAGACAATGTAATTGCTGGCCGTTAAACCATAAATAAAATAAAGTAACAGATGGAGGCAAGTTGGATATTACCTAAGGAATACCTGGAGTACCTGCTACCTACTACCGGTGCCATACTGGCTAATGGCTACTAAGATTCCAGACAGAATGTCTGTGTTCAAACTAGAATAACCCAACGCCTAACGACTATATAACAAAGGAAAATCACTCGTAATGTTTGGACAATTTGTGGTTTAAATACAAAATTTGAAATTAACGACTTTTTGGAGGGATTAAAATGTACTGTAAGGTTTTGAAGTAGGTAAGACTAAAATCCTTATACACGTGTTACAAATTTACAAGAGTCATTTCCCTGTTTGTGTTTGAACAGTGAACTACTACACGACACACGTTTACGTAAATTCAAAATAATTTTTGTAATTTACAACATTTACCAGTAATTTTGCAATAACACATTTGCACTACAGCAGCAATTTATATATTTTGCGTACATATTTATTCCTGAATCTAAAGGTAAGTTTAAAAATTAATATTTTGTAATATAAGCATAAAGGCTGTTATAAACTATGCGTTTCGAACGCGCGCAAGAGCGTTTTTAAAAACGTCGCGTTTCTTAATATTAATTATACAGCTGAGAACAGTTGCGTATTTTCAATTTTTTTGTTGGGGGGGGGTCTAAATATTAAGTACCTGTAAGTTTATAATATAAAAAAAAACTGATAATATTCTCTTTCGCGGTACCTACGTATCAAGTTATTTATGACTTGTACATTTTTTTTTCTGGGGGGTCGTGACCCGGGGACCCCCCGTAAATACGCCACTGGCTGAGAATATATAGCAACTATTCATACTAGAGAAAAATACTTGCGTTCGACGACGTCCGAACGCGCCGGTTTAATTTTGGGAAATCGAATGCGACGTTTTCAAAAACGCCCGTGCGCGCGCGTTCGAAACGCAGTGTGTAACAGCCTTAACTCGAAAATTGTAGAAACAACATTCTTTTTCGGAGATTTAAAATAATCTAAGATAAAATAATATTTTATTAAATTAAATTAGAATAGATTAAATTAAAGTAGAATAATATATAGTACTAGTAGCCTCTTTAATATTCTGATAAATTCCCATTTCAATCTATGATTATCTGGCTGAAATGCTGAATTTTTATAAATTATTACATATAATTATATTTATTAATTATATTATTTTTATTTAAATTTTAAAATACAAATCATAAATAAATGTAATCATTGTTTAATTGCAAAGATAAAAATGCAAAATAATTTAGAATTTAGATTATTTAATAACACATAATAAGATTTTATATATATTTTATTTAAATTTTTAATTTAGAATATAATGGCACCACAACGTAGCAAGACAAGTGAAGTGTGGAACCATTTCACGCAATACGAGTACCAGAAAGCGAAATGTGGCTACTGCAGTGCAATTATTAGCACTTCTGGTGGTTCATTGAACAATTTAAAAAGGCACATGAAGTCAAAACATTTTTCCATTCCATTTAATAGTAATGAACGAAATCGTATAGATGGTTTGTGTATTTGATTATATTGAATTACCTAAATATAAAAAATAGATTTTATTATTTTTTCATTTTAGAACGTATTGATGATCCAATCGAATCAACTGATGTTGGTACAAATAATTTAGCTCGTGCAATAGATAAACCGCAATAAAATCGTGGACGTCAATCCACAATATCTGGTTATTTCCAACAACCAATTGATGTTAATCGGCAAAAGTTAATAGATAATCAATTGACAAAAATGATTGTTAAAGGGTAACATAAATTTTTTATTATTTATCATGTTTAAGAATCAATTTAACAATTATTATTTACTTAGGTATTATCCATTTGATATAGTTGAAGATCGAGAGTTTAAAGAGTTGCTGAGGATGTTAAATGGCAGTTATAAATTGCCATGAAGAAAGACCGTATCGAACAACATGATACCATCTCTGTATCACCAAACAAACGAAAAATTTTCTTGGCTTATGACAAATAGTTATGCAGTATGTTTGACAACTGATGGTTGGACTTCAATCAACAACGAAAGTTTCATTGCAATAACTGCTCATTTCATTAATGAAAATGCTGTTCTTCAGTCAGTTTGTTTGGGATGTGAAAAATTTGATAACAAACACACATCAAGGAATTTGGCTGTATTCATCAACTGTACAATTAGAGAGTGGAACATACACCATAAAGTAACTGCGGTAGTAAATGACAATGCACCGAATATTGTAGGGGCCATAAGGGAATGTAATTTTCGGCATGTGTCTTGCTTTGCGCACAATATAAATTTGGTAGTCCAAAGGGCAATAAAAAATATTGATTGTACCCATAAAAAGGTAAAATCCATTGTGGAACATTTTAAAAAAAGTTCACAAGCATTGGGTAAACTCCAGGCCACACAAAAACAAATGGGCTTGCCGCTGTTAAAATTAAAACAGGATGTGATTACACGTTGGATCAGTACACATAACATGTTCAAACGCATTGTGGAAATAAAAGATGCGGTCATTTCTATAATGGCTTTGCTGCAATGCGTAGTTGAACAATTAAGTATGGCAGAATGGCAAATTGTAGAATGTTCTTCACAAATTCTTGAAATATTTGCTGAAGTTACAAAAGAAATAAGCAGTGAACGGTACGTTAGTATGTCAAAAATTTTAATTTTTATCAGGGCTATGGTTGATACAATGGAGAACCACCAGAAGAACACTGCTATTCCAACTGAAGGAAGAAGATTAGCAGGTGTTCTATTAGAACAACTGAATTTACAATTTGCTGGTTATGAAGATAATGAGGTGGTGACTCAAGCGGCGCTTCTTGATCCACGATTTAAAAAATTAGCTTTCAACGGGTATGGTCAACGAAAACTGGAGAAGGCCATTGACGAATTAAAAATTAAAGTTTGTCAAGTGACAGTAGCCACAGATTACAACCAAGAAAATTGCCCTCCCAATAGAGCGGTAAATACTGAGTGTACATCTTTAATCTGGAATACATTTGATAAAGAGTATTCTCAAACCACTCACACCAATCCCGTAGCAGCTGGTATCATCGAAGTAGATAGGTATATGCAAGAACCTCTAATAAACAGGTATGATGATCCACTAAAATGGTGGACAGCGCACAAATCGTTATATCCAAGACTATTTGTAATGGTTCGAAAACGGTTGTGTGTTCCTGCTACTTCGGTTCCATGCAAGACTATTCAACAAAGCTGGAATGGTTATAACGGAGAAGAGAAACAGAATGTTGGCTTCCAAATCATTTCAGGTTATATTTTTAAATCAAAACCTGTAAATAATTAATATTTTTAAATTTTTTTATTGACTGAAATTTATATAATTCTATAATTGTTATTTAATTTTTTTTTACTGATTACCACATCACTATTATTGACTGAATATTATAATATTCTATGTTTTGTAAA
>JAIUCT010000012.1:4994229-5009189 GCA_021307375.1 Tetraneura akinire | reverse complement strand
TTGACTGAATTACCAAAAATTCTAATATTTTATTAACGTTAGTAATAGTATTATTATTATTATTATTATTATTATTATTATTATTATTATTATTATTGACTGAAATTATATAATTCTATAATTGTTATTTAATTTTTTTTGACTGATTACAACATCACTATTATTATTGACTGAATATTATAATATTCTATGTTTTGTAAATACTTACTGACTGAATTACCAAAAATTCTAATATTTTATTAACGTTAGTACTATTATTATTTAATTTTTTTTTTTTTTTTTTGACTGATAACCACTATTATTGATTAAATATTATAATATACCTATTATTATAATATTCTATGTTTTGTAATACTTATTTTATATTTCTTTGCTAATTTATAAAATTACCCACTGTTGACTGAATTGATAAAAATATAATATTCTATTAATTAGCTTTATTATTTTATTTTATATTTTATTATTATGTACTCATATTGATAATTCGACTAAATACAATATGTGAATGTTTTGTTACCCATATTGGCAATATTATTATTTACAATATAAAATTTTATATTGTATTTTATTTAACATCTTATAATATTTTGACTTAGGTACTTACATACAATGTGAATTAATAATTATAATATATTAGTTGATTAATTAAGTATTAAAGTATCAGCATATTTAAAAATATTTAGGCATAAATGAATAATAATATTGAAGTAATTATTTAACATTCTTTCTTTATAATTTATAATTTTCGTTTGAACTAAAAATATCAACTTAAAACAGCTATGAAAAAAAAAATTGAGATTAGGGATTTTTCTAATATTTTAGTATGATGTTGAGTAATATGTAAGTATACTTCAGTAAAATTTTCAGACCCTAATACCAAAAATTGCTAATTTTATCAAACATTATATACGTAAAAACGAGAAATTTACGAAATATTTGAAGTCCTATATTTAGTAAAAAAATTTAAAAAACGGTTCCAAAATTTTATCACATGTATATAATAGCTATGTGAACACCCAAAAACATTTTCAAGTCTCTAACTTAAAAATTTCCCGAGTTATAGTGAAATATAGAAATTGAATTCGTAAAAATTTCATTTTTCGTAAAAAATGCCGTTATTTCGTCATTTTTTCGAAGTTTTTTCTACTGCTTATAGTCAATTTTGAGAAATTCAAAAAATGACCCAAATAAAGTACCAAGTACATCCACTTTGCTACCGGAAACATACCCTATTCGTGAAAATCGGAGCATTGTTTCGGGTAGTATTTTTGTACACAGACATAAAAAAAAAAAACAAAAAAAAAAACAAAAAAAAAATCACACTTCATTGTAAAACCAATACATTCTTCGCTTCGCTCAGAATCTAAAACCAACAAATAATATTTAATATTTTTTTAGATTCCATACATAGGCGTGAAATATAAAAAATATTATTTAAAAAAACGATAGGAGTTGCTAATGACACGGCGCTCACAACACACGTCTTTTTGTCGAAAATTCAGTGTCTTTCCGCATTAATCTGGTTAATGGTACTGAAAGTACAGCGTAGTCCCGTATGAACCTTCTAAAATACCCAGTCATCCCTAAAAATCGACGGACTTCATGAATCGTTTGTGTAGTTGGATAATCAGATATTGCAACAACCTTCCGACCAGGTCGTATCTGAGTTGAAGTTATTACAAAACCAAGATAGTTCAACCTGTTTGCTCCGAAAACGCATTTTTCAGGATTAAATGTCAACTTAGCTTCCCTGGCCTTACTTAATACTTGGCCCAATCGTCCACACATATCAGTCCAGCATTCCACAGAGATTATAATATCATCCATATACCACTGAACAATCCCCTTTCGCCGCAGCTCACCGAAGACATTGGTCATGAGCCTACAGAACTCTGCAGGTGCATTACGAAGTCCAAATGGCATCCGTTGAAACATAGCCTTTTGATCAGGAGTCACAAATGCTGTCTTATCTTTTGCAGCTTCACTCAATGGTATTTGTAGATAGCCTGTGAACAGATCAAGAACACTAAATAGCTTTCCATTAGCTAAATCACTCAGCTGGAGATCAATGTCTGCCATTGGATATGGCTGTTGTACTGTTTGTTTATTCAACTTCCTAAAATCCACACATAATCTCTTTTGACCATTTGCCTTATCAACTAGTATCACTGGTGATGCATATGGGGAATTGGTGTCACTTATAATACCCTGTTGTTTCCATTCTTCTAGTATTCGAGTGATTATACGCCGTTTCTGGACTGACGTCTGGTATGGTTTACTCACTACTGTTCTACTATCTTTCTCTTCAATAATGTCCATGACTGCCATGTCAGTACATCCTAATTCCTCTGGTCCAACTGCAAACGTATCCCGAAATTCATTAAGTATAATTAGTAGTTCACCGCATTGGTCTTCTGTCATCTCAGTTCCAACAGTCACATCTTTTAGTGTCAACAATGGGCGCCTGATCTCTTCAGCTCCCATCAGCATGACTTCTGAAACGAAATTATTACCCACTATGCTGTTTACATCCATTTCAATAAATGGAAAACTGTCAGCATTATAGAATGTAAGAAGCTGTTTGTCTTTGACAAAAGACACAAGTGGTGATTCACACCATGGCCTGCCAACTATAAAGTCTCTGGGGCTACTCTCGTTAGGTACGACCAGTACTGGTACATTTTCTAAAGTAGCATTGTCTATTTTGATCCCCAATTGCATTATCCCAATTGATTGTGTCATTGCATTCTTTCCAAACCCACATATGGTTGAGTTGTTTGCATCCCATGTCAATCCTAGGTTTTTTGCAACCGTAGCTTGTGTCTATTATTAATTTCAACTACCTTCTCATGTAGTACAGTGTTTTCCTTTTCCAGTGGTCGTGACATATCGTCAGTGTGTAATACTTCTACTCCAACCTCTGGTTCACCCATTTCTGGTGACCCCACATACATAGCAGATTATGAGTTATCTGTTGTTGACTTATAATTAGTACAATTGAAATAGTGTCTACCAAACCAACCACATTTTACACATTTTAATTTCTCCTTCTTAGGTCGAGGACAGTCCCGTGAAACGTGGTCAAATGTACGACAGGTCCAACATTGGGTGTCTCTCCTAGGTGTTATTACTTTCCTATGAAAACTGGTATGTGAACTACGTTGAGTCTGATTAGTAGTATTGAATGGTTTCCCATTTGGTGTCTTAACACTTGACACACTCAGTTTTGGTTTACTGCGCCAACTAGTTTCTGGCATAACCAAACACTCCGTTCTTAAATTATTCACTCGCTCAATGGCTGTAATGTCTTTCAATAATGCATCCACGTCTTCGTGATACTTAAGTAATAACATGTTTGCAGTATCTTGTGACAAAAGACCCAATAACAATTGTTCTTTTGTATCTTCAAAAATTAACCTTAGCGGTTGACATAAGCGTACCTTACTATGAAAATATGTGAAAACAGATTCATTTCTGCACTGGACCCGTTTTTGCATCGCCATAAACTTTTGAGTAAATTTCATATCTGATGTAAATGTTTTTTTAAATGCAGTTTCAAACGTAATCCAAGTATTTAATGCATTCATATTTGATAAATACCAATCACGTGCAGCTCCGGTTAAGTATTTTCGTGCCATTTGTAATCTTAGACCGTCCGGCCACTTATGCAATTCCGCTGTTGTATTTAAATTATTTAACCAATCCATTGCTAACTGATCATGCCCAGTTTCGCCCGTAAACTCACCGAGAGTCTGCGTTAAATCTGGCATGATTTGAAAATTGTTCACATCATTCGTAGCACTTGATCTCTGGATTGTATGATCAACCAACAACTGCAATATATTTGCCAATGTCTGTTCATTATCTCTTATAATGTTTGTATTTTTAATGTTTACTTCGTTTATCACATAGTATGTATCTGATAAAGATTGCCTGTATGATAACACTTTAACCTAACAAATAGGCTGCGTTCACTCGACCGCAAGTCAAGCACACCGCACACAATGTGCCGAATCCCGATCACAAATTAATACTTAAAGAAAAATAAATTTTACACGATTTCACTTAGTGAACACAGACTAAAATCAAACTTCTGAAAAATTGTTAGGTTCGATAGAGTATGCTTCTAAAAGGATAATAACAAAAACCCGAACGGTACAAAAAGTTAAATATATATATTCAATTTAACTAAACAACAATTAAACATTAATTACTAATAACGAGTAACTACTAACTACCGACAATACGTCTTGAGTCATACTGACTGATCTATTGGCCAACAGTTAACTCCACCATCATTATTAACCCGATACAGTTTAGCCACTTACAATATATTTGTGTATTATTCATTTACTTATAATAGTTTTCCTATGTTTCCAACAATATAATGAAACAAATATTAAGACGCCAATTGGCGTCGATGCGCACTGCGGAAAAAAATTTATATATAATAATTTTAAATCATAGACATACAAACTAATGAACCGATCATAAAGAGAGAAGTCTGGGGACGATATTGAGTGAGAGAGAAATAACATAGGGTGGGTTCGTCTTGGACGCTTAAACGCTTACGGCGCTCAAGAATGCTTAGGGCCAATTGTACAGTTCTGTGGTTAAACGCTGATTAACAAATCGGCGATTAAATTTTAATCTTCGATTAAATTATGATTAATATTGTGGTGTTGTACAGTCGGCCTTTAGGTCATGATTAGTTAATCAACGATCGAAACATAGTTTCATAGTGTTTATACAATATTTTTTAATTATTTTTGATTCAGTTGGTACTAATTTATGCAAAAACAGTTTTATCAGTTGTCATTCAATGTTATCATAACTGTTAAATTTTAAATATTTTTCTTCGTGTCATTTGTGTATTGTGTATTGTGTATAGAGTATAGTCACAAGTCAGTATTTCAGTAGTCACTTAACACTATTAATTGCTACTTTATTTTCATTACATCTTATATAAATAACTAATTATTATGGACACTGAAATGAAAGTAATAAAGCGTACAGCAAATTGTACAGAGTCTGAAATTGATATACTTATTTCATTAGTAAATAAGTACAAAGGAATTATTGAATGTTTAAAAACAGATACTGTGAATGCAAAGTAAGATATAAAAAATAATTTATTAAGTACAATATAAAATGTATTGATGATCCACTCTCATATATTTTTTACAATTAATTAATTTGATTAGAATGAAAAAAGATACTTGGTTGAAAATTGAAAATGAATTCAACAGTTAAATAATGGAAAACCCATGACGAAATAAATAGGTATGATCACAACTTGCTGAGTTTCGTTCTGTCAGCGCAGAAGGGTGGGAGACTTCCGCGTCTTTTGATTGGCTTATATTTCTTCGGGTGTTTATATTATTATTATTTTAGATCATATACTATCTGTATATAATCTAAGATTATTATTATTGTTATTGTTATAATTTTACTTATATATTTATCACTTATCAGTGATTCTACGGTTATATTGTCATAAAAAAAATCCGCCAATGAAAACAGGCGGAAGACTCCCACCATTTTACACAAAATTGTGCGTATCAAAAAATTGTGATCATACCTAGTTATTTCGTCATGGGAAAACCCACACTCAGCCACTACATTAAAAAATAAATAAGAAAATATAAAAAGACATGTAAAAAAACAGTATGCGGAGGAGAAATCCTTTTGTCAAGGTACTGGTGGAGGCCCAACTAAATCATTTCAGAAGACATCGATTGCATCTGTAGTTGGATCAATATTACAAACCAAAATGACAGGTGAATCTGCCACTTATGATTCTGATTACTGTAGTCAAAGTACCCCTGCTGTGGAAGCTGATCTCACAAAAATAAGATTGACTGTATAGATGTTATTCAACATAACAGTAACATCATAGAAATTTTCTGTGATGATATTGTTAATGAACAAACAACAAATGGTATGTAATTACTATTGCTTTTATTACTCTTATTAAATTAGTACTCATAAAATAATTATTGATATTTTACAATAGAACAGATTGATTTTGAGTGTAATGAGCCATATACATCTTCAGCCACAATAAAAAACTGGACAAATTACTCTCCAGCTGATTTGAAATCCAAATCAAATTTAACAACTAGTAACGCAGCTTCTGGTAAGAATTATATCGTATATTATTTACAAGTAAGGTTACATATTAAAATTAATGAAAAATTGGCCATGATTTGCTGTCTGTCTTACTATCGCATAACATAGTCTACATTTTTTTTTTCTTTTCCCAAATTTAATAATTATTAATGGGTAAATTTAGCAATGTTGAAAAAATCTTGTTTCAGTTTCTTTATGTCATTTTCATTGTTTGGAAAATTAACAAACTGTTCACGCAATAAAGCAATTGTATGTGAAACAAGCTTCACAATACGGCTTGCTGTAGATTTATGAATACCAATGAAATCTCCACAAACAACCAACATAGACCCTGTAGCATAAAACCTTAATGTTAGGAGCACTTTATCTTCTGGACTCACAGTATTATTCCTATAACATATTTTTAAACTAATAATAATCACTCAATGTATACCTAAAATAGATTCAAGACAAAAATAATAAATATAGAAAAGTAAAAGTGAATAAAAACAAATAGAAATATCATATGGAAAATATAAAATTAAAAACTTGCCAATTAGTACGGGAACAGATTTGATCGCCGATTAAATCGACAATAAAACGTACACTATTTTTGGATAATCGAAACCTGTTGAAAAATTCATCATCTCTCCAGTGAGTAAAATGATCTCGTCGACATCTGAAGATTCTTGCTTGTCTAGGGAAGGCAATCATTATGGATAAATAATCAAATTCTTCATCTTCGAAATCAGAATCATACGCAGAAGAATAATCGTTATACATAATTATACTGTATAATATGTAATGCAAACATTCAACAATATAAAAACGTATAAATACAGATACGCGATTTTTATAATTATAATCAGCTAGTCTGAACTATGTTATGGTAGCTAAATAGCTAATAATAATGATATATGATATCGAATATGATACCCCGTCACGAAAATTAGTTAATCAAGATTTAACCGACCTCTATTGGGCGATTAACTTAACGGACCTTTAATCATTGATTAAGGAGTTAACCGACATTGTACAACGACCCAACTACATTAATCGTTGATTAATTCTTAATCACAGTTTAATCAACCACTGTACAACTAGCCCTTAGACTCTTACAAACCATTCGCTTTGGATTTATGCGCTTATAAACGCTTTGCTTATGTTTCTTACCTTTAAGGTACGGTTTCCAAGCTGCGACTGGCCGCAACGACTAATCGCAACGATTAGCCGCAATGACTGGCCGCTGCGTGTATAGTGGTTTCCTACATGCGACCGAACGCAATGGTTATCATAGTATCATTACTATTATCATAGTTCAGCGCAAAACTTTAAACATATTATCACAGAGACAAAGACTGATATAGTGATATATCATAGATTTCGGCCGACGTAGTCCATAATAATATTAAAAAATAAAAATGGATCAAATAATTATTAATAATAATAAAATAATTATTAAACTTTTAGAAGAGGAAAAGAAGAAGAAGAAATATTATATGGGTCAAGTGCTGGTAGGAAAGCAGTTAACAATATTTTCAAATTAAGGGAAAGTGAAGGTTTTTTTGAAGTGCTAGTAAATGGTCACTTAAAAAAAACAAATTAAATTTCGCGAATTTTTTCGATTGAACTATAATCAGTTCAATTTTATACTTGCATTAATAAAAAACGATATATCATTACCTGCATCGAATAGAATAAAAAATCCAATTTCACCAGATGAAAAATTAGCTGTTACTTTAAGGTATATATTATATATTTTTTATTGACCAAAAATTAATTTTATTTAGTAGAAATTCACTTAAGTGATATCCATAATATCCGCGACTTGCTACATTTTTTTATAAAATATTTCACAGGTATCTAGCAACAGGAGAATCATTTCGGTCACTTTCTTTTGCATTCAGGATTTCACATAGCTACATTAGCGTAATCATAAAAGATACACTTTCTACATTAAAGAAACATCTTATGTCAATTTTTCTATTCATAAACTATTGGGTTTACTACAGTGGTTAGGAATGGGTTTTTATCAACAAGTTCTTTTCCTAACACTATTGGTGCAATAGATGGAACTCATATAAATATCCCAGCACCATACAAATATCCAGAGACTAACATCAACCGATAAGGTCATCACTCTATTCAGTTACAGGTATTATATCTTTTATTGTAGTTTTATGTATATTTTGTTTTTTAATTACAAAATATAGGCTGTTTGTGATCACCAGTGCAGATTAATCCATTGCTACGTTGGAAATGTTGGATCTGTGCATGATCAAAGTTTTTTTCGGCTTTCTGAAGTTTATGATTACATGGAAGATTCATTAAAATTTCCAAATAACAACCACATAATTGGTGATGCTGCTTATAAGATTAACGAGCATCTACTTGTACCATATCGCGACAATGGTCATTTAACTCTGAAACAAAAGAATTTCAACTTTTGTCTCTCTTCAGCCCGAATGGCCATTGAACGATCTTTTGGTTTGCTAAGTGGAAGATTTCGAAGTCTCCTTACTACACTAGATATGGAACCAGTCGATTTAATACCAACATTTATTTTAGCATACTGTGTACTACATAATATTTGTTTATTAAAAGGAGATGAACTACCAGATTGCTTAGTAATAGAACCGCCTTCAATACAAAACAATATTTATGGTCCTAGAGGAGAATGTAGAAACAATCATCTAGGTTTACTAAAGCGAGAACAAATTAGCGATGAGTTACCTATTCGAGAAGTATAATATAAAATATAAAAACAAGTGTTCCAAATTGTCTTTTTTGTTTATTAATTAATTACTTTTATAAAACTAGAAATAACAGTCATTAACATACATATAATATATTATATAATATATAATACTTTATACATTTATAATTAACCAACTAGAAAACTAAAAAAAAAAAAAAAAACGATTACTTTTTTATATATGTAAAGTTATAAACTAGAATTAATAATGTATTAAATATATATGTATTTGTAATATATATTACGTATAATAATATATTAAAAAAAAATTAATTAAAAATGACATACAAT
Source organism: Tetraneura akinire (assembly GCA_021307375.1). Classification (NCBI taxonomy): domain Eukaryota; kingdom Metazoa; phylum Arthropoda; class Insecta; order Hemiptera; family Aphididae; genus Tetraneura; species Tetraneura akinire. The sequence continues at coordinate 5,000,032 of JAIUCT010000012.1, read as the reverse complement.
ATTGTTTTAATGTGAAAAATGACAAGTCTTCCTCTCAACCAGTTCTTTTTAATTTCAATATTCAATAAACTAGTACAAAATATTATAAATATAATTTGGGCGATTAGGTATTGTCCACCAGCTGTAATCTTCTATTTTCTATTACGTGACGAATATATATATTATAATGACGTTATAATGTTATAAGTTATAACTCGTTTTACCTGTGAATCTGTGATACGGATTCACTATCGAACTTCGAGTCCCCACTTACAGCAACGATTATTAGCGTTTTGTTGAAATTAGGATTCTTATAATGCTAGAACTGTAAACAACAATTCGAATTACCGACCAACTGTCGAAGTGCCGACTAATTTACTAATTAGTAATTAGTATTTAGTATTATGATTGAAACATACAAATTATTAGGCAATGACAAATATTACCAAATATATTATGTAAAACGTTTATTAAACAAAATAAATAACTGTAAAAATAAACCAAATTGCAAATGATAAATTATAAATACACTAAGCGGTTAAGCGCGTCGTGCGTGTTGTTGGTCATCATTATCAATTATCAATAGTGATGGGAATTACAACTCATTTTGACGAATCAGTTCACATGATTCAGTTCATTAAATTGAATCAACTCATTGAGTCAACTCAAACTCAGTTATTATCAACATTCACGGTTAACAGAGTCAAAATTAACTCAATTTCAGAAAATCGACATTCCTCACCAGTGGTCCCGAATCCTATGGCCAAAAGTTGCAAATTGCAATCGCAATACATGCTTTGGCTAGGTGGTGGTTTCCGTAGGCTTATTTTTAATGTTGAACTTAATATTTTATATTAATATAGATCACAGAGACTATAGTTGGTGCTTTTTTTGCAAGTTGTAGCTTGTTCATCTAGATATAATTAGTAAATATATGAAGATATTATATATGTGGCTCTATAAAACAAATTTAGGTGGTGGGTGTCTCGTGTCTATAAAAATGTATAATTTATTAATTTCGCAACATGATTTGCAACAAATCTCTGCGCCACTGTTTCTGACGAGAATATTTTATAATCATCGATTGTAAATTATTGAGATCACTGGTTACTCATTTATTAGCATAAGCATTGATTTATAAAAAAATTGTTAAAATTAATTTGTGTATAATTAATTTTACATTTTATAAAACATTGTATTTATTCATTCTGATATAAGTAATATAAAAATCATTTATTTAATACTACTTAAAATCAAAATTTAGTCATATTATACTCAAGTAGTTCTAATAAATGACAATAAAATTTTCAAATACATATCTTAGTTATAAAAAATTTAAAATCAAATTTATCAAAAGAATAATTTGACCAATTTTACTGTTTTTCTGCCATATCTAATTGTTTTTACTATACTATAAAAATTTTAAAAATGACTCAAATTAAGTATCAACTATAAAAATAAAATTTGCTAAAGAAAAAATATTAAAAGCGTACTTCATTGTAAAACCAAGTGGTATATTCTTCACATTATAAAGAATCTAAAAGATGCATATTATTATAAACATAATTTATGATCAATTAATAACAAAAATGAAAAACTAAAAATATCAACTTATAGTTAGTTATAAAAAAAAAATTGAGATTTTTCTAATATTTTGATATGATGTTAAGTAATGTATGTTAAGTATGTTATGTATATATATATATATATATATATATTACAGTAAAATTTTCAGACCATTTTATCAAAAAATATAAACATAATTTATATAAAATTAATTTTTCTAGTATTAACTTTGAAATTTTTACCACTAAATCAACTTTATTCAGAAATTTACAATTGAAGGTCCCGAGGCAATAATTTTTTCATTTTATGACCAAAATCACTTTTTACATAATTGAAATTGTAATAGAAGAAAGTTACATAAAATTGAAAAAAAACATACATGTCCAACAATTATGTTATATTAACCCTACAATGCATGATTTTTTTTTTTTTAATTTATTAATTTTTTTTCTGTGTAACATGTTATACCAATTATGGGAAAAATAGTGAAAAAATTTGTTTTTTATTGTCTCTAAAAATCCAATTTTTAGGTTTGTTGCCTGTAAGCAACACTATGCAATTAGGGTTATTGGAGAATAGTATGATCATTGATTATAGAATAGACAGATAAGCCATGAAATGGGAAATTTCGGTGACTACTTTTGGACTGTCAGCCGTTATAAAGCGCTGTAGTCAACGACTGTCAACGGTAGGGTGTATACTCCTCCATACTATGGTAGGGTTAGGTTAGGTTATTACAATAGGCCATCTAACAACAAATCAACACCACCCATATGTTTATTGTAAGTTTTAATTATGGCAGGACAGTCAACTTCAACATGTTTGTGTAATTTTTTAACAAATCTCTTTACCTTTTCAATAGGATCAACTCCAACAAATGTAGATAATAAATTAACAACTTTTGTGTCTTTCCATAATACAGCTGTTATATCTGTTCCTCTAACTTTCGTCACACAGCTACTTATTGTGCCTCTAGGTTTTATTTTAAATCTTCATCACTTGGAAGTTCAACATTTTTTAATCTATTTTTTCTTACTGTACCAAGTGAATAAATTGATTGTTTTTTTAAATAAACTAATAAAGGTAGTGAAGTGTAATAATTATCAAAAAAAACTTTAAAATTTTCTTTTTTTGGAATAACTCTACATAATCGCACAACAATATTTGAACTACCCCCTAGGTCTGGTTCTTTTTTTAAACGAAAATATTCCATATTTTCTTGACCACTACACACTTCAAAATTATATGCAAAACCAGATACTCCAAATAAAACACAAAGTTTATAACCCCATTTATGGGGTTTATTTGGAAGATATACTTTTAGAGCACTCCTTGCTTTTGTACTACATAATTGTTCATCAACAGACAAATGTTCTTCTAATGGAATAGTTAAAGGACCATCCAAGGGAAAAATAAACATAAGCTATATTTTTAGTACTTGATGTAACTAAAAATTTGGTACCCTTAAAAAAATATCTGACTCTCCGTTCATTAGTTATGGTCATTTGAAAAATGACGCGTGATGTCACAGGTTCTATTGGTTGGCCGCCCGCCTATAACAATACACGTATTTCCTCGACGCGACTTCATTTATTTACTTATATAGTATATATTGACTTAAAATACTTACAATTAAAAGCGGTTTTTAAATTATAAAATCTTAGATATTTTCCTACAATCTAATACCAATATTATATTGAAATTATAATTATTAATGGTATAAAACGTTTGTTTTCTTCATAATTTATACATTTTTTCAATTATTAGTATAAAACATTTTTACGAAATATTCGGCAATATTATATATTGCGGTCCGCCGACTGTAATAATTATTATTAACCTATACCTTCCTATATGTTTTAACTGCATTTTATGGGTTTTTCTAAAACTACGTTTTGACTAAACTACTCGAAACTATCTTTGTTGTTAATAATAATTTATAATATACTTGTCCAATGGCCATAAGTTGTCGCAGACTATATTTCAATAAAAAAAATGTATATATATATACTTGTATTTTCCGTACTAATGCAATTTGTACAAACATATTTTTCTGTTTATTATATCAGTCGTGTATCTACTTCGTAGTGTGATCCGTTTTTCGACAGTGGATACCGAAAAATTCTTTATTAATACATTATTATTTATTACGTCTTAGTTTCCTTTTTCTATTTTAATTTAACTTTCGATAAACGTTCATTAAACAATGTTGTGTTCGGTTTTGGGTTGTTTGTGTTATAGAAATAAAGATGAAAATAAAAACTGCGTTTTTACAGGTTTCCAAAACGTGATAAATCTCCACAACGATTTAAAGTATGGGTACATTTTTGTAAACGTAAATATTTTTTACCAGGAAAAAATAATAGAATTTGTTCGTCTCATTTTAAAAGCGATGATTTTAATGAGTCTGATGTATTACGCGAGCAACTTATTCCAGACACAAAAGTAGTAATAAGATTAAAACCTAATGTATTTCCTACTATTTATAAAACCAAATGTGACGTTTCCATTCTTACATTCATTCTTTACATCAATAAATAGGCGTAAAAGACAGAGTAAAAAAAGAGAAAATCTCATGCCACCTTCATTACAAACGAGCACACCAATAAAAAAATCTAAAAATGTACATAATATTTTAGAAACACAAAATGAACGTTCTTTTGATTTAAGCCATAGTTCGATTGATTTTATTCAAGAATTTGAAAATAATGGTAATGATAAGGGTGTCCAATGTGATTTAGGCTGTGAAAGTGTTGATAAATATTTACTAAAGACTAATAATGAATTATCATTTGAATTATCTGAAGATGTAAGTGAAGAAGAAAGTGATGAAGAAAATGATAAAGATATTGAAGATAGTAATTTAATTTCAAAACCAAACATCGACAGTGATGCTTGTTTTATAATTTTTTGGGAAAATATTTTATGTTTATTTAAATATTTGTCAAGAATGTTTAGCAATAAATATATCTATGAAACATTATATTCTAGGTTCATTTTTGTCTGTTATAACTGTTTGTAATGAAGGTCACACTGTTCAATGCAAGAAGTAACGCCCAGAAGGGAATATTGTAATTGGTGCTGCATTAACGCTTTCAGGAATTTTATTTGCTCAAATGTTAGTTTTGTGTCGGTCATTAAACTTAGCTTTTTTTCACGTGCAACATATGACTATATTACTAAAGTATATACAGTTCCAGTAATTAATAATATGTGGCGAGAACACCGAGAAAACATTTTAATTAAATTAAAAATTCTGAACAAAATTATTGGTTGGCAGGAGATTCCCCGGGTTTCTGTGCAAAATATTGCACTTGCTCAGTAATGGATTGATTTGATTTTAATCTAGTTCAAAAAGGTATAGGTTCCGGAGATTTGGAACGAAAAGCTTGTGAATTGGTACTCGACAAATTAATTGAAGAAGAACATTGAAATATTGAACTGTTTTTAACGGATCGATATAGAGGTATTCGATATTATTTACGTACAAAGTGTCTTCATATTGAACACGAATTTGATGTGTGGCATTTATCTAAGAGTTTATCGAAAAGATTGAAAGGACTTGACAAAAAATATCCAGATGCTTATTTATGGAAAACGAGCATAAATAACCATTTATGGTGGTCATCTCAAACTTGTAATGGTGACGGATTACTTGTTGAAAAATTCACTTCAATTCTTTACCACATTAGTAATGTACACGAATGGGAAGATAATGGTGAAACAAAAAAATGTGAACATGAAAAGTTAAACGACGAAGATTTAAGAAATAAGTTTTGGATATATCTAAGCTAATAATAATTATAAAATATATTTTTCATTTTATTATTAAAAACACATAATATGTTTTAGTACTATACTTAAAAATTAAGTTTTCGAGCCTTCATTTGAGCAAACTTGTCAATTACTTCTTCTAAATTCAATTTCCGTGCCCGCCTATTCTCAATTGAAATATTTCCTAAACCACTCAGTCGCTCCTCTGCCATCGTACTCCGTAAATAATTTTTTATTATTTTTAGTTTTGAGAACGATCGCTCTGCTGCTTCAACTGTAATGGGTAATGTCAAATATAAAATAAAAGCAGTGCATACATCAGGGTATGTTGTTGTAAGAGGAGAATTTTCAATTAATTGCATTTCTGAAATTTCTTTTGTTGTTTTTGACTTGTTCAATATTATATCCTTAAAACATGATCGAAAAGATAGAATCTAATGAACAAAGTCTGGAGAAATATCGTGGTCATATTTTTTTTGTAGTA
>JAIUCT010000012.1:4964647-4989229 GCA_021307375.1 Tetraneura akinire | reverse complement strand
AATATTACCAAATATATTATGTAAAACGTTTATTAAACAAAATAAATAACTGTAAAAATAAACCAAATTGCAAATGATAAATTATAAATACACAAAGCGGTTAAGCGTATCGCGCGTGTTGTTGGTCATCATTATCAATTATCAGTATATGCATATAAGTTATTCGTTCAAGGGTTTGAAATCTTTTTCGTTACGGGTCTTTCCACAGTTGACAAATTTAATAATATACATATCGTTTGCATGAAGTATAATTGACGTTTCGAAATCAATCACTATTGTTCTTGGCTTGGCTGCAAATATTTGTTCAAAGATTGACATTTTTCACGAAGTATTTCCCAAATGGCTGTTTATGTATCTTTATTTTTATTTGGAAGCAAACAACTGGTACAAATATTCCATTACGATATGCGTGAATACTAAAAAACTGGTGAAAAAATTTCGTGCATTATTTAAATGTGCCCTCAACATATAAGGTCTGAGAATCACACATGAAAATATAATTACATTATCGTAATGCATATTATTAATTACATGATCTAATGGGTCATTTGTTATAGTGAAATATTCGTCTTTAACTGTTAACGGTTTAGTATTATTAATATATTCATGTACTTCATAAATTGATTTTGGAAGCTTTGGTAAATTTCGTAAGCGTTTACGCTATCTCTAATTAGTTTTATGTCCTTACATGTAAAGTCGACGTTGCTACTTCATTTCTACCTATTTGAAGTTTTATTAACTTGGAGGACCGAACAATAATATACCTAATCAAGTCCCTTTCGTTTTATTCCATTACTAATTGTTTGTTGAACAATATATCTTTGTTAATATTTTCATGGTCTTGTGTACCCGATTCTCTGGAAAAATTATTATCGCCAATTGTATATAGTTTTTGCCTTGCACGTTTTCTTTACACATTTCCAACCAATTGCCAATCAATTCCGTAAATTCGAATATTTAAAATTATTTTTTATTAAAAGAATTATTTTATGTTGACTGTAAATAACACTTATATCACTTGCTATATTAATAAATAAATAATAAAACTTAAATTCAAAAACATCAAATATATTATCATGTGATATGTTTAATTGTGCTGACGCTCAAGAATTAAAGACTGACCATAATGAATATCTGGTAACAAGCTTGCCTGATGAAGGTAATATTGGGAGTGTAGAAACTTTAAGTCAAAAATTACAAAAATGGGTTGATAAATATTGTAAACTTTTTTAAAATCTTTCCATGTCATATATTTTATAGTTTAATATCCCCCAAAAATTAATTCTATTATACTACTATTAAATTAATAAGTAATTATTCTAATTATTCATTATATAATTACCTACTTAATTATTAAAGATTTCATCTTTAACTACAGCAATAGGGTAATTAAAAAATCACAGTAATGTTGAAAACTTAAATTATGATGATAATAGTTCTATAAATCTTATAGGTCAGTCCTTCAGATGAGTAATTTGCCAGATACATTAAAATCACAACACAATACAATTGATATAACCCCTAAAAAATGCAGTGTAAGATTTACACTTTTTTGTATATATTTAATATCTATACATATTATTTAGGTTATATTTTACTTTATATTTATAAATTATTTTGTTGCACAGAATTTTATTAAAACGTAATAAAGAACAAAACACATGTCTCTGGAAGCCTATTTAATAATATTAATAATTCCATAAATATATATAGAGATTTCAGTTTAGAAAGGTGCATATAGTATTATTATTAGACAAATATCTGCATAGTTTTGTGTTTTGACTAAAAACTAAAGAGTCATGCCTATATAATTATTATACATGTATATATCTATATATATATATATATAATAATATTCTACATTCAGTATCTTTTTAAATGTCAATTTTAAAAAATTCCTTTTTTTTAATTCAGAGTTAAACAAAAGTTGTATGATACAAATATAAAGCTTGAGGAAGCTAATTTGAAAAATAAAACTCTTGAAAACAAACTTATTGAATTTTTTGATTTTGAAAGAAAAGTACACAATATATATTGACAATATTCTTTACTAAAACACAAATTAATTTCTTTCTCAATCCAAAAATAATTCATAAATGGAAAATAGAAGATATAACAAGAGCATTTCATCAAAAGTGTATAATTATTTAAGGGATATATTACACTACCCATTACCAGATTTATATAATAAATATACATACAATTTTTTTACATAACTTTTATTTATTAAAAATAACAGCTTTATAATTAAAATAAACTAAGATAGGTTACTAACAACTAATGTGTAATTTTAGGACAATCAACATTGAGATAATGGGCATTTAATTGTCCTATAGAACCATGTGTATTATATGGTGTAATGAAAATAATGGAAACAAAAGGGTAACTATTATTAGTTAAAAAGTATAATTTTTTTTTACAAATAAATAATACATTTTTGGTGCTTCGATGAATGAAAGATGTAAAATAACAGCCTTGTCATTTGATGAAGTATACATTGGACATGATATCTGATTTGATAAATTAAATGAAAAATTAGTTGGTCCTCATAAAACAGTGCAAGTTATTATGGCAAGAGGTTTAATAGAAAAGTGGAAACAACCAATATTTTATGCATATGACACACTAATGACAAAACCAATAATATTAAATATAATTAGTAAATTATATAACAGTGGATTTAATGTGGTATCTTTAACTAGTGACATACCTACTACAAATATTACTCTTTGGAAATCTTTAGGAATAACTATTTCAAATTCTTCATTCTTTCATACAATAACGGGTTGTTTAATACATATATTTTCCGACGTACCACACTTGATTAAACTCCTTCGTAACAATTTTATTGATCATGGTTTTCTTTTAAAAACAAGTAAAAAAAAAAAAAAGTGTTTTTTCTCATTTAGATATTTAATTATATGCATATATTTGTAGCTAAATTTATAAATAAATCAATAATTGAAAATTTGATGAAATTGTCGTATAGCAGTGATCTAAAACTTACATTTAAACTAACAGAATTGAATTTTAATGCTGTAGGACCTCAACGTCAAAAAGTGAAAATAGCTTCACAACTTTTTTCACGGACAGTGGCTAAAGCTATTTCATATTATGGAGATCAAAATGCTATGACATCTTCAAACTGGAAAGAAGTAAATAAATATACAAATATTTGTTAGAATATTTATTAATATTGATTTACATTACCTTAATTTTATAATCATTAATTTAAGTGTTCTGAGATTATTCTTTTGGTGAATAATTGGTTTGATTCATTGAATTCCCAACAAACTTATGGAGATAACTCAACTGCATATGGCTTAGAGATAACTGAACAGAATAAACTGCTTGATGAAATGGCCGAATGCATAAAGACAATGCTGGTATATTTAAAAAAAATCTTTAATGCCATTTCAAAAAGAAATATTGATCACTAATATGTCCATAAGAAACTTATTAATAGATTTAAAATCATACTATTTTCTTGAATGTATTATTACTCGACGGTTGAATCAAGATATTATTGAGAATTTTTTTAGTTTCATTAGAGGAATGGGAGGATCTAACACTCACCCTAATCCTTTAGACTTTAAATACAGGTTTGTAATACTATCCCAGATCTCTCTACATAAATGAAATTTATTAATATGAATATTTAAATAATATATAACACCATAATTTAGACTTATATCATACATATTGGGTAAACATTCTGCTGAATTTTAACTTCAAATGGAAATATTGAAAAAACTCTACCTAAAGAATGTCTATTAAATGCAATAGACATGATAGATGAGTCAAATAAATCAATACTTTTCACTGCAAACATTTTTAAAGAGACTGACATTTTTAATTCTGAAACAAAAATTGTTTCCAATGCTATTAGTTTGTTTAATAAAGATAAAATGAAAGTATAAACCTAAATGTCATAAATAAAGATATGGAACTATTAAATGCATTTGATTTAGAGGTAGGTATAAACAAGTTTATAATAATTTTTAATTTACATACTTCAAATTTCTATGGATAAGTGCAAATGAACTGTACAATTCAAATAATCAATGGGAAATTGATAATTTGAAATATATAGCTAGCTCATAAATATAAACATAAATAGGTACCCAGAATTAGTTGATCAAACTTCGATAAATGACTAAAGACTGGATTAATTATTTTTCAAAAGGTACCGGAAAACAACATGCATATTATTTTAAAATTGTAAATATATAAAATATAAATGTATAATAAATAATGTTAAATAGGTTACCTTACACAGCCATCAATGGATTTAATAAACATAGGTATCAAAAGTTTTAGATGCATAATTTATTCAATATCATGGAGAATCATTAAATAAAGATCCTGGAGTTATAAAAAAAATTAATAATCATATTAAAAAACCAAATTCCTAATATAATTCCAGATGAAGTATTAGCCTGCATGATTAGAACACGGACATACATAAGACATACATAAGAATCATAGAATTAAATAAAAAAACCAACAAAATACTAAAATCAATATTTTAAAGACAGTAAAATTAAGAAATTTGTAAAATAAAATTAATTTTTACTTGCGTATTTTTAAATTACCTCTGAGTCCTGTGATATACACACATAAACATATAAATATATTATAAATTATAATTTATTACGCATAACGCATAATGCATATTATATGTATTTTACATTTGAAGGGTGGAAATGCAAAACGTGGTATCGCCAAAATTCAAAATGTTCAGGAAATAAGAAAACCTGTTACACACGTACGAATGTATATATCCTTGATATTTAGCCTATTTATGAAGTATTAATTAAAAATAAATTGATTTTCAATGTCAAAATAAATCTATATTTAATATTGAGCATGTTTTTTGTGTTTTTTAAATATCATGTCAGGTCAAAACGTGATACTGCCAGCAGTACCACGTTTTGAAAAAACAACGGCAGTATAACGTTTTAAACTACTTCATTTTCCTGTTAATACAAAACGCATTATTGCTGGAAATACCACATTTTGAAGAAACATTGGGCATACAATGTTTTTAAAAAATTTATTTTTTTGTCGGTGTGAATCGTGATATTTTCAGTAGAAATATTTTTAGGAATAAAATATTTGTATAGATAAATGAGGCTTAAAATGTGGAATGGGATAAAATATATTTTTAATTTCATTAATTAGGTAATGTAGTACTATTGAAAAAATAACATTGTACATTTTATAGTGGTTTGAATATTATTAAAACAATTGATAAAAAAACCTCTTATTTAATATAAGAAAAATAACATTCAAACAAAATATTTAACTCTTTAACTTATTATTATTAGTTTTTAAAATACATATTATTTAGATATGAATACAATTATTATTAGTGATACGTAGCATCTTCATTATAAGTAGGAATACCATTTTCTTCTTCTTCTATTAGTTTGTTCAAATGAAAAATATTTTCATAAAATTCTTTAGGTACAACAAAAAACCGCATCAAGTTTTTTACATCTTTTTGTTTCGGTGGTTTTACGTAATTTATTGTTGGTAATATCTCAATTTTATCTAAATCATTTAGATTACTGCCTCTTTTAAGTACTGAAATTGAAAATGTTGGATTTCCGTCATAATTAGATGAAACGTCAACCGTTTTTTTCCCTTTATGATAAGTAAAAATTTTTTGTTCGGTAGTTTTGATTACATATATTAGCTATAATATGACATGCAGTATAAGTTAGCCCATTAAATCAGGTAGGTACTTACTTCTTGTGCAGCTTTTAAGATTTTTATTGTTCGATTCACCTTCTGTATTTAAAAACAACTAATAAAAAGTATAAAATAAACTAATACAAGTAATAAAACACGAACACGAAATCTGAATATAAAAATATGTAAATTGAGTGTGTGTTTCATGAGTTAACGAAACGAATAACAAACACAACTTAACACACATGTGATTAATATATATTATTTAATATAAAAAATATTCTACTTTTTCATAATATATTAAAGGCACAATTTAAAACTTAAAAAAATAATAATTTAAATATTTTTAAAATTCAATAACTTTAAGTTGTATTTAAAACAATGTTAATGGCATTATCACGTTTTGCATTGATAATAACTGTGCGTCTATATAAATAACATGGGCAATAACACGTTATGAACTCACTATGGCAATACCACGTTTTGAGTTAAATCAAAATGTGGCAATAACACGTTTTGCATTAAACGGTTATTTTTAAATTGATTTTACTCATAAAAATAATCAATATACATTAATTTTGACTGCAAATTCGAATTCCTCGCAATTTTTCCATTAAGAATCGATATCAAACTCGATTTTCGAAATTTTGGCTATACAACGTTTTGCATTTCCACCCTTCATTTTTCATTGTTCATTTGTTGCTTTCATAATTTCGAAATTCGAATAATATTATAAATTTAAATTTTATTCTTCCATGACTTTTCATGGACTAATCCATTTGCCCAAGTGACGTCCATTTTCAATGCGCACTATTATCTAAAGAACATGCCTGTTTATTTAGTCTTGGAATTAGCATTGCCATTTTCTGTTTCTCCGTCTTTCTTCTTGCTTGTTTGAAATTTGAATCTGACTCAGTGTTCTTTCGAGCATTTATTGTCTTTTATTGTTTATTATAATTTAGGTTATGTCCAAACTCATTTTAATTCTTATCAATAATTGGTGGTCCTAAAATTGCCGGTACATACAATATCATAAATGAGAAAGATAATTACTTTGAAAATATAAATATGAAGACAAATAATGTAATAGGCATAAAACGAAACAGAACATCACAGGAAGAAAAGTGGAAAAGAAAAAATAATAAACACAAAAGAATGACTAGCGAGGAATATATTGGATTTCAACGAAAAGGAAAAGTAGTAGAGTATAATGTTGTACGAGAACCAAAAAATTTAGGAGATATGTGTACTTCTAGATTTTGTTTAAAAGCAGTTAATCGTTTTTGTAATCAATTTGATGAAAGTCAAAGAAAAAATTTTTTTTTTAAATTTTGGAACTCTTCACGTGAAGAGAAAAAAATTTATGTTTTGAGTCTAGTATTACAATTTAACCAAAAAGAGACACAACTGGTAGTTAAATATATAGCAAAAGATCAAATACTTTTAAGTACCAACTCAGATATAAAGAATCAGCGCCCAAGTGTGTCTGTAAAAAAATGATCTTAGAAACACTTGGGTTAAAAGAATTTATGGTTCAAAATTGGGTTCAACAATCAGAACATTGTCTACTAACTAATCATTCTATCATTCATTGAATGATAATATATGATATTTTTACTTGCGTATTTTTAAATTACCTCTTAGGCTCTGAGTCCTGTGATATACACACTTAAACATATAAATATATTATAAATTATAATTTATAACGCATAATGCATATTATATGCATATTATATTTTGTATACATTTTTCATTGTTCAATTGTTGCTTTTATAATTTCGAAATTCGAATAATATCATAAATTTAAATTTTATTCATCCATGACTTTTCATGGACTAATCCATTTGCCCAAGTGACGTCCATTTTCAATGCGCACTATTATCTAGAGAACATGCCTGTTTATTTAGTCATGGAATTACCATTGCCATTTCCTGTTTCTCCGTCTTTCTTCGTGCTTGTTTGAAATTTGAATCTGACTCAGTGTTCTTTCGAGCATTTATTGACTTTTAATGTTTATTATAATTTAGGTTATGTCCAAACTCATTTTAATTCTTATCAATAATTGGTGGTCCTAAAATTGCCGGTATATACAATATCATAAATGAGAATGAAAATTACTTCGAAAACATAAATATGAACACAAATAATGTAATAGGTATAAAACGAAACAGAACATCACAGGAAGAAAAGTGGAAAAGAAAAAATAATAAACACAAAAGAATGACTGGTGAAGAATATATTGGAATTTAACGAAAAGGAAAAGCAGTAGAGTATAATGTAGTAAAGTTATATTATTTGTGTATTATTTCTTATAAAATAATTATTATATTACAGAACATTTTTATTATTGTAGGATAAGGTGCATTTAAAACAGTTTTTAATGAAGATCAAGAAAATAAACTTGTTGATTATATAAAAACAATGGAAGTTTGTTTGTTTGGACTTACTACAAAGGAACTTAGAAATTTGGCATTTCAACTGGCTGAAAAAAATAAAATAAATCATCCTTTCGCCAAAGAAAACGATCAAGCTGGTTTAGACTGGATGTACAATTTTATGAAAAGACATTCAGACTTATCTATTCGTAAACCTGAAGCTACATCTGCTGCTCGTGCTTCAGGTTTCTATCCTGTAGTAGTGGGTAAGTTTTATTCTTTACTATCAAATATAATAGATACACATAGCTTCAAGCTTCGCAAATTTATAATGTCGATGAAACTGGTATTACTTGTGTGCCAAAAACACAGAGTAAAATAGTATCTTGCCGTGGACGTAGACAAGTAGGAACTTTGACTTCTGCAGAACGAGGGAAAACCGTAACAGTCGAAATATGCATGTGTGCTGATGGTTCTTTCATGCCACCTATGCTTATTTTTCCACGCGTAAGATCAAAACCAGAATTAATTGATGGAGCTCCTCCTGGTTCTTGGGCAGAAGTTCACCCAAGTGGATGGATTCAGAGTGATATTTTTTTACGGTGGTTTGAAAAATTTATTTTATTTTCTAGAGCTTCTAAATCGCATAGAATATTACTTTTGCTTGATGGTCATGCTACTCACACAAAAAACATTGAACTTATAGATAAAGCACGTGCAGCTGGTGTTATTTTACTTTGCTTTCCTCCACATTGTACACATAGACTTCAACCTTTAGATGTTGCTTTTATGAAACCTTTAAGTGTTTATTGTTGTGATGAAGTGAAAAAAAGGTTAAGAGATCATGCTAGTGAGCACAGAGTAGTAACACACTATTTTCATCGCTAATTGCATCACTTTTAGGTAAAGCATTTTTAAAGGCTGCTACAATGACTACTGCAATGAATGGCTCTAAATCCACAGTTATATGGCCTTTTGACTCAAATAATTTTAATGAATCTGATTTTTTAGCTAGTGCAGCAACTGATATAGAATTAGTAAACCATGGAAAAAATATTCAATAATTGAGGTATATTTACGATCAACACCAACATCTCCTTTGCCTGGCTGCTCTAAAAACCTTACAAATACTGTATCAATAGGTAAAATATTACCACCTACTTCAACAAATTTTTCTACACCAATTAGTTCTTATTGCTCAAATCCTTTTCCTCAGTCATCGCCAGAAGATTTATTACCAATTCCAAAAAGTAATAAAACAACTATTCGTAATTCAAGGAGACGTGGTAAAACAACAGTTTTAACTGAATCACCATAAAAATGAACTTTTGAACAATAATATTTCTAATAATTCAGTTAAAAGATCTTTGTTGGTAAATCTCACATCTGATGAAAAAAATAAAAAAGTTAAAACCAAACAAAATAAAAATATTAAAAAAATTGTTCCAAACAACAAAAAAATGATGATGATGATATTGATGATGATGTTGATGATGATGATGATGATGATGATGATATGTGCTTCTATTACAACGATCTTTATTCAAAATAAATAGATGGTTGGATTAAATGTATAAATTGCATGAAATGGGCACATAACCTATGTGCTGGCATAGGTAATGATGAGAATGATACTATATTTGTATGTGAATTTTGTACTTAAAAAATAAAAAAATAATAAATGTGCAGAAACTAAAAAAAATAATTGAGTTATTTATGATTGTATTACCTAATTCCAGGGCTTGAAACCGGTATCGAAATCGATTTTAAATACCGGTTAAAATCGTAAAAATTTCCAATTATAATCAAAATCATTAACAAAAACCTAAAAAATTAAATTGGGTTTTTAAAATTCAAAACAGAAACGATAAAAATTGTAATCGATATTCAATATCAAAATTATAATCATTTTATACAAATACCAATATTCAATATCATAATCAGAAAAAAATAATAAAGCAAATTAAAATTGAAAGTGAAACTATAAAATAATATTTTATAATAATATAATGGAAATGGATATTTATTATTTTTCTAAAATTATCAGTAATGTACCTAATGATTTCCTGTTTTTGTTGTATGCCAACAGCCAAGAACGAATAATAATTATATTTAGTATTAATAAATTTCTAGGTACATGAAATAACCGTCCCAGAAGACAATAAAATATAATTTAACGATTTTAATAATACCAGCATAATATTAAAACTTAAAATTCAACGTTGTTTATGTTACCTAATGACGTTATGTAGGAACTATAAATATTTATTTATTAGTATGGGACGTATGGGTAATGGGAAATGTGACATTAGTGTGATATATTGTCATATTATGTATTACATTTACTAAAGATAGATTCTATAATCAATTGATTACTATATATATGAAATTACGAACGCATTATTATATTTCTGGTGCACACGCCCGTGTTTTCCTGCGGAAAAACCCCATGTGTGCATCGGGCTTTTTGTATTATGAAGTAAGTATATAAAATAGTAAGAAACTAATAATGTAGGTAACTTGTGATTAGTCTCCGTCGATCGTCGATGCAGTCGCCACTCGCCAGTCGATTTCGTTTTTATAAGAAAAACCCGAGTTAACCTTACAACAAATACTATAAACGATTATCGTGTATTTGCTTATAATTTTTAATTTGTATTACACTTCATCTTCACGTGGTAATATTGTGTTCGCACATTGGAGTTATTAGTTTATTACTAGTTTGTTGGCATTTGCCGTTACCGCGTTTGGCGTTTGTGTTAAAATGGGTAGAAAAACTACCAATCCAGTCGGTAAACATTTTTTTAATTATAATTTTGAAATAAAACTAATACTGACTACTTATATTCTTCAAACTCGTCATTTGTTTTTTGAATATATTGTTAAGTCGATGTTTACTAATAAAAGAGAAGAATAAAATAGGTATGGTAATACATTGCTACGACTGATAATCGTGAATAAGATGTTTTTGCCCCAAGTTACACCAATGCCCCAAGTATGCTTGTTTGACGGTATTATTTTATTAAATAAAAATTTAAATAATCAAAAAACCAAATTAAAAACCGAAAACTTGAAAATCTAAAATTAAAATTAACCGAAAAACTCAAAAATCGATAATCAAAATTGTAATTGAAACCGATAAATTAGAAAAACAATTTAAAAAATTGTAATTAAAATCCAATATTTGGAAAATCAATTTTCAAAATTGTAATTAAAACCAATAAATTTGATAACCGATAATCCAAAACTTAATCAAAACCGAAATTATTGATTCCGGTTTCAAGCCCTGCCTAATTCTGTTAAATTATTAAGGTTTTTATTAATTTTATAACGCTACCCCATTTTACCCCATATATGAGGCAAAATGGTGTAAAATCAACTTTTCAATTTTTTACTTAAAAAAAAAGGTAAAAACTTATTTTATTCCTAATAATTCAAGTTGGTATTATTTAATACAATATTAAGAATATAAAACTATATTTTCAGAAGATTATCATAAGAAATAAGCAACTTAACCTTAGTAAAACCTTAGCGTCCCCAATTTTCCCCACGTTCCCCTACTTATGTTGACTAAACCTTTTTGGAAACAACAAAGAATCATATTGTTTGATAATTATTTTACATCAATTTCACTTTTGGAAAGATTAAAAAATGAACAAACATTTGCTTGTGGTACTATACGAAATAATCGTAAAGGAATGTCACAAAATCATAAAAAAGATTTGGATATTAAGCGTGGAGATTTTGACCATAGATTTTCTACATCTGGAATCGTCATATTCAAATGGAAAGATAACAAAGTTGTGTACTTGGCATCCAACTATCATGGTAATGAAACTACGACTGTACAACGAACTTCAAAAGATGGCTCAAAATCAAATGTTATGTGTCCGATATTGGTAAAAGACTACAATTCGTTTATGGGAGGAGTAGATCACGCGGACCGACTGCAAGTTTTATATTGTGTTGATCGAAAATCAAAGAAGTGGTGGTTACGAATTTTCTGGGGCCTTCTGGACATAGTTTTTGTAAATGCATACGTTGTATATTGTCAAATTTTTGGACAAATTGATGTATTAGAAGTCCGACGTTCAATTGCCCTCGGACTTATGTCAGAGTGTGTCCCAACTTCCAAAAGGTCAATGTGCATAAGAACTCCCCCGACTACTCCTAACAACCGAAAGAAAAAAGACATGTCCATTGTTTTGATTGATTGGGTAATAGGTATGATATTACAAAATAATATATTATACTATGTATTATAAGGTAGGTTACATTTGTTTTGCATATATTTCAGAGATATTCTTTGGCCAGCTTTCGGATGTGTGAACTATGTAGTATAAGAGGAGTGGAGTCACGACCAACATCAACTTGTAGTCATTGTCGTGTGTTTTTATGTTGTAATGAAAAAAAAAATTGTTTTGTTGATTACCACCAAATAGATATAAATAATAAGTAATAATATTTTAAGTACATAGTACACATTTTTATAATAAAATATAACTTTCCAAACTATTGTTTTATTTATTGATGCTTCATTTATATTTTATTATTTTAAAATTAAAATTGATTTCATATTTTACAATAATTAGAAATATGAATTCAAAATTGGTATGTACAGAGCGCTGGCGGGACAATGCCCGGTTAAAATAGAAGAGTGAGGGTCAAAAAAAAAAAATTTGAAAAAAATTGGAGACCTTAATTAGGCCATAATAAAAAATTCTGCCAAAAAAAATTTTTACTTTTTTCATTTTTTCTCATAGCTGGACTCAAAGGGTTAAACAGTATTAAACACTATTATATTAATAACAGTATTTAAAATTTTAACATATTTGTGTGACAACCAAACTTTTTATTTATTTAAGAAATTATAAGAACATAATAATAATAATTAGTAGTTTTTAAATAGTTAAAGGTTTATAAATAATAGTAATTATTTTCGACGTCGTTATTTTTAAAGATATCTTCAAGTTGATCCTCAGAAGTTTGTGTAGGTGAGGAGACCGAGATTGTTGAACAATGAGCCGCGTCGTCGTTAGTAATACGATTTTGATGATTTGTAAAATCAACAGGTTTTACGGGAGAGACAATTGTATTAAATAGCTAGATCATTGTAGGTAGTGTTTTGAAGCGACGAGGCAATAGCAGTATTTTGTTCGTTAGAAATATAAGCTCACATCTCTAAATCAGAGAGTAATGCACTGATTTTACCCTTTGCCTCAATTTGAAGAATAGGTGACAGTCTTTTAGTAGTTGCTTCCATAACAATGAAAAATGATTTTATATGATCATCAGGCTCATCTTGTTTAATTTTTTTTAAAGCTAGATATGTTTGAAGATCCTGAGCAGTCGTTGGCTGTTGAAAAGTTTTTGTAAATTTCTTAAAATGTAAATTGCTATCTCGAGATGCGGATATACTGGAAGCAGCTGATGAAGCTACAGATGTAGAGAAGCTGATGTGGGCAAATGGTTGACATATGAAGAATTTGAGATTAATGACTGAACCGAATTTTCAAAAAGTAGATCTGTCTCTTCGTTTTGATTATAGTCATCAAGAGAATCTAATTGGTTTTTTTCACAAGCTAAGTTTGACTTTTGAGTCCTTTCTTTCATGTGTGGTACTAAAAATTACATCGTGTCTTCGAATCTCCATTTAAGATGAGAGTCTGTACTCTTTCTTTTTTAAAACATTTTTACGAAACTGGTCACGAAGACTGGTTAATCGTTTTTTACATTCTGTCACTGAAAATAAATATATTTAAAATACATTCTTATACATATTTATAATAATTTCATTTTCGAATTTAATTAACATTTTTTCAGATTTTTGGGTCATGGAGACTCTTTTGCAACTATTTCATTTAGCAATCGAATTGGTGAGTCTATGGTTCGCAAAAAAATTTATGAAACTTGTGCAGTCCTATGGGAAGTTTTACAACCTATCATTATGCCACAACCCACTGAGGAACACTAGAAACGAATAGAAGAAAAGTATTGGAGAATTTGGAACTATCCAAACTGTATAGGCGCATTGGACGGAAAACACTGTGTGTTTGAAAAACCACCAAAAACAGGCTCTATATATTTCAACTACAAAAAAGAGTTTTATTTAGTTAGCAACGTTTTATTAGCAGATTATAAGTTTATAACTGTAGACGTTGGTGCTTATGGTAGAAACAGTGATGATGGAGTATTTAGAGCATCATCCTTGGGAAAAGCGCTTGCTAATGAAACATTAAATATTCCTCCCCCAAAATCGTTAACATTTTCCGATATAATGGTCCCTCACGTAATTTTTTGTGATGAAGCATTTCCTCTAACTCACAATACGATGAGACCATTTTCAGGGCACGCACTTGAAAATAATCAAGAAAATAAGGTCTACAACTACCGTCATTGTCGAGATAGAAGAGTAGTAGAAAATGCGTTTGGTATATTGGCGAAGAAATTTAAAATTAATAATAGAAAATTCAATTTGAAACCAGATCACATGGATCATGTAGTATTAGCGACTACGGTTTTGCATAATTTTTTGCGGAATGATAAATGTTATTGGTAGCCAGGAGAGTTAGAAGATACAATACCTCCAGAAGGGTTAAACAATTTAATAGGAGTTGGAGGAAACAACCCGCGAGAAGCGTACAACATAAGAGAAAATTTCAAGCAATTATTTATGTCGGATAAATATATAACTATAAATAAAGTAATTTAAAATAAAAATAATATATCTAGTAGATATGTCTAGTGTTTGTGTGCGTATTTTATATATTATTTTATATAAAAATAAATAATAATAATAATAATAACAATAATAATAATATATATGTTACGGGCAAATCCCGAAACTCGGTCACTTCGCGATGTGCCCGGGCAAATCGCGAAGTGACCGGTCAAATCGCGATTTGCCCAATTGGTTCTCGGGCAAATCCCATCTGTCACGTATTAATCCCATTGTTTCTTTACTACTGTAACGATAATTTTATACTTCTGGATTAATGTTTGTCTCCTCTTTATTCTACATATTAAAAAATACTTGTTGTCAGTTACAACGGTTTACAAAGACTAACTATATTAACAAACTATCTGAACTATCCTTATTAATTAAGTGTGTTTTAATTGGGTTTTTTACGTTTGAGTAGCATGAATAATGGTGATATTTTATTTTTTATTACCTGCCTGTTATTTATTTTCTATTGTAATTGAATATACATTAATTTATTAGGAAATTTTCGGAATTTGCCCGAGAACCAATTGGGCAAATCGCGATTTGACCGGTCACTTCGCGATTTGCCCGGGCACATCGCGAAGTGACCGAGTTTCGGGATTTGCCCGTAACATATATATATATATATATATAATAATAAATAAATAAAATATATATAAATATTAAATATATAATAATTTTATTTTATTATTATTTTTATATTACATATACAATATATCATAACAATTTCTTAAAAATATTAATTATACGATGCCATAGGCATATTATTATAGGACATTCAATATTCACTCTATTATTCTATATTATTCATAAATTAAATATATAATTGGGTATTTAATTTTAAATTTTAGTGAATCACAACTGTAAAGGAGAAAGTATATAAAATGTAATAAATTAATAATTTTATTTTCGATGTTTTGCACTTGTGCATATCGAATTAAATATAAAATCATGTATTTCTTATAAAAGTATTATATTTAACTTAACGTTGATAGAACTTAGTTAAAGTTAACTTAATAATTGAACTAGTTAATGCACATCCTTGAAATTGTATGTGTATATATTTTATTTATTTTTAATGTAATTTCATAATCACATTAAAATTAATTACAATTATTGATATATATATATATATACAATTATATTATAAATAATAAAGGTAAATGTTAACCGAGAATAATATTATTATATAAAACAATTTTGATGTATTCAAATAATGGCTTAAAATAAAATAAACTTACCAGAATATCCTACATTTTTAGAAATTTCTTCCCATGCATTTCTTAATACTCGCTTATCAGAGTGCCTTTTATCTATAGGATCGTAAATAAAATTGTATTTACGAACGCACTCAAACAAAATTTTGTCTTCCATAATAAATATAATAAATAATATATATGTATAAATAGAAACAAAATTAACAATTTTATAAAGAATACTTTCTTTGTAATTTTTAAAATACAATATGTACGTGCTCGTACGCGCTTCGAACAAATAATAATTGCCGCTGGTGCCGCTAGTGGCATCCGTCGTCCGTCAATTTTGCTCAAAAAGCAATCCGTACGTTTCCTTACGTCTCCGTCGTACGTCAAGACGCGACCTGTCGTAACCAGTGTGCGCCTGTTCATAAAAGTTAATGATAAGCAAAGTTTACGTCTCGACGGGAGCCGTGACGTGACAGAACGGAACGTATCCAGTGTGAGCGCTCCAAATTCTTTTCCTCTAGTGATATTATCTTAGTGCCTGTGTAAAATAAAACATTTTACACAGATTTAAATAATCATAATGTTATATAATATGTTCGAATTATATTTTATCGTTATAAAATATGGGAATTAATATATAATTATTAATTCTAAATTTAAATAATTTTTTGTATTTATTGTATTAGTATTGTATAGTAATTTGTATTTATTAAAATCTAATAAAATGTATAAAAAAAAAAAAAAATAATAATATACATAAGTATTTTTATTTTATTTATACTTATAACAAATAGTTATTATATTTAAATTACATGTTATAAAAACTTATACTAAATTAAAAATTACATTTAACTAACCTTTTTTGAATCCATTATAATAATAACTTTGTTAAATAAGCAATTTCTTAAATAGCAGCCAAATGTAATATGTATAGGTAACGCTTTAAATACAATATTAGTCCCTAATGATAATATTAATATGATTTTATTTACTAGTAAAGATTGATTGAGCAAATTATAAAATAGCATGAATAGGAAACTTATAAAAATAGAATATCTCATTTTATTGTGCCATGGAAACAATTTCACGTGACATTTTATAATCCATAATGATCTGTACGACTCGTAATGTTCTTGTATTTATCGCGTTATTAAGCTACTTAGGAATTAATATTGGTATTTTAGTATTTTAATAAGACTATATAATATATACTATATATATTATACTATATAATATATAATAACAGGTATATCCGCAATGGCGTAAAGTATTATTTTATTACTATGAAAATAGGAATTGAACTATTAAAATAAATAATTTATACCACTCCCAATGAAACCAATATTTTTAAATTTCCATGCTTTCTGGCGATTTACATATTATAAAAATGAATTTACAATTATTTACAATTAATTTACAATTATTTACAATTAATTTACAATTATTTACAATTAATTTACAATTATTTACAATTTGTCCGGAGTCAATCAGACAAAGACGGGGAGCTGCGTGAAGTTGGCCCCCCGAAACTATTTTTTTAAATTTCCAAGCTTTCCAACGATTTACAAATTATAAAATGAATTTACAATTATTTACAATTATTTACAATATTTGTCCGGAGTCAATCGGACAATGCCAACTTCACGTATCTAACTATTTATAGATGTTTAAATTTCTTAAGTTTAAACGATACATCTCATATCTTTATAGATAGGTAATATCTTAGAATCCATAAAAGCATTCTTGTTATTTTTTCCAAATAGTTTTACAATAAAAATTATTAAAAACTTTGAAAATTTTATTGAAGCATCGAAAAATCCCAAGTCTCAATTTTTTATATCTGAATAAATTTTATATTTTTAGTATAATCGAAAATTTTTAAATCTATAGGAATATTCTTAATTTAAATATACATTTTTTTTTTTTACATTTTATAATATAATCATATATAGTTTTTACAATTTTTAATTTTTATACTGCATCCCAATAGAAAATTTTACATCTCAGATAAACTTAAGTTTCTTCTAATATAAGACATATAGGTATTTTATATAATATGCAATGTTTGTACATATTTTAAAGTTAACATTCATTACAAAAAAATTAAACATAATGTAATTTGTATGCTGCAGCTCATTAGAATTTTCCACATTCAAGATTTTCTTGCATGTGCCACAAATCCATGTTCAACAATCAGCTTATCTATTGTCTGATCTAAGATCAGCTTGTAGTTGAAACTTATCTTATTTCACTAAAACAAGAAAGTTATAAATTTATGTCCTTTTTTAGTAGAAAATTTATAACCAATAATTCTTGAAGGGCCAAGTTAGAAATTGTGGAAATTTTCACGAGCCATCAAAACATTGTGAAAAATTTTATAAAGTACAAAAAAAAAAAAAAACAGAACAGAACATATTCATAAAATGAAATAAAAATCTTATTTTATTCACAAGAAAAAAATATATATATAATAATTATAGATGCATATTTTATTATTAGCCATTAGTATAATAATATATTAAAAAAATTAATTAAAAATGACGTTAAAACAATAATTCACGAAGTATTTTCCAAATGGCTGTATATGTATCTTTATTTTTATTTGGAAGCAAACAAAATACAACTGGTACAAATATTCCATTACGATATGCGTGAATACTTTTAAACTGGTGAAAAAATTTCGTACAGTATTTAAATGTGCCCTCAACATATAAGGTCTGAGAATCACACATGAAAATATATATACATTATCATAGTACAATATGACATACAAAATTATTGTTTTAATGTGAAAAATGACAAGTCTTGCTCTCAACCAGTTCTTTTTAATTTCAATATTCAATAAACTAGTACAAAATATTATAAATATAATTCGGGCGATTAGGTATTGTCCAGCTGTAATCTTCTATTTTCTATTACATGACGAATATATATATATTATAATGACGTTATAATGTTATAAGTTATAACTCGTTTTACCTGTGAATCTGTGATACGGATTCACTATCGAACTTCGAGTCCCCACTTACAGCAACGATTATTAGCGTTTTGTTGAAATTAGGATTCTTATAATGCTAGAACTGGAAACAACAAGTCGAATTACCGACCAACTGTCGAAGTGCCGATTAATTTACTAATTAGTAATTAGTATTTATAGTATTATGATTGAAACATACAAATTATTAGGCAATGACAAATATTACCAAATATATTATGTAAAACGTTTATTAAACAAAATAAATAACTGTAAAAATAAAACCTGATTGCCAATGATAAATTATAAATACACAAAGCGGTTAAGCGCGTCGCGCGTGTTTTTGGCCATCATTATTAATTATCAATATATCCGTATAAGTCATTCGTTCAAGGGTTTGAAAACTTATTCGTTACGGGTCTTTCCACAGTTGACAGATTGACGCGGTCGTCGATTTGGGAATACCCATTTGACGATCCGTGGTTGTCCGGTCGGTCCGTTCAGGGAAGTTTTCCCTCGCAACGTGAGGACGGAGTATCGCGGTGGCGGCGGCTAACACCGTTCACCTCACTCTGTTTTTTGACTTACGTCGTGCCGGCAATATCACCCGCGGGCATATGTAAATAAGTGAATATATTCGTGATATAATAAAGTATTTGTTATTTGTACATTATTTGCATAATATTTTATCAACAACCTAACACATCGTGTCATTGGCGCAGTCGGTATTACTTTATTTTTTTTTTCTTCTTTTCGATCGTTATTGTTCTCGTTTATTGCGAGTGGAAAGCGTGGAGGAAGGGAAGAAGAAAAGAAAAGAAATAAATTTGCTTTGGTACCACTAACCTATGTCCTATAAAAATACAATCTTGTTCCACGACCAATTCATTCTTTTGTAAATAATATGGTAATATATTTTCAGGTATATTCCTAAGACTATATTTAGGCCATCCTGATAATATATATTTTTTAATTATTTTTAAAGTTTTATCTTTATCAGTTTCATTTTGAATTAAATTTTTATTTATACCATTAATATAATAATTTACAAAATGTATAGTTGTTGTATCTATCTCATTTGGATTATTATATGGAAGAGCTAATCTAGACAATGCATCTGCATTTTGGTTATTACATGATTTAATATATTGTATGTTATAATTATAGCCTGAGGAAGTCCCTTTTTTTCATTAAATATATATGTCATAGGTTTCTAGGCCACTAGAATGAAATGTTGCCCATATAAATATTGATGGAATTTTTTAACACAAAAAACAATTGCTAATGTTTCTTTATCTATTTGAGAATACTTTTGTTCAGCCATATTCAATGTCCTGGATGTATAAGCGATAGGTTATTCCTCATTATTGGGAGAAATGTGTGAAATCACCCCACATATACCATATACAGACTGGCATCACAAGCTAACTTAATTTTATAGTCTGGATTAAAATGTGTCAGTATTGTCGCTGAACGTAACATTTGTTTAATCCTTTGAAAGCAATATCACATCCCTTATTCCATATAAAATTATTATCATTTTTATGTAATTGGTATAATGGATATAATACATCTGTACTATTGCAAAAAATTTTGAGTAATAAGTAACCATACCTAAAAATGATTTTACTTGAGATATGTTTGTGGAAGTAGGAGCATCTAAAATAGCCTTATCTTGATCTCATTTGTGCATAAACCATTTTTATTTATTTTATAGCCTAAATATTCTATTTCTTCTTGAAAGAATAAACATTTATCTTCCCTTACTGTTAACCCACATTCTTTTAACTTACCTACTTAATACTTCTCTTAATTTAACCACATGTGCTTCAAGACTTTCATTATATACTAAAATATCATCCAAAAAACAGACTACATTTTTAATATTTCTAAAAATATTTTCCATCTCCCTCTGAAAAATACCTAGAGCTGACGCAATATGATACGGAGCGCTTGTTGCGTCCGTGAATAATTTGTAACACGTTTAAATTTCTGTTATCAACGTTTCTTTATTTATTTAAAAATTTATATTTACAATATTCACAATGGTTGGTCCCGGATGAGGATGATCCGGGGGGGAGGGAGGGTCGTCAAAAGTACAAATTAAACCTATAGTTCCCTTGCCCTATCACTCTCCGGCAAATACCGGAGAGTACCCTAGCATATGGCTCCCGGGTCGAGGGAATACCGACACTCATGCGGTCGGGGGATAAAGGAACGAGAGTAATCACCCAAATAGGTGATATAAGTAAGGGCTCACCCAAATAGGTGGCAGTGAATGGAAAGGCGTGGGTCTTGAAGATCCGTCTTGGTGATTATCGCCTTTAGTTGTGTGGGGGCTGTTCGTGATAACTTGATGCTGAGTGGACGGGTCCGTGCGCACTTTGAGCTGAGCACCGCAATGGGTTGGTGATGCGGACAGGCACTGTCGCCGTGAGAATGGCGGTTTTATATCACTCCCGTCGCTTGCGGTTGCTCTCAGTGCTGGCTGCAGGGACGTCGTCGCGGTGTAGTCGTCTGGTGGTCAGTCTGGCGTATCTTCGAGAGATGGCTCGTTTCGGGTTCGAGCGGGAGAGCGTAATGAAACTGTCGCCGTGACAGTTCGCCTGTCACGCCCGTCGGTCACTCTCGATGTCTCACCGGTAGTAGGTCGTCGCTGGTCGATCAGGGGCTCAGGTGTTTAATTTTCGTACTGGTGTTGACGTCTTGAAGCTATGGTGAGAACTGATGCCGTTGCAATTGTAATTTGCTTTGGATGGTCGGCCGATGGCTTATCGAGAGAACCAGGCTTGTGCCTTTACGCTCTATGTGAGTTGTTTCATGTGAGTAGTTTGTCATTTATGCCAGTCGCGATAGGTGTGAGAATTTACTATGTGATAGATTATGCTGTAAAGATTTTGCTAGTTTAAGGGCTTCTTCCTGAAGAGATGTTGTGTTTGTTGAGGATAAATTGATTTTGTTCGATACCAGGTAGTGGGAACCAGTCATGGTGCGTAGTTATATTTTGAAATGCCTCGATCTTAGTCCATGTACGCTGACTAATGAGGTGCCTCCAAGTCGGTGCAGAGTACAGCACGATTGGCCTTAAGTAGATTCTTAGATTAACAATTTTACCGAAAGTGTGACCGCGCTGTTTCGGCCTAGTACAGGGTACAGGGCTGCCCTGGCGCCTCTTGCTTTTAGTAGTGTAAGTCTGATGTGTTTTTCAAATCTTAAGTTGTAGTTGAGGGTCACTCCCAGGTATTTTGCGTGGTGACTCCATTCCAGGCACTGGTTTTGTATACTAAGTTTCCTGGTGTAGTTTCGAGAGATAGACTCAAAGATTACTGCCACCGTCTTTGATAAATTCTGCTGAATTCTCCAGTCAGTTAACCAGTTGGTCGTGGTGTCTAATTGGCGTTGTAAGGCTATTACAGCGTATTTGTAGTTTCTGTTGCTGAAGTACAGTAAGTTGTCATTGGCAAACAGGGACAGTGTTACTGATTTTAGTACAGGGAAATCATTTGTATATATTGAGTACAGGAGCGGTGATAAACATGATCCATGAGGAACACCAGCTTCGATTTTCCGTGTCGTAGAAAGGTGGTCATTGATTTTGATTTGGAATATTCGATCTTTAAGAAAGGAATCTATTAATTTTACTCGTTGCTGGGGGATGTTCATAATAAGTAGTTTATGAAATGCAGTCAGGTGAGTCTTTTTCATCCTCCGAATCCACTTACTCAGACACAACATCTAACTCGTCACATCCGATCATCTTAAACAAACCCTCTCGTACACCACCCATCTACGTTACAACTGGTCCATCTCACCCCTGGCATTTGTTAGCCAAATAAATGTACAAAACTGTAGGACTTGAACAAGTCACTGCAAAAATCTCTGCTACTCCGTCACAAATTCAAATTAATTGCCCTAATGTTATCTCGTGTACGGTGTTATCAGTCATTGTTGTTGTTGTTGATAATCTATCTGCAGCCAATTTGTTTATTTATTTATTGTGTTGTTGTACCGTGCGATTACCGGTATCGAAGTTATATGTTAAAGATACCCGTAACATCATGGCGGAATCAAATAATATTCTGAACCCTGACTTGCAAGCCCCTCAATATCATGAGTTGGTGAGATTGGTCCGGGAGCTTATGAACAAGTTCTACTTCGAAAGTTCTACTTCGGCTCCGACCGATACATTTCAACAGTCCGAAGGAGAGCAGTCGGCGAGGTCAGTCAATACGGTCGATTATCGTCTACTGCCGGATCTAGGTCAGTCGGTACCAACGTTCAATGTCATGAGTCTAGCATGGTGAGCTAAGGCTTTGCAAGGCTCTGCGTTTGAGGAAAGCCGCGACCATATATAACAAGGTATTCGTTCGACAGCGCTGGCAAACTACGTGATGGGGCGCGTCCACGATACCGAGAATGATTTGCTTTCTGACTTGCGGAATGGGGAACGTATGGCACAGTTGCGTTCAAATCACTTTGGAAATACGACATCACATTCTCCAAGAGGTCGTATGGACAAAGAACAATGGATACCCATCGAAGCGAATATTGACACGCGTAAAAAGGATATCCAGCCTGCGGTCACTAAGGTTGTGAATGACGTACCAAAATTTGTTACTTCGTAGCGACCGGCGTCGGATCGGTCTGCGATACGTTGTTTCCAATGCAACGATTTGGGTCATAATTATAACATATAGTTCGTAATTGTCCTAAGAAGTCGCGCTGGCCGTTAAAATGCTCCGGTTGCGGGTCGAATAAGCACGCTCGCGGTCGATGTCCGAACGCATGAAACGAAGAAGCGTTTCGAGCAGATATCTCGGATAAGCGTCGAAT
This sequence comes from Tetraneura akinire, assembly GCA_021307375.1. Lineage (NCBI taxonomy): Eukaryota > Metazoa > Arthropoda > Insecta > Hemiptera > Aphididae > Tetraneura > Tetraneura akinire. Next base: position 4,965,421 of record JAIUCT010000012.1, on the reverse strand, counting down.
GCCATCGGAATGTAAAAACCCTTTTACTAAGAAACTTTTGGGTGGCATTGATGTGATGGGATTCGGGTTCATCAAGAGTGCTGGTTCGTCGATTGATTCTTGATCAAGTTGTAATTGACATACGTCCTGTGACTGACGATGACGTTAATATTGGCCCGGCTGTGACTGAACATGGACAGGAACAATTATTGTTGTTGATAACTAATTATCGTGGTGTGTTCGCCAAGAATCTCCAATAACTCGGGTGCACAAGTGTGATCCAAATGGAAATTAAGGAGATACAGGGTAGTAATCCTGTAAACCTAAAACCGTACAAAATGTCACCATCAAACCAGCAGGCTGCAGGCATAATCTCAGAATCTAGCTCACCTTATGCCAGCCCGGTACTGTTAGTTGATAAGGCGTCCGGTGAGAAGAGGCTGTGTATTGACTATCGTAGACTAAATATCCATTTCCGATGCCTGATGTGGATGGACAGTTGGGGGCTCTTGCATAAATTCCATATTAATTATATTCAAATAGGTAGGTACCATTAAAAATAAATTTATGACATAAAAATCTTTCTGTTACTCGCTTATAAAAAAATCTAGATATGGAATAAAAATTGTAATTCGATAGTAATCTTCAACATCTAAATTACTTGCATTAACTAAACATGGATTTGCTCTATTTCTTTGTATTTTGGTGATCTTTTTAACAGTTAACTCAAGTTGAACTACCAAATCTAATTGTCGATATTCGGCACGCGGTTGTAAGTTTTCGTTATGACCATGA
>JAIUCT010000012.1:4815468-4959647 GCA_021307375.1 Tetraneura akinire | reverse complement strand
TCATGGTCATAACGAAAACTTACAACCGCGTGCCGAATATCGACAATAAAAATAGTAACAAATCAATGGAAGAAAATAATAGTGATAATTATTATTTTAAAGCAGGGGTCGCCAACCTTTTTAAACAAGTGAGCTACTTTTGAAATTTTAAGTCCCTGGTGATCGACATCTAGGAAATTAGGTCTTTTTATTAGATGAGCAAAAAAAAAAAAAAAAAAATTCTATATTTCAAAGAAAATGTATTGTTTTTTCATAATAATAATTTTAAAATACACGAAAAAAGTAAAAAAAAATTTAATTTATTAATGTGATAACTGGCATTGGTGTTCTGCAAGTTTTGAGAATACTGGTATATAATTAGAAACAGCTGCTCGTAAAGTTGAATCCAAATTACTATTTGTAATTTTTGACCGATATTTGTTTTTTATGTATTTCATACTCGAAAATGTTGACTCGCATAACCAAGTTGAACCAAAAAATGAAGTGATTTGAAGGGCAATGCGTCGTAGATTTGGATATTTTTGTGTACTTGCATGTTTCCAAAACTCCGAGGTAGTCTTAAGTATTGAATCATTCTGTAACGTTATTATTTCCATTTCTAAAACTGTTTTATCAAGATCAAACAAATTTCCAATTTCATTCGCTCGCGTCTCAATATCCCCAAAAAATGGATTTGATATAAACTGTGCAACTGGCTCAAGTATTTTAAAGTCGTTGAATCTTCTTTTAAATTCAGAACGTAAATGTTGTATTATATTTATGTGGTTTGTTGGATCATAAATATTTTCAGAATAATTAATTATTGTTTCTTGAAGCGTAGGGAAATGCTGAACATCACCATTTTTCAATTTATTTTCCCAATATGCTAATTTACTAGAAAACGCTTGAACATCTGATATCATATTAATAATTTGTTTTTCTTTTCCTTGTAACTCTAAATTTAAGAAATTAATTTTTTCAGTAATATCAACTAAAAATGCAAAATCTTCAAGCCATTTTATATTCTCTAATTCTTCATAAACAATATCAATTTCTTGTAAAAAAATTTTAATTTGTGGTAATAATTCTTTAAAACGATGTAGTACTTTACCTTTACTTAACCAACGAACGTTAGAATGTAATAATAAATCTCCATAATGGCAATCTACTTCGTCCATTAGTTCACGAAAAAAGCGTCGTTTTAATGCCTTACCCCTGATGCTGTTTACAATTTTCACTACAAGTTCCATAACATTGTTTATATTTATAACTGATCCACATAATGCTTGTTGATGAATTATACAATGATATTGAAAAAAATGAGGAAACGAATTATCATTTTTGCATAAAGTTAAGAATCCCTTTTTATTTCCACAAAATGATGGGGCTCCGTCCGTAGTAATACTAGCTAATTTTTCAATTGGAATTTTTTCTTCTTCAACAAATTGTTTAAACATTTTATAAATATCTTCTCCTCTAGTTCTTCCGGTTAACGATAAGACTTTTAAAAACTCTTCCTTAACAGAAAAATCGTCAAAACACATTTTGATAAAAATAGAAAGCTGTGCAGTATCAATCATATCGTTAGACTCATCCATTTGTAAACTGAAATATGAACATTTTAATAAATCAGTCTGTAGTTGAGTTTTTTGATTTGAAGATATGGCTCCAATACGACGCATTACTGTGTTACTTGATAATTGAATTTTATTAATGGCACCTACAATTTCACTTTTGTTTTTGAAGTACATAAATAATGAGTCAGAAGCTTCTTTAAATGCTTCTTTAATTAATTCACCATCGGAAAACGGTTTTTTCTTCTTTGCTAATAAGTATGCTACTTTGAATGAAGCAATAGTTAAATTTTCAGACAATTTATTTGGATTTTTAAAAATTGACTGCTCTTGGTTCAGTTTTAATTTCATTGTTTTTAGCTTATCTTGTCGTAAACTGGAATGCTTTGTAAACTTTAAATCGAAATCTACATGTTTAGTTCGGTAATGCCTTTCTATATTTCCACGTTTAAAAAATGAAAGAGTATCTCGGCATAATAAACACACGCACTTGCCTTTAATGTCAACAAAAAAAAACTCTAACTCCCATTCTTGATTAAAATGATAAGTTTTACACTTTTTATTTGGATTCATTTTATTGTTGTAAAATTTAAAATTCTAAATAAATTCGGAACGTAAAAACGAAAATATACGGGACATACAATACGCACTGCACACTTATACGTGACGACTAATTGACAGTAGAGTTTATAACTGTCAATAATTTATTATTCTATCAAGATAATATTCGGATAGACCGGACTATGACCGATAATGGTAAATTTTTGGAATACAATATAACAGTCCACATTATCCGATTATTTATTACGCGATCGACCGATAATGCTAAAATTAATTTTTATAACGATCGACCTATATTCCTAGAAAGATCGACTAGTCGATCGCGATCGACTGGTTGGCGACCCCTGTTTTAAAGAAATAGGAAGGATGGATATGGCGTTCGGTACTTCGGTCGTCCATTTTGCAGCGTTGCTCGTTAAGAAATTGGATTGACATTGACGGATTTCCTATTTGATTTATGTTTGTTTCTAGAGTCTAGAGTTCTAAACGCTTTCCAAAATCTAAAATATTATATTTGGATAGCAGTATAAAGTACACGTTTTTATTGTTTAGTGTTAAGTTTTTATTGAATTTTCACTAAATTATATTCATACACATAACTTGGACACTAATATAATAATTAATAAATATAAATAATTAAGTATTTATACACGTTTCTGAAAATGAATACTGCAAATATTGTTCAACATGCGCCAACGTGCAATTGACGAATGTACCAGTAAATTTAATGTTTTTCTTTTTTAGAAAACATTATATTATGGTTATAATATTAAATTGTACTTTACCGTAACATTATAAGCAAATGACATAGCACATAGGTACAACATACCTACATCATTATACTTTACACTATTAAATGAATTGTAGTAATAATATTAATGTCAAATTATATTATATCCCAAATTGAAGGACAATGGATCGCTCATCGGTTGAATTATGATTAGGGACGCAAAAACATCTTGAGTTATGATTTGTATGATATAAGTATTTCATTGTTTTGTTTAAATTGAGACAAAACAATTGTCGTGATGTAAACATTAAAAAAATCATTATCATTAAACATTAATATAATGACGCGGTATAGGTATAATAATTATAGTTGAGAAAATCTAGTTTAGATTTGAATTGTTTATTTCAACTGAAAAAATGTTCAAGAAGGTACATTCATTGAATAATTACACATTATGTTTTAGTTCCTATAATTTATATTCATGAAAGTCACTTAAATCAATTTAGGAATAATTTCAAATTAGGACCTATAGAACCTTAGTTCAAAATTTATTACAATGATATTGTGATTTATAAATTGTCTTTAATAGTAAGAAAGATTATTTAAATTTATAAATTATAACCTTATTACTTTATTAGGTAATAAGACTAGATAGGTATAGTAACATCTTATTTTAAAATAGTACTCTTGTAGATTAGCAATGGTCATCCTAAAAAATTAAGAACTATATTATGAAATTTTGAAGTTTGGTTTTATTTCATTAATAAATTTAAAAAATGAAAGTGTTTAGTATAATATTATCTAGTTCTAATAATTTGTATACATCATAATGATATCTAGACTTCTTGTACTTGGAGGACACATACCTAAATATATCTTTATGATTAGATTTGGTATTTTTATGAATAATATCGGAAAGGAAATAATAGTTGCGTATTTATATTTTTAAAACAATGCTGGAATACAAATATTCTTAAAATATGTTTCTGTACTGAATACAATACACATGATGGCGATTTAGATTGGGTATCACCATGTAAATGTCGCGGTTCAACACGTTGGGTAATTTTATTATATTTTTTTTATATTTCTTTATATTATTTTATGAACCTACTAGTAATTATAGTATTAATATATAACTCCAAATGGAATATACTGTACCTATCATCAGTACCAAGACCACACGGTCACTATGTTAGCTTCAACATTTCTTAACCCTGCTGATGTTGGTGTTTCATGGGAAGTGCCAAACAGGGTTGCAAAAAAAACAGTTTTTTTAAAAAAAACAAAAAAAAACGTTTTTTTTGTTTTAAACAGTGTTTTTTATGTTTTAAACTGTTTTTAATTGTTAGTTTTTTTTGTTAGTTTTAAACATTGTTTAAAACGGTTTTTTTTGTTTAAAACTAGATTTTCAAAAATATTTTGATTCTTCAAAACAGTACTTTCTGTGAGACTCTAAATCTGTAAGCTGTAACACTAACAAAACCAAAGGGGATTATAATTTACAGATTTTATTGCATGAATTTATTTCCAATAACTAATAACTAATTACTAAATACAGTACCTAATAAAAATAGACTTATACTTGGACAATTGATATTATTTTTTAATTAAATCATTAGGTAATTAGTATTTGTGTTTAATATAATAAAATTACTATGAGAAGTTTGACAGATTATGACACATAGTGACATAGTATAGTACATGTACAGGTTAATGATATTAAAAAAATTAAAATTAATGAAATCTTAGTTCTTAGTGTACTGTTTCTATGTAGTAAAATATCAAAGAATAAACAATTAGGTATTTCTTTTAAAAACAATTTATAATACAAGAGACTACCTAAATTTTATTTATTTCTTAAGTGTCAATTATATTCAGACTTCAGTTATTTAAGCACAATTAATTTTTAAAACATAATGTAATAATATTAATATAACAATAGTTTTTAAAATAATCATATTGAAAAATAACAAAATCTTAAATCATATAAATAAATTGTTAAAATAATAAAAACATAGTATATTTTTTCTTAAGTATCTATTATTTTTAGTCTTTAGTTACTCAGGTACTGACTTAGTGTTTTGTACAATATATTATAATATTAATATAACAAGTTTTAAAACATAAAATAATAATGAAAAATTAAACAAAATCTTAAATCATATTAATACATTATTGAAGTAATAAAAACAGGTAGTATATATTTTCTTAAGTATAATTTATTCAGACTTTAGTTACTCAAATAGTTAGATACTGACTTAGTTTTTAATACATAATTTTATAATAGTAATATAACTTAGCTATATTGAAAAAAAACAAAAAATAACAAAATCTTAAATCATAATATTAATAAAAAAAAAAACATAGTATAACTTCAACTTATAGAACATTAAAAAATAATAAACTGTTAAGCTGCTTATTATTTTTTAGATTTATTTAAATGTTTAAAAATAGTAACCAGTTTTGAAGCTTTTTCCACTCCAAGGCGGTTTCTAGTTTTTGAATGGACATAACCAAAAGTTGAAAAAAGTCTCTCTATACCGGCAGAGCTACAAATTGATGTAAAAAGTTGCTCTACTAAATATGCTAAATCTTTGGATATTTTATTTTGCTTTATTAATGCTTTCCACCATATAAGAGCAGAAATGTTTTTTAGTGCATCATCACTGAATAAGTATCCTTTAAATGGGCTTGATTGAGCTTGAAATAATATTATTTCTGACATAGCATTTGGAAAATAAAGATTAGCATATTCTAAAGCTAAATCGTGTTGATCTTCATTTAATTTCTGTCCTCTATATTTAGGATGTAATATATAAGCTAAATAATGCACATCTTGAACAGCTATGTTATACCTTTTCTCAAATATTTTTATTTCATCACCTTCAGTACTAAACTGGTTTATAAAAAAATGTTTAAGTTCGATCCACATTTCAACCGCATCTGCAATTGTACAATTATCTTTTTGTGATACATCTAATGCCCATGCCAATTTTTTTAACTTGACTAAGAATGCTTCTGTTTTGGTTTTCAAATTCATATCTATTACCATGGAGGATATTTTACAATCAATTGCTGCTCTATGATCTACGCATACTTTGTATAAAATTGGCCAATTATCAATGTAAGATTGCAGACAGTCAAACATTGTATTCCAACGAACATCAAAAGGAAGTACTAAAGATGAACCACCAAGTTCTTTATATTTAGCAGCAGGAAAATGGTGAAACTTGAAATATTTAACAATTTGTTTAATATTATTTTTAACTTCAGAATCTTCTAAGTCATGGGCCAGTAAATTTAAAATGTGCGATGAACACCCATATGTTATAATGTCTAAATGTGAATATTCACCAGAGCTTAAATCTGATTTACTAAGTTCTGATCTCATTTTCCTCATATTGGCAGCATTATCTGTAACCATACTGCGAACATCACAACCATATGACTTACATTTTTTAATTGATTCAATAGCCAATTTTAATAAATACTCTGCATTATGACTTTCAACCTTAGTCTCAATTGTATCAATTAAACATACTACTTCATCTTCTAAATTGTACACTGATATGCATATTATTGGCTCATTGTGAATATTGCTCCACCCATCCATAGCCATACATACAATTTTACCTTTAAGAATTTTTTTAATATCTTCATCTACCTCATTAAACACTTTATCTAACAATTTATTGCCAATTTGATCACGATTGGGTGGCTTATATCCAGGGCGAATCAACTCAATCATTTTCTTAAACTCTTTATGTTCAACTAAAGCAAATGACGAATTTGTCGCATATATATACTTGGCAATTTGCATATCAAATGATTTTTTATCTTTATCACTAGTTCGTATGACAAACTTACTCATTGATGTAGATGCTATTTGTGATGGTGTATCAGTACAAAAACGCTTAACATGAGCTTCAACATTCACTAGACTATCACTAGTATGAGTAGTAGTATTGCAACTCAAACTACTAGAATCTATATTAGTAAAACATTAGATGTTAATAAAAAGATTGAAATAAAATTGTTGAGACTTATTGATAATGTTGTTATCGCATCGCCAATGGGCGACAATATTAAATATAACGCAACACATTAACAATATTGCTAAATAGATGATAGTAACAAACTTTATAGGCCATTGCCTGTTTGTGACAATAATATTATTGAAAATGGTAGGTCAAAATAATTGATTGGCCGGCAATATCAACATTATTATTTATGTTGAAAGAATTATGTATTAAATTTACTTACCATGGTAATTATAACATCTAAGATCTCCATCAATTTGCATATCATTTGAAGTTGAAGCTGAATCACGTACATCGCGTAAACGACATTTATTCAAATGCGTTTTCATTCTATCAACTAATCCAGCCATTTCAAAACCACATTTTATACATTTAGCTCTAGTGCCTTTTATATAACTGGATTTAGTTTGAATAAAAAAATCCCACACGGGATCTTTTTTTCTTCCCGTTAAAAGCATTATTAAAAATGTAAGTAATGTAGTGTAGGTACTATATATAGATAGGTATGAGAAAAAAAATGAAAAATTGAAAACTACAAAATGAATAACAAAATTCACAGCCATTCCATGGAACAACAGTAGGTAACGTAACACAGAATAAAAATAACTGATAAGAAAGTATTTAATATTAATTTTAATTAGGTTTGTTCCAACACAAAATTTGTGATTAGTTTTGGACTGTTTATGGTTTATGGACAGTCCGTGATTAATTACTGCGCATGCGCAAACGTGAACTAGTTGTGGATTAGGAATTTTGTTGGAACGGATTTCGGATTCTTACGTGATTGTAAAACAGATAAGAAATTAAACAGTGATAATTTGAATTAATTTGTTACATGAATTAAGATAGTCTTAATTCATGATTTGTTATTTGCGGCATGGTGTGTGTTATTGACTATTGTTGATATAAATTTCAGACAGTGTGACCAAAATCCTAGATTAATTTTTGAAAATAAGACAAATAATTGTTTTAAACGACAATAAAAAAAACATGTTTTAAACGTGATGTTTTAAACGTTCATGTATTAAATGTTTAAAACAAAAGGTCATGTTTAAAACGTTTAAAACACATGTTTAAAACTAATTGTTTTAAACACTTTGCAACCCTGGTGCCAAATGACCAGGTAATTATTCAATATCAATATATTATATTTACTTGCATTAAAAATTTGTCATTGATTTAAAAATGTTTCTTAATATTATACTTTATTGTAAATAATAAGTCAGAACATAAGTTGTAGTTTATTCCTACAAACTTATTTTTAAAAGATGTAGGTATAAACTAAAATTAATTTAAACAATTATTTAAATTATAGTTCAACAGTCACCATATTGCTTCTACTACTTAAAACCATTAGCTATTATTTGGAATGAAGTAGTTGCAGGTAGAAAACAGGAGGACCTAACTAGTTGTTTTTACCAGTATATCATTTTCAACAAAAGAATACTCACATTATATGGCTTGATAACTGTTCTGTACAAAACAAAAACTGGTGCTTATTAACATTTTTAATTTATATAATTAACTCGGAAGAAATTGATGCAAATGTAATAAATTTATTTTACTTCCAACCTGGGCATTCATTTATGTCAGCTGACAGTTTTCATCACCAAGTGGAATTGTCTATGAAGAAAATGGGAAAAGTATATGATTTCTTTGGATTTTGAAATGTGTATAAGAAATTGCAATAAAGGGAGAGTTGATACTAAAGTAATGGAAGTAAAAAACTTTTCTGATTGGAAATCTGAATGCTCATCCTTCAAACTGAAGAAACAAGATGTAAGGCCAATGTTAAAGAGCATTGTACATATTAAAGCAATAAGAGGTTATAATTTTTTACTTTACTCAACGAATTATGATGACTACTGTCCGCTTCAAAAATTAGACTTTTTGAAGATGTCTACATTTAAAAATGGTGTGAATAAACCTCTTGACCTCGTGGTATTCATCCTTCAAAGAAAGAGAGTATATTAAAAATACTTGTTCCTTTAATGCCAGAAAATAGAAGAAAATTTTGGACTGAGCTTCCAACTTCAGAAGAAGCTGAAGGTTTTTACGAATTATCAGAAGCTTGAAACTATTAATATAAGTGAAAAACTGTTATTGTATTGTTCCTAAAAATATTAGGTTATTAAGTTAAAGTACAAAGTTATTTTGTTTGTTATAAGTTGTTTTATTTATTTTAAAAATTTAAATAAATGGAGATACTAAATTTTGATTGCTGCACCAGAATTATTGTTTAAACATTCATGATAATGAATGAATAAAATCCAATTTATATATACTTACCACGTTTTTGCTTCTGAAATGCATTAAGCCAAATGGAGTAAGTCCATTTTAAGGTATAAGGAATAAATTTTTTTTTTAAATTATTAATTTTCGAATTTTCCATACAAAAATTAGTATATAAACCTCAATTTCAAAATGAATCATATTCAAGAACTGTTATTATATGAGTTTAAAATTTAAAAAGTTATCGGAATTTCAAACACGATTTCCCAACATTTTACATTTTGGATTTACTGCGTTTTTGTTTAACACGACAGAATTGATATATTATATTATTACGTTTAGATTATATAGGTACTGATTTTTGTCCATAATCGTACTTTAGTTTTGGACAAACATTCAACTGCGCCAATATGGATTGCACTTGAAATTTTTGAAACCCGCCGTGGTAAAAAGTGCATATCCATCAATAATTATAAATTTTCTAAATACCGTGATTTAAAAACGGGTGACTTTTATTTTCGATGTACAAATAAGTTGTAAAGCAATAGCTGTTGTTAACAATCTGTGTACATCTGTTATTCGTCATATAAATTATTATACAAATCATAGTGAGTATACTGTAAACGAAATAGATAAAGAAATTATTTGAAGTTCAATAAAGAGAGCAGCCGAAAAAGATCTCCATATACAACCAAGTAAAATTATTAGACAGGAATTACTGTTAAAATTAGATTGTAATATAAAACACAGTGATATTCATTTATTACGTAATTCAATGTACGCAGCTCGAAAGAAATATTTCCCGAAACTTCCGAAAACGATTAACGAGGCAATTTTAATATTAAAAGAATCTCAAGACACAATACAATTTAAAGGTGAGCAATTCATTTATTTTAGTGACGATTATAGTGTTGTATTATTTACGTGTTCAGCTAACTTAAACGCTTTATGTGACACAATTCATGTTATTGGAGATGGAACATTTTCTCCATACTGTTCAAAATTATTTAGTCAATTATATACTATTCACATTTATCAAAATCATTTCTATGTACCAGTAGTATTTTGTTTTTTGGAAGATAAACATTATTCAACTTATAGAAAAATTTGGAAAACTCTACAAAATTTATGTGTTCATATTCTTAACCGGCAACTTATTATTAATGAATTCCATGTATATTTCGAGAAGGCTGCCCTTAACTCAATTTTAGATATTTTTCCAGAATGTAAAATTATATGTTGTACTTTTCAAGGTATTTAGTACCTACTATCTCAGTGGCGCATGCGCAATACTAATAATAAAAACTACTACTAACCATAAAAACCGCGATTGTTACATTGTTTGTATGCTTGACTTTTTTTTTGACACACTTTTGATCTTATGGTACAATTAGTAGTCATGGCAAATGTCGTTCATTTCGGTGAACTAGTTCGTTAGTTCATAGTTCACTTCATTGAACTATTCAATAGTTCACTAGTTCACTGAACGATACTAAGTTCATTGTACATGTGAATTTAATCACTGAATTGGTATTTTAGCAGTCTATATCAGCAGACAGTTTTCACCACTTATTTTATGGTCAAACTGTTAACGAACCAGATAGACCTAACCTAAATGTTTTTCGATTTTTGTAAATAGTACTATCTTAGATAATACATGTATTATGTATTATCTAAGAGTACTATAGTCATGAGTTGGCCATGCCGCCATGGTAATGCCAATACTAACAACTGTTAGTTGTGGTTACAAATTTACAATTAATTTTTGTAATAGTTTAATTAATTTGTGGTTATTGAGATTCGTCGGACATATATTTATCTGTAAGTTTATTATTATTAATTTATTAGTATATTTTACTCTATAATTATATTAACATTTCGTTATACATGGTATATTTAATTTGTAACTCAAAAACTTCAAAAATTTAAGTTGCACATTTTCAATAATATTAATGGAAAAGTTGTAACTAGTTGACCAAACTGTTGACCCAAACTTGATATGGGATCTAACAAGAGAAAAAAAAGAATTTTTAAGGCATTAATATTTTTAAAGTTACTTGTATTTCGGTTTATAAAACCTAACATCTTAAGAGCTTTTTTACTGCAATGATTTATGTGAGATGTGAAAGACAAGTTACTGTCAAAGACAATCCCTAAATCTTTAGTTGAAGTAACTCTAGTGACAGAAAAGTTATCTATTTTATAATCGTGATTAATAGCGCTATTTGAATGTGAAAATGAAATAATACTAAATTTATTTATATTTAATGGTAAACAGTTTTGGCGACTCCACATTATGAATTTATCCAAATTTGCTTGTAAAATTAAAGCATCTGCTGAAGAAGTAATTTTAGAAAATATTTTGGCATCATCAGCAAATAGAAGTATATCAACCGATTCATCAAAAATAGATGGTAAATCATTGATGAAAATTAATAATAATAGAGGTCCTAAATGGGAACCTTGCGGTACACCAGAACTTACCTGGAAATAGTTTGAAATATAATGAGAAACTTTAACCGCATGTGTACGAGAGTTTAAATAGGACCCTAACCAATTAAAAAGAGTTCCATGAATGCCAAAAGAAGATATTTTATTAAGAAGTAAATTATGCTGGACCTTGTCAAAAGCTTTTTGAAAATCCGTATAGATTGAGTCTAGCTGTACACGATCATTTAGAGCTTCAAGGATTTTGGACTGATAAAGTAAAATATTAGTGGCAATTGACATGTTAGGTCTGAAACCATGTTGGTTTGTACACATAATATGAGAAACAATTTTGGACAATTTTTTAGTTATTAAAGCTTCAAACATTTTGGGGATAATAGACATTTTTAAAATAGGTCTGTAATTATTTGCATTATGTACATCCCCAGTTTTATGAATTGGAGTGACAAATGATTTTTTCCAAATATCCGGGAAATAACCTGAGCTCAAAGATTTATTAAAAATGTAATGAAGAGGCTTCAACAATACAGAACTACAAGATCTTAAAAAAAACTGTCCCAGAAAATAAATCTAAAGAGTTTAAATAATCAAAAATATCATTAGAATTAATAGACCAAGAGTTTAAGTTAATATGATTATTATTAGTAGGAATAGTGGGTAAAGAATTATTATTATTAGCATTAAAAGTGCTATTTACATAGACGCTTGAAAAATAATCAGCAAATAGATTAACCGTTCCAGAGAGATCATTAGATGTTCTACTATTATAATTTATACCAGGTGTGCCCAACCTTTTTTAACTTGCGGGCCACATTCAAAATTTATATTTATACTGCGGGCCGTTAACCTAACCTAACCTATGGGTTTTTTTTTTGTTCATTTCGATAAAATATAGACTAGATAATATTATCTTTGTTCACTTATCGAATTTATGACTCAAATCGTATATTGTGATTAAAGTTCTCAATATTTCCACGCTATAGTTGTTAGTTTGTTTTCGTCATTAGAAATTTTACGTTCACATTAAGATGTCTCAAATAAAAAGTGCAAAATTGATACTGAATACCGTGTTTTTAATGATAATTGGAGTCGTAAGTTATTTTATTTGGTTCTACTTAGTTTTGCGAACAAATGTTTTCACGCATGAATTACGTAAAATGTTCAGGAAGATCTCGTTTGACTGATGAACACTTACACTCCTTATTAAGAATTGGCGTTACACATTTCACTCCGAATATTGAAAGATTTGTTAAAGAAAAACATGCCCAAATTTCACACTAATTTATTTCTATTAATATTCTAAAATCCAATGTATTTTTTTTTTTTTATATAAAAATTAAAAATTGTAAAATATTTTATATTCTTAAAAACTTAATAAAATCAATTTTTTTACACCTATACAAATTTCTTATTTTTATAAAATGGTCACGGGCCGGTTGGAACACCTTCGCGGGTCAGATTTGGCCCGCGGGCCGCGGGTTGGGCACGCCTGATTTATACAGTCAGGAACATTGTTTTTCTCGTATTTACTCGTTTTACTCGTATTTATATTTTTTTGACAGTTTAATCAGTTTGAACCTAAGTTCAAGTTGTAACCTAACCTATATTATTAATATAAATTTCTATATTTTATTTTTAATAATTTTGTAAATTTCTTTTCTAGTTTTTGTAAAATTAAAGTATTTAGTAACTCTGAAACAATTTTCCTATTTACAGAGTTTAGTAAAATACAATATTATTATATTTATTTCTATGATATATGGAGGGATTTTATAAGTATATTTTTAATAGAGATCTATTTTTCTTCAAGAAATATTTAATAATGAATATTCATTTTATTTATTTATATAAGTTAATTGTACCTAGTATTCTTTGTATGTTATTGAAAAACTTTTTTTGTATATATGTTAATATCAATGTTGGAAATCAGTCATTATCGGTAATGACTAGTCAATATCAAGTCAATATCAGTGGCTAATTAAGTAAGGCAATGCTGACAATGTCTAGGCAATATATAAAATGCCGAATTTTATGACGAATCATAGTCGATATGGGTAATATTTCATTTATTTATTAAAATATAATTTTAAATTAACAAAATCATGTATAATAATTATTAATTTTCACAAGATAAACTACTTATGGCACTTTGATTTACATAATTCTTCAGCTGCTCGAAACTTAAAAATGTTTTATTGTCCACCTTTTATAAGCAAAAATAATAATAATTAAAACTAACTCCATTGCCAAAAATTATAAAGATCGTACATCGTACACACTTTACAAGTCACAATGATATTATTGCAACACGATTATTTTGTCAGTGAGAAGAGGTAATGTGATAAATCTAGGTAACGTATAGATAACCAGCTTAGAAAATACCGATTGACTCAACTTTTCAGTTAACTACGGAAATATACACCGATTGCCCACAATGACTGGTGTGCACAGTCATTACAGACATCGCCTAGTCATTACCGGAATTGCGGAGATTACCGATAATGCCAGTAACATGTACAATTATGATATTTAACTGTTACTAATAATGTTTTTCTCTTCTAAATTTATATAGGTAACTAATTGATAACTTTAATATTATATATTTTTACATCTTATAACAAATATTATATTACATAGGTATTATTTATTTACTAGTGTCAAAAAGGAATAATTATTGAGCTTACTGTGTTAATTAATTTAGTCAGACTTTCAATTATTCCATTTTGATTTTAGTTAAATGTATGTTAGCCAATTAATATAGTAAATCCTAAATAAAAATATATATTATTAATTTATATTTCATAATTACATTTTTAAGAATACTATTGAAAAATTGTATATATATATTTTTTTATAGTTTTCAAAATATCTGAAAAAATGATGTAATATTATACCTATATACCGTTTTCTTAAGTAGAACCTCAAATAAAATATTATAATAATATATTTCTTTCTATTATATATAGATGGATTATTTAAGTATGTTTTAAAGTCAGTTATATTTGCCTTTAAGAAATACATATTTAAAAATGATTATTCATATCATTTATTTATATTAAAAGAAAATTGTAACTAGTATCCTAAGTAGTTTATGGAAAAGTTGTACTTATAGTACATACAATAATCATATTTGTTTGTTACTCATATGATTTTTATGCCTTCTAAATTTATATAACAAATTTAATACTTTATTAATATTATTTATTTTTACCCACCATTTCAAGTATTATATTACTATATATATTCTTACTATTGTTAAGAAGGAATAATTGTTGGGCTTACTGTAATAATTAATTTAGTTAATCTAGTTTTAGTTTTCAATTATTCCATTTTGATTGCAGTTAAATGTTAAATGACCTAATTAATAATTGAAAGTCCAGATAACATATAATATTAATTTAAGTTTCACAATTATATTTTAATGAAGTTGTTGAAAAATTGTATTTTTTTTTTTTATATATATTCTTACAATTAACAACATATTAAATTCTTAGCGAGTACATTCCTATACAAATATTGTTTATTATAACTTCATAATATTAATAGGTATGTTGTATTATCGGATTATGAAATATTATTTATTTTTCTGTTCTATTAGGTAGGTATTATATTATATGTTTTTAGGTGTATTTTATCGAATATAAATTAAATTCCGGGACAATTGGCTGTCCCGAAAACTTACTTCGGAACGCCGGGAAACTGCCCAAAACCGGTACAGCGTCAGTCCCGGCGAAACCGGGACGAATGGTAACTCTAGCACACTACATATTATTATATATAAGTTGAATATCATCCATAGTTCATAGATAACATTGTATTTGTAAGATAACGTTCATAATCATAATATAGAAAATTTAAATTGTCCATAGAAATATTTCATAATTATTGTTGCTCGTATCACTTCCATCATCCTACAGTGATAGTTGAATGATTCTTAGTCGATTTAAGTTGGCACCACCACCTAACCACCCCAGAACTGGCGCTGCCTACTTCCATGACCATCGTCCTTTGTATGATGTTACAATTTACACAAAAGTAATTTACGCAGTCAACTAAATTATATTATTCCTTAATATTCTGTTCGCAAGTAAAATTATTTATATTAACACACGTATTTTTATTTAAATCACTGATATAGGCAGCCAGTCGTGGAGTCCAGTTGAAACTTGGTAGTTCGGCCAAACGAAGTTATTAGCAGTTCAACTTTTTGTAGATCGAAATCGGTACCTACCTATCCATCACTTCAGCTTCCATTACATTCAAAATAATTCTTCTTGCGCACACTATATTCATACTTTTTAATAATATTATTTCTGTTAATTCATAAAAATTAGTAAGTCTATATAATTTAACAATATTTAATAATTTTTTCAATTTTATCTCTCTCTTATCAGTATGTGTACACTCATTTTTCTTACTTAAACTATTGTTTTTTTTTCTTATTACTGAGTGTTCGTGTTTACTTATTCCATCATTTCAACTTTATTACAATCAAATAATTCTTCCTGCGCACGCTATATTTAATCTATTTATTGGCATGTTTAAAATAAAATTAATAAGTAATATTCATATAACGTATAGGTATACTGGCAAATAAACTAGAAACAAATAATTGTTAACGTTACCTTTTTATCAATCTGACATCACAAGTCACAATTGAAGTTCGCTGCGGTAGGTTATTGTCGACGAACAATAATGTTGGTAAGTATGTTATACTATTCTTTTTCTTACAATATAAATTAAACGCTTGGCATAGTAGTCCATGAAATTATTTTATTATGTCTAAACGTAATTAATCATATGTATGATGTACTATGTACATATTTATTTGAATGAAGATCAATATTTTCTTTTGTCCAATTACTTTTCAAATAATTGGTGCTTGTTTAGAAAATTTAACTATATTGAAAATATAAAATAATTGATTGAAATGTCGTAAACAAAATATATACATGTTTAGATACCACAAGTTGTCTTGATGGCATTTTTATTATGCCATGGAATGTCTGCAAATTTTAAAATGGACGTTAAAGTATACAAATGGGATGAAAAAATCAAAATTTGCTCGCCTGACTTTAACATTCTAACTGATGTTATATGTGCAAATGACCAAGTGGCAGATCGTAAGTATAAACTATAACTTCTATAATATTTTTATACAGTATAATTTGAGTATAAAACATGCAGACATGAAAACTATTGATTATTAATTCTGTTATGAATATATTTGTAATGTATCCCATGTTCATAATTAGGTAGGTATATTAAATATTAATACGAATATTCATGAATTACTCTTCATACGTTTAAACTACATTAATTTTTTTTAAAAAAGATATTGAACTGATATCTAACAATATGCTTGAGTAAATTTCTCAAAATTGATCACATGCCACACAGAAAAAGGACGAAAAAAGGACGTTTTTCCTTCGACGAATTTGATTCATCTGATAAATTTGTTTATAATAGTAATCATAATGATAATATAAGTATTATTGTTGCTAATAGCAACCAAAGTAATAATATTATTGTAACTAATAGCAACCATTTATATAAACAGAAATTTCCATTGTAAATCTTATAATATTTTTTTGAGCACCTCCCTGGGGTTGACCATATCACAGATCATAGATCATAGATTATTGATCAAAGATCATAGATCAAAGACTAAGGTCTATAATGAGAATTAACGAACCATTCGGTGATATATACATAATATTGTTAGGTGATTTTTCACGAAAACTGAAATTTCAACGAATTCGGTTTCAATATTTTACGATAACTTAGGCAATTTTGAAGTTAAAGACTTACAAATTTTATTTGGTATTCACATAAGTTATATATATATGTGGTAAAATTTTGGATTAGTTACGTTACTTTTACCACAAAATATAGGACGTTAAATATTTCATAAAATTCTCGTCATTAGGTATATAATGTTTGACAAATTTGATAAAATTGGCAATTTTTGGAATCAAGGTCTGAAAATTTTACTGAAGTATATTTTTTATTTACATAAAAATCCCTAGTTTCAATTTTTTTATAGCTGTTTAAATTTGATATTTTTAGTAAATCGAAAATGTTATGAAAAAAAATGACGATAAAACGACATTATATGACGGAACTTTGCTCAGAATCGTTTTTTCGAATGAAATGGTTTTACATTACATTCAAATTATAATTAAAATTAAACACTATGTTTGCACACCTGTATCCCTTCCCATGCTTTTTAAAATTTATTTTATGAACAGGGCAAGCACAATTATAAAAAGTAATCTAGATAACATAATCAGATGAAAAATAAAATATGAATATAAAACATTCAATATCTATTTTTATTAGCTCTATTAGTTAGTTATATTTGTAAAATAATTTCTATCTACCACAAGTTTTCCTTTTTTTACTATTCGCTGTTTTTATATGAATTTAATTAGTAATATATGGTATTTGAATGATATAATTTATATGTATAGGTTACATCCAAGTTTAAACAGTGAAAATAATTTATTTCAAAATATTACGTTAATGATTATGAAATAATAATATTTTAAATGAATATATTTAAATAAATAATTTAATGATTTTTTATTTAAATCTTTATATAATACCTAAATCTTCAAACAGTCAAATATTTTTTCACTTTCTAATGAAGATATATTTTGGGTTAAATATTATCAAAAAAATCGATAATTTCTTTCTAACTAAAATCTGAATCACCGGTAGGTAAATAATATTACTAGTATATAATTTACATATAACTACATGGTCTTCGGTTATCCTTGATAATATAAATTTAGGATGTGTAACACAATACAATAATACAATTCTTAGAAGTTTCCTTTTGCAAATTTGTTATATAATTAATTTGTTTAAAAATACAATCTGAAATTGTTTGTTTTAAACATGAAGTGTATATTAAATGAGAAATTTGATTCGTTTATACATTAGAACTTATAAGCTATCTAAGTAATACTACAGTATATCAATATTTTTCTCCCTGTGTGACAATCATACTCTTAGCGATAGGTTTTATATTTTTTATAAATTGTTCCATGAATTGTTTTATGTTATTATTTTAATATTTCTTTCTAATGATATAATACAATTGGCATTATACAATATTAGGAATATGTATATATTTTCAGAGTCAATAATGAGACGCATTTTTTCAAAAACTCGTTCAAACGTGTATACGGAATGTTGTAAGAACACGTGTATGCCACTTGAGATATTAACATATTACTGTCAACATCCAGAGCGGTATGATTTTTTTTTCTTATACTGCAGATAATTTATATACAAAATTAATTATTGTATTTTTAATTTTAATATAAAAAACTAAGTTTTTATTTTTTTAAAGAAATACTTAATTGAATGTGTAGTGTAATACACTATTACAATGTAAGATTGGACTATGATCTACCTATATTATTTTTTACTATATTTTTCTATAGTACCTAGGTATTAAGTACAGGTACAACATTTAAGGGCATGAATTAAACAGTTTTACCGCTAGTCTAAACTATTGTTTGTAGCAAATATTCATTTTATAGAAACATTAAACAATATTTATCATTATAATGAGTTATTAAATTTCAGTGTGAATGTGACAAATGACTTAAAAGTATATAACATGTTGAATGACCCAGGTACTACATCACCTACAACCACTACACAAAAACCTGAAAGTTTTTCAGTTAACAAGGTATTTAAGACATTTACAATTACAATAATTATTTGTACATTGTAATTTATCAATGTCACGTTTATAAAGTTTATTTTATTCTATTATTGAAATTTTTAATTTATTTCAAAACTTTAAAATGAACACAAAATTAAAATTATTTATATGATTTGTATAAACAATATTGGTAAATAAATTCAGACATCTTAATCATATTGCTATATATTTGTTTGCAGCTGATGTATTGTTATTTTGGAATCATGGAACACTGCAATGAAGTATTAAACGAACAAGTTGGTTCACTTATTGATACAATAGCATGGATACATGGGCGTAGGTAGGAAATATTTTCGGAGGGGGTTTTGGTCTAGGTCTATATAAATATTATAAATTATACAACTTAATCAAATTAAATATGAATTATTTATTTAATAAAACTTAATACCAATACAATATTTTGTCCATATAAAATACAAATTTAAAAATATAAAAAAATTATAAAATAAATCCTTTTTTTTCTTGGTTGAAGTTTAAAAATATTGATTACTTCTTCCGGATCAATATTAATTTCACGATGAACGCTTAGCAAAGCAAGTCCAGTTAATCATTCATTTCTTGTTGAATTTCTCAAATATGATTTAATACCTCGTAGTGTTCAAAAAGTTTTTTTTGCAGTAGTAGTTGATACGGGAAGCATAGAAATAATAGTTAATAATTGTTTTATATTTGGAAAAAATTCAGAATCACATTTTAAAAATGTTTCAAATTCTGAGGATGGTAAACAATCTTCTTATTCTTTTATCCATTTGGATTTCCAATTTTCCATAATAAATATTCCGAATTAAACTCTTGATGGTCTGAAAGTATTGTCTTGTAAAAATCCCATAAATTTATAACATCTTTCAAATTTGTAAAAAACAACTTTATTCGGCATAATATTTTGGAAAGATATAATTAAATCATAATGCTGTTCAAACTTCCTTTTTAAATGTGTTATAGTATGATCAAGAAATGGTATAAAAAGTGATTTTCTATTATATTCTTCCGGCGTAGAAACTTTAAAATTGTCTCGATTAATTTTAATAAAATAAATAATAATAAAGGCTTTATTGTAAAGATTTCTTCACTACACGTTCACACTAATTATAACTAGAATGGAGAATAGAATATTGGAGACAGCCGCTCGGTGATAATTGCTCTCTGCTGATATTTATAAATTTAATAACACAAACAACTAAACAAATTTAGTATAAAATATGTAACTACAACAATATCTACCTAAATATTAAGAACTGTTATTCAGGTATTACTTTAATTATTAGATAACTTTCTGACTGAATTAATTATCAGTTAACTAGACAATTATTCATTTTTGACATTAGTAAGGATATATTATGTAATATAATACGTATTGTAGTAGGTAGTTATAAAAATTTAGAAGACATCAAACAACCTTAATAACAGACATATATAATTGTATGTTTAATACTAAATTACCATACGTACATAGTATACCAGGTAGGTACAATTTTCTTTTAATACAAATTAATTATATGAATCAGTCATAAATATTTCTTAAAAACAAATATAACTTCCTTTTAAATATTCTTTAAATATTCTTATATACCTAATTAAAAAAAAGATATATAGTTAAATTATTTTTGTGTGTGTACAAGATAAAATATTGTTTTAGAAGTACTTTAAGTTTAATTATTCAGAGATTTTGAAAACAATAAAAAAAAAAAAAAAAAAATACAATATTCAATAATATTCTTGAGAGTATAATTATATAATTATTAAGGAATTACTATATTAATTAGCTACTTTACGTTTAACTAAAATCATAATGGAATAATTGCCAGACTGACTGACTTAAATATCACAGTTAGCCCAACAATTATTCCTTTTTGACATTAGTAAGTATATATTATGTAATATAATACTTATAGTAGGTAAAAATAAATTATATTAAAGTAAGTAGTTATAATATTTTAGAAGACATCAAACAACCTTATAAATAACAGTCATATATAATTGTGTGTTTAATAAATACTACATTTCCATACATACATAGAATATCAGGAAGGTATAGTTTTCTTTCAGTATAAATTAATTATATGAATAATTCATAAATAATTTTTAAAAACAAATATAACTGTTTTTAAATATTCTTATATAATGCATCTATATATAATTGAAATAAAGATGTATAGTTATATTATAATTGTGTGTGTACAAGATAAAATATTGTTTTAGAGGTACTTTAAATTTAATTATTCAGGGATTTTGAAAACATTAAAAAAAAAATTACAATATTCAACAATATTCTTGAGAGAATAATTATATTATTATTCAGGAATTACTATAAGTATTAGCTACTTTACGTTTAACTAAAATCATAATGGAATAATTGCTAGACTGACTGAATTAAATATCACAGTTAGCCAAACAATTACTCCTTTTTGACATTAGTAAGTATATATTATGTAATATAATACTAGTTGCAGTAGGTAGTTATAAAAATATAGAATACATAAAAAACCTTATAACAGCCATATATAATTGTATGTTTAATAAATACTACATTTCCATACATACATTGAATACCAGGTACAATTTTCTTTTAATATAAATTAATTATATGAATCACATATAAATATTTCTTAAAAACAAATATAACTGACTTTAAAATATTCTTATATACCGTCAATCTGGGTGACTTGAAACTGCTAGGTGACTTGTAACAATTTGATTCTATTTTATTCAATCCAATATAAGTTCCTTGCATTTTGTGATAAGCGAACCGTTTTTAGATAATGTGAATCATAGCATATTTGCGATAATAAATATTCTTATCAAACACGTGATTATTCTTATCAAGACAACAAAAAAATATATTTAATAATTATAAAAATTTTATCCATTTTGATAACGTTTTCAAAAGTGCTCTAAATTTTTACGAAGAACATCAAAATATAATGGTTTGCATATTTTTTATGGTATTGACAATAGATCAAAATAATATTTTTACAATTGTTAATAAAAAAATCAGAGGTGGCTTGAATCAATGCCGAATACGTACATACGTCGACCTAGTAGTAGAAAAAAAAATTAAGACTGATAACAATGAGATTATTATAAATAATTGTATAGATGTAGTACCAAATTATATTAATATAAATGATTTTGTACTTGTTGAATTCCAAACAATAAAAGGAAATAAAGAAAACTATGTAGGTCAAGTATGTGAAATTGATCAGAATGAATACACATGCAAATTTTTAAGGAATAATAATAAAATGGGTGGTTTTTATGGTTTTCCTTTTATTATTGATTAAGCAAACATAACTTCTGATCAAATCATTAAAAATTGACCATCCTACAAGAAAGAAGAGGAAATTACAAATTTCAATAATTTTCATTTAGTTTTATAATTAACATAGATAGAGACTAAATAGTTTTTAAAAATTTAAAAGAGATTAATATTATGTTTTTGTTTTATTTGTTGTATTTACTTTAACTAAGAATGTTTTTTTTAATTAATTATAAGTTGTTATAACTAATTTTTAAGTTAAATAGTTAATAGTTTAAAGTGTTATAATATACTAAAAAAAACTATTTTTGGTTGTTTTTTTATTAAAAAAGTACAATTTATTTTATACTTTATTTCCTTTCATTTTTTAATACAAATATATGGTTACAAGTCACCTTTAAAGGTTATAAATTGAAAATGTAGATGTTTTCAAATAATAACCCAAAATCTTAGATGACTTGAAACATGAGGTTTTAAATTTTTTAACGCGTTAATTTTCAGCTTATATTTTTTTTAATGCTTAAAGTTCTTTAGGAGACTTACGCGACAGTAAATATAATATTTGCAAAAATCTGCAATATTTTTTGAAAGAACGTCAAAACTGTTTCAAGTCACCCAGATTGACGGTAATTGAAAAAAAGATATATAGTAAAATTATTTTTGTGTGTGTACGAGATGAAAAAATTGTTTTAGAGGTACTTTAAATTTAATTATTCAGAGATATTTAAAACAAAAAAAAAAAAAAATTACAATATTCAACAATATACTTGAGAGTATAATTATATAATTATTCAGGAATTACTATATTAATTAGCTACTTTACGTTTAACTAAAATCATAATAGAGTAATTGCTTGACTGACTGAATTAATTATCACAGTTAGCCACACAATTACTCCTTTTTGACATTAGTAAGTTTATATTATGTAATATAATACTTAATGTGGTAGGTATTTATAAAAATATAGAAGACATAACCTTATAACAGCTATATATCATTGTATGTTTACAAAATTTCCATACATACATAGAATACCAGGTAGGTACAATTTAATTTTAAAATAAATTAATTATATGAATCACACATAAGTATTTCTTAAAACAAATATAACTGTCTCTAAAATATAATTATATAATTGAAAAAAAAATATATAGTTAAATTATATTTGTGTGTGAACAAGATAAAATATTGTTTTAGAGGTACTTTAAATTTAATTATTCAGAGATTTTGAAAACAATAAAAAAAAATTACAATATTCAATAATATTCTTGACAGAATAATTATTTAATTATTCAGAAATAACAATAATTATTAGCTACTTTACGTTTAACTAAAATCATAATGGTGTAATTGCTTGACTGACTGAATTAATTATCACAGTTAGCCACACAATTACTCCTTTTTGAAATTAGTAAGTTTATATTATGTAATATAATACATGTTGTAGTAGGTAGTTATAAAAATATAGAAGACATAAAACACCTTATAACAGCCATATATAATTGTATGTTTAATAAATACATTTCCATACGTACATAGAATACCAGGTAAGTACAATTTTCTCTTTATATAAATCACACATAGATATTTCTTAAAAACAAATATGACTGTCTCAAAATATAATTATACAATTGAAAAAAAGATATATAGTTTAATTATATTTGTGTGTGTACAAGATAAAATATTGTTTTAGAAGTACTTTAAATTTAATTATTCAGAGATTTTGAAAACAATAAACAAAAAAATTACAATATTCAATAATATTCTTGAGTATAATTATATAATTATTCAGGAATTACTATATTAATTAGCTACTTTACGTTTAACTAAAATCATAATAGAGTAATTGCTTGACTGACTGAATTAATTATCACAGTTAGCCACACAATTACTCCTTTTTGACATTAGTAAGTTTATATTATGTAATATAATACGTGTTGTAGTAGGTAGTTATAAAAATATAGAAGACATAAAACACCTTATAACAGCCATATATAATTGTATGTTTAATACTAAATTTCCATACATACATAAAATACCATTTAAGTAAAATTTTCTTTTATTATAAATTAATTATATAAATCACACAAAAATATATCTTAAAAATAATTATAACTGTCTCTAAAATATATTTATATAATTGAAAAAAAGATATATAGTTAAATTATATTTGTGTATGAACAAGATAAAATATTGTTTTAGAGGTACTTTAAATTTAATTATTCAGAGATTTTGAAAATAAAAATAAAATTACAAATTATCAACAATATTTTTAAAAGTATAATATTATAATTATTCAGGAATGACTATACTAATTAGCTACTTTACGTTTAACTAAAATCATAATAGAGTAATTGCAAGACTGACTGAATTAAATATCACAGTTAGCCCAACAATTACTCCTTTTTGACATTAGTAAGTATATTTTATATTATAATACTTCAAAAAGTAGATAAAAATAATTACCTAACATTAATGTATAAAATTAGCTTTAAAAGTTTAGAAGACATCTTAATTTTAAGTATACAATTAATATGTTCCCCTGGTATACTTAAAATAATTGTCATAATTTTCTTTTAAAGTAATAAATGATATGAGTATTCATTTTTAAAGGCAAATATAACTGTCTTTAAAATATAATTAGATCAAATACCGGATATAATTGATATTAAATTTTTTGCAGTTAAGATAAAGCAAAAGGATCTAATAGTCAATTTAAATTTTATGTTATGGCTATTTAATCTTATAAATCATTTCTTTACAATTTTGTATATTTAAATGAGCAAAATGTAACTCAGCTAAATTTATTGTATAAAATCGAATATTAAACTATATAGAAAATATAAGATATTTTAACAAATATTCCTGGTTCAAATAGAAAAAAATAGACAAATTTATGTGTGTAGGTAATTGAAAAGAATGAAAGGTATAAAATTATTAAATCTTATTATGAATTCCTGTCTGGTAAAGAATTTGTAAATTTAGATATAACACCTACCTCATTGAATTGTTTTAAATATGATCCAATAAATATTGGGTGCTAATTCGGTATGCGCTCTACCGGTTTTGTTGTTCTACACTTGCGGATATTGGACTGCAATTACTGTATATTATACGTTATCTGCCTCGGATTTATATAATATTTTGGGTAGTTATTTCAACTGTTAATAATAACGATAATCTCTAATTATCTTTAGATACCTTAAATTGTATAACTGTTGGTTTTACTTTTATTACAGTCGTCACACAACGCTCACGAAAGTTGTTCGTTACGAATATAACATATATTTTTTTTAAATATTTTTGTATTATTATTGTAGTTTTGTGTAATAAGTTATTAATAAAATAATATAAAAAAAAATAAATATAAATTAAGACCCAGTCAAAACGACCTGTGTAGACTGTAGAGCACATACCGACTCGAGACACTTTTCGGTAGAGCGCATACCGAAACAGAAACTTGTTGGTAGAGCACATACCGATTCAGCACCAAATAATGTAGATGTAGAAATTACTTTTTCTTTGTACAACCATATTTTGAGTAATAGATGTTTTAATTTTAATGAACATTATTTTCTAATGTATCTAATTAATCAATTATAATTCAATAAAGTAACATTTATCTTATTTTTTATATACTACTATTTAATTTTTACAGTGCAAATTATAATTCAATTCTTATATTTTTTTTGGTGTAATTATAGAATTTTAATACGCAATTATTGTGTGCTTTCAATGCAATTAAATCCGGTCTTTTTTATTGAAGCTTATGATGGATACTTACTAGGTAGGTACCGATTCCGATCTTCAAAAAGTTGAACTGCTACCTACTAACTTCGTTGGGCCGAACTGCCAAGTTTCAACTGGACTCCACGACTGGCTGCCAATATAAATGATTTAAATGAAAAATACGTGTATTAATATAAATAATTTTACCTGCGAACACAATATTAAGGAATAATATAATTTAGTTGACTGCATAAATTTCTTTTATGTAAATTGTAACATCTTACAAAGGACGATGGTGATGGGCCATGGGGTGCGTTCGTCTTGGACGCTATGAGCGTTCACAGTGCGTTCGTTTTGGCGCATGGAACGTGTTCAGACTGTAACCATGACGTCTTTGATTAACGCTTTTTAACGTTTTCATAAAACTGATAGTGTAGTAAAAGTAAGAAGGTTTTTATCACTAAAAATTAAGCGTTAATCTGATAATCCCGACAATTATACCGTTTTCCGTTTAACAACTATACCTAATATGTATAAATAATAATATAATAATGGCAAATACGTTAGCTACTGTTTAAAGATGGTTGCTACGCTTAATGATGGAGATGATTAATTTTCTTATACAATAGAAGTGACAGCTGAAAAAGAAAATAATGTTTAGAATAACACTACGATCACGCAATGCCAAAAACTAGTGATGGGGATAATCGAATGATTAGTAATCGAAAACAAATATAATCCAATAATCGAATGATTAGTAATTGAAAAAAAAATAATCGAATAATTGAATGATTAGTAAATACAAAATAGTTAAAATAAGAAAAATCGAATAATTAGGAAATACTAAATGGTAGAAAAAAATAATCGAGTGTTAACGGTTTATGAATTACATTAACTGGTCATATAAATTACCTATAAAGAATCAAATGGTTATTTATAAGTGTGAAAATATGACATGCATTTTCAATCCAAATATTTATATTTTATACGTATTTTACCGATTAGTGTGGAGATTACCGATACAGGGAATTATACTAATGAGTAATGATTGAAATAAATAATAATACAATAATGGACAGTCGCATTCTTAATTTAGTATCCAAGACTTAATTCTTAGATTAAATATTAGTAAGTATATATTAGGTACTGGTCTGTTATCGCCCCGCCACGGGAACGAAAAATTTTATCGCCCCGCCAATTACGAACACGGCTACACCATTTAAAACATTTTTTTATCGTCCAGCCGTATAGATATATTACACTTTTACACTGTTCCTACAAGCTACAATTATCGCGTTTACCTCGTGATAGATGATCTATGTTAGGAAATTTTTTGATTATTTACAAAAAAAAAAACGCAGTTTTCTTCAAATGGAAGGGACGCTCAATACGCCTACCGGCTTCGCTCACTTCCTCAAGCGCCGCTTTGCGCCACTTTTTGTGAGGATGGGGCTACGCCCCAAGGGACTACAAAATACCTACCTAATACCTACCCCATAGAACGGATACTGGTGCGGATAGGCAGTGGTTTCGTGTGACCTAAAATCTCGCTTCGCTCGATCTTTGGATATTTACTCTACTACTTTGGATAATACTTGATGTAGTAGGTAAAAATAAATTATATTAAAGTAGGTAGTTAGAATAATTTAGAAGACATCAAAAAACCTTATAAATAACAGTCATATATAATTGTGTGTTTAATAAATACTACATTTCCATACATACATAGAATACCTGGAAGGTAGAATTTTCTCTTAATATAAATTAATTATATGAATTATTCATAAATAATTCTTAAAAACAAATATATCTGTTTTTAAATATTCTTATATAATTCATCTATATACAATTGAAAAAAAGATATATAAATAAATTATATTTGTGTGTGTACAAGATAAAATATTGTTTTAGTAGTATTTTAAATTTAATTATTTAGAGATTTTGAAAACAATAAATAAAAAAATTACAATATTCAACAATAGTCTTGAGAATAATTATATAATTATTCAGAAATGACTATAACTATTAGTTACTTTACGTTTAACTAAAATCATAATGGAATAATTGCTAGACTGACTGAATTAATTATCACAGTTAGCCAAACATTTACTCCATTTTGACATTATAAGTTTATATTATGTAATATAATACTTGTTGCAGTAGGTAGTTATAAAAATTTAGAATACATATAAAACCTTATAACAGCCATAGGTAATTGTACCTATGATTAATAAATACTACATTTCAATACATACATAGAATACCAGGTAGGTACAATTTTCTTTAAATATAAATTAATTATATGAATCACATATAAATATTTATTAAAAACAAATATGACTGACTTTAAAATATTCTTATATAAATGAAAAAATGATATATAGTTAAATTATTTATGTGTGTGTGTACATGATAAAATATTGTTTTAGAGGTACTTTAATTAAATTTTTCAGAGATATTGAAAACAATAAAAAAAAAAATTACAATATTCAACAATATTCTTGAGTGTATAATTATATAATAATTCAGGAATTCCTATATTAATTAGCTACTTTACATTTAACTAAAATCATAATGGAATAATTGCACGACTGACTGAATTAATTATCACAGATAGCCATACAGTTATTCCTTTTTGACATTAGTAAGTATATATTATGTAATATAATACTTGTTGTAGTAGGTAAAAATAAATTATATTTAAGTAGGTAGTTATAAAAATTTAGAAGACATCAAACAACCTTATAAATAACAGCAATATATAATTGTATGTTTAATAAATACTAAATTTCCATTCATACATAGAATACGAGGTAGGTAAAATTTTCTTTTAATATAAATTAATTATATGAATCACACATAGATATTTCTTAAAATCAAATATGACTGTCTCTAAAATATAATTATACAATTGAAAAAAAGATATATAGTTTAATTATATTTGTGTGTGTACAAGATAAAATATTGTTTTAGAAGTACTTTAAATTTAATTATTCAGAGATTTAAAAAACAATAAACCAAAAAATTACAATATTCAATAATATTCTTGAGAATAATTATATGATTAATCATAAATTACTATAATTATAAGTTACTTTACGTTTAACTAAAATCATAATAGAAAAATTGCTTGACTGACTGAATTAATTATCACAGTTAGCCCAACAATAACTCCTTTTTGACATTAATAAGTTTATATTATGTCATATAATACTTGTTCTAGTAGGTTGTTATAAAAATATATTCGACATAAACAGACATATATAATTGTATTTTTAATACTGAATTTCCATACATACATAGAATACGAGGTAGGTAAAATTTTCTTTTAATATAAATTAATTATATGAATCACACATAGATATTTCTTAAAAACAAATATGACTGTCTTAAAATATAATTATACAATTGAAAAAAAGATTTATAGTTTAATTATATTTGTGTGTGTACAAGATAAAATATTGTTTTAGAAGTACTTTAAATTTAATTATTCAGAGATTTTGAAAACAATAAACAAAAAAATTACAATATTCAATAATATTCTTAAGAATTATTATATGATTATTCATAAATTAATAATAATTATTAGTTACTTTACGTTTAACTAAAATCATAATAGAAAAATTGCTTGACTGACTGAATTAATTATCACAGTTAGCCAAACAATTACTCCTTTTTGACATTAGTAAGTTTATATTATGTCATATAATACTTGTTCTAGTAGGTTGTTATAAAAATATATTTGACATAAACAGACATATATAATTGTATTTTTAATACTGAATTTCCATACATACATAGAATAGGAGGTAGGTTCAATTTTCTTTTTATATAAATTAATTATATGAATCACACATAGATATTTCTTAAAAACAAATATGACTGTCTTAAAATAAAATTATACAATTGAAAAAAAGATTTATAGTTTAATTATATTTGTGTGTGTACAAGATAAAATATTGTTTTAGAAGTACTTTAAATTTAATTATCTATAGATTTTAAAAACAATAAAAAAAAAAAAAATTACAATAAACAAAAATATTTTTGAGAGTATAATTATATAATTATTCAGGAATTACTATATTAATTAGCTACTTTACGTTTAACTAAAATCATAATAGAGTAATTGTTTGACTGACTGAATTAATTATCACAGTTAGCCACACAATTACTCCTTTTTGACATTAGTAAGTTTATATTATGTAATATAATACGTGTTGTAGTAGGTAGTTATAAAAATATAGAAGACATAAAACACCTTATAACAGCCATATATAATTGTATGTTTAATACTAAATTTCCATACATACATAAAATACCATGTAAGTAAAATTTTCTTTTATTATAAATTAATTATATGAATCACACAAAAATATTTCTTAAAAATAAGTATAACTGTCTCTAAAATATAATTATATAATTGAAAAAAAGATATATAGTTAAATTATATTTTTGTGTGAACAAGATAAAATATTGTTTTAGAGGTACTTTAAATTTAATTATTCAGAGATTTTGAAAATAAAAATAAAATTACAAATTATCAACAATATTTTTAAAAGTATAATTTTATAATTATTCAGGAATGACTATACTAATTAGCTACTTTACGTTTAACTAAAATCATAATAGAGTAATTGCAAGACTGACTGAATTAAATATCACAGTTAGCCCAACAATTACTCCTTTTTGACATTAGTAAGTATATTTTATATTATAATATTTGAAAAAGTAGATAAAAATAATTACCTATGTATAAAATTAGCTTTAAAAGTTTAGAAGACATCTTAATTTTAAGTATACAATTAATATGTTCCCCTGGTATACTTAAAATAATAGTCATAATTTTCTTTTAAAGTAATAAATGATATGAGTATTCATTTTTAAAGGCAAATATAACTGTCTTTAAAATATAATTAAATCAAATACCGGATTTAATTGATATTAAATTTTTTGCAGTTAAGATAAAGCAAATAGGATCTAATAGTCAATTTAAATTTTATGTTATGGCTATTTAATCTTATAATTCATTTCTTTACAATTTTGTATATTTAAATGAGCAAAATGTAACTCAGCTAAATTTATTGTATAAAATCGAATATTAAACTATATAGAAAATATAAGATATATTAACAAATATTCCTGGTTCAAATAGAAAAAAATAGAGAAATTTATGTGTGTAGGTAATTGAAAAAAATGAAGGAGATAAAGTTATTAAATCTTATTATGAATTCCTGTCTGTTAAAGAATTTGTAAATTTAAATATAGCACCTATCTCATTGAATTGTTTTAAATATGATCCAATAAATATTGGGTGCTAATTCGGTATGCGCTCTACCGGTTTTGTTGTTCTACACTTGCGGATATTGTACTGCAATTACTGTATATTATACGTTATCTGCCTCGGATTTATATAATATTTTGGGTAGTTATTTCAACTGTTAATAATAACGATAATCTCTAATTATCTTTAGGTACCTTAAATTGTATTACTGTTGGTTTTACTTTTATTACAGTCGTCACACAACGCTCACGAAAGTTGTTCGTTACGAATATAACATATATTTTTGTATTATTATTGTATTTTTGTGTAATAAGTTATTAATAAAATTATATAAAAAAAAATAAATAAAAATTAAGACCCAGTCAAAACGACCTGTGTAGACTGTAGAACACATACCGACCGAAACACATTTCGGTAGAGCGCATACCGAAACAGAAACTTGTTGGTAGAGTGCATACCGATTCAGCACCAAATAATGTAGATGTAGAAATTACTTTTTCTTTGTACAACCATATTTTGAGTCATAGATGTTTTAATTTTAATGAACATTATTTTCTAATGTATCTAATTAATCAATTATAATTCAATAACGTAACATTTATCTTATTTTTTATATACTACAATTTAATTTTTACAGTGCAAATTATAATTCAATTATTATATTTTTTTTGGTGTAATTATAGAATTTTAATACGCAATTATTGTGTGCTTTCAATGCAATTAAATCCGGCCTTTTGTATTGAAGCTTATGATGGATACTTACTAGGTAGGTACCGATTCCGATCTTCAAAAAGTTGAACTGCTACTAACTTCGTTGGGCCGAACTGCCAAGTTTCAACTGGACTCCACGACTGGCTGCCAATATAAATGATTTAAATGAAAAATACGTGTATTAATATAAATAATTTTACCTGCGAACACAATATTAAGGAATAATATAATTTAGTTGACTGCATAAATTTCTTTTATGTAAATTGTAACATCATACAAAGGACGATGGTCATGGGCCATGGGGTGCGTTCGTCTTGGACGCTATGATCGCTCACAGTGCGTTCGTTTTGGCGCATGGAACGTGTTCAGACTGTAACCATGACGTCTTTGATTAACGCTTTTTAACGTTTTCATAAAACTGATAGTGTAGTAAAAGTAAGAACGCTATTATCACTAAAAATTGAGCGTTAATCTGATAATCCCGACAATTATACCGTTTTCCGTTTAACAACTATACCTAATATATATAATATAATATAATAATGGCAAATACGTTAACTACTGTTTAAAGATGGTGGTTACACTTAATGATGGAGATGATTGTTTTTCTTATACAAGAGAAGTGACAGCTGAAAAAGAAAATAATGTTAAGAATAACACTACGATCACGCAATGCCAAAAACTAGTGATGGGAATTATCGAATGATTAGTAATTGAAAAAAAAATAATCGAATAATTGAAGGATTTAGTAATTGAAAACAAATAATCGAATGATTAGTAAATACAAAATAGTTAAAATAAGAATAATCGAATAATTAGGAAATACTAAATGGTAGAAATAAAAGTAATCGAGTGTTTATGATTTACATTAACTGGTCATATAAAATACCCATAAAGAATCAAATGGTTATTTATAAGTGTGAAAATATGACATGCATTTTCAATCCAAATATTTATATTTTATACGTATTATACTGATTAGTGTGGAGATTACTGAAACAGGGAATTATACTAATGAGTAATGATTGAAATAAATAATAATACAATAATGGACAGTCACATTCTTAATTTAGTATCCAAGACTTAAATCTTAGAATAATAACAAAGGAAAATAAACATTACAATATTATTACAAACCCGAAATAGAAGTAAATCCATTTACTAGAGTACCTACTAGACTATTATTATTTAATATTATTCAACAGCAAACCAAACTGTTTATTTTTATTAGTTAATTTACTAGATACGAGTAAAGAACTAAAAACTTATTTAAGTATTTAATATTAACTAATATTAAATGTTTAATTTGCATTGAGTATTTTAAGTTTATCAAAATCATTCGATTAGTCCAACATTAACTCCTTTTTGACATAAGGAAGTATATATTATGTAATATAATACTTGTTGTAGTAGGTAAAAATAAATTATATTAAAGTAGGTAGTTTAAAAATTTAGAAGACTTCAAACAACCTTATAACAGCCATATATAATTGTATGTTTAATAAATACTACATTTCCATACATACATAGAATACCAGGAAGATATAATTTTCTTCTTTAATAATAATAAATAGTATATATTCTTATATATTTCATCTAAAAATAATTGAAATAAAGATATAATTATATTATATTTGTGTGTGTACAAGATAAAATTTTGTTTTAGAGGTACTTTAAATTTAATTATTCAGGGTTTTTGAAAACAATAAAAAAAAAAAAATATTACAATATTCAACAATATTCTTGAGAGTATAATTATATAATTATTCAGGAATTACTATAAGTATTAGCTACTCTATGTTTAACTAAAATCATAATGGAATAATTGCACGACTGACTGAATTAATTATCTCAGTTAGCCCAACAATTTTTCCTTTTTGACATTAGTAAGTATATTTTATATTATAATACTTGAAATAGTAGATAAAAATAATTAATTTTAAGTATACAATTAATACGTTTCCCTTGTATACTTAATATAATAGTTATAATTTTCTTTTAAAGTAATCAATGATATGAGTATTCATTTATAAATATTTTTTAAAGACAAATATAACTGTCTTTAAAATATACTTAAAGTATATACCGGATTTAATTGATATTAAATTTTTAGCAGTTAAGATATAGCAAATAGAGTCAAATAGTCAATTTAAATTTTATGTTATTGCTATTAATCTTATAATTCATTTTTTTACAATTTTGTGTGTTTAAATGAGCGACATGTAACCCAGCTAAATTTATTGTATAAAATCGAATATTGAACTACTTGAAAATGTTTAGAAAATATAAGATATAACAATATTTAATAACAATAATAACAATATAACAATTATTCCTGGTTCAAATGAAAAAAAATAGTCAAATTTATGTTTGTAGTTAATTGAAAAAAATGAAGGGTATAAAATTATTAAATCTTATTATGAATTCCTGTCTGGTAAAAAATTTGTAAATTTAGATATAACACCTACCTCATTTTTTTTATATATGATCCAATAAATAATGGGTGCTGTATATATAATGAATGATTCGATTATTTCATTCGATTATTCCTATCACTACTAAAAACCGTGTTCGTCTTGTAAGCTTGTGATAGTACGTACAAGCCAAGGCGAACATTTTAAATAATATGTTCCAGTGTTGCCAGAGGGCTCCTCGTTTCACATCGCCAATATTGCCCAAATTGCCTAAACCAATTATGATAATAAAATCGCTCAATTCTCTCTTATCTTATTATAAACTCACCTTAAAAGGCAACAATTTTTAATAAAAACAAAATTTTTTAAATTAATATCTATAATTTACAGATATTATTTATGAATTAATAGAACATAATAACATATTACCAGTGGAGAAGCTACCTATGAGACAAAGTGACATTGTCTACCCATTATTTTTTAACTGATTGCACATACCTATATATTTTTTCAATATGTGTTTATATATTTTATTATACTTTGGTATATAACAATATAAATATAAAATATTATTATAATATTAATTATTATAATGTATACGCCATGTATTAAACTAGGTATTAACAGATATAAATAGGCGCTGTCGAGCGTCGGCCGCCGAGTTAAACCACACATTAGGCAATAATATTGTTCTTTGCTATATAAGTTACTATATTATAGTACCTATATAATAATGAGACAACGTGGAATATTGTCTTATATTTATAGTATGTGATGTGGTGTGGTGGGTTCATAAAAGCGGGGTGTCTCGCGCAGTGAAAATGAGACATGTCTCACTAGGTATATAATATATTTTATATCATAAATTTATTAATGTACCTACCCGCATCACGATAATACCTGTGTATAAATAATATTCTTATTCGTATCGAATAATAATAATACGTATTTAATAGCCGTTGCCCGTGTAGTAAAAATAATACACGTCACATTTTAAACATATTTTAAATTATTTAGTTATTGTTTGACTTTAGAACGTGCAATTGCAGTGTTTTGAATTTATTATGGAGTGTTCAGATATAATTAGTGATATTTTAACAGTAGGAATTCATAACTATTCTTTCGAACATAAAATTTATAGGTATATGTATTATGAACAGTGGCGTCGAACACATACTTCAAGTAGTTCAATTAAACTGCCTTAAAAAAGGGGTGGGTGGATAGCCAGAAAATACGCCATTGAATATTTACCGAAATTGTTTGAAACCTTGATGCTAATATAGTCATAAAATTATTTATATTTATCAATAATTAATGCACATCCTGACATCTAGTACCTAATCAAGGAATATAAATTATGTCTGTTGTCTGTTGGACCTTGGACAAAATAATATTGTCGTAATATGTAGAAATAGAATTTATTAGAATTATTGATAATTTATAATTATACAATATTATATTTATAACATTAAAACTCTCAACACACAAACTTGTCAATATTATTTAGCGCACATCGACATTATGATATATTAATGCTATAAATACTACTTGGTATTACCACATATTATTATGTTATTAGTGTTAATTTATTACTTATTATGAACTATGATTGAACGAAGCAATCAACAGTTATTGAGACATGCCACACAACACTATTTATAATCTTAATAACCCAATAATATATTGTTTATAAATATTATTATATGTTTATTATTTTTGGTGGGTTTATTATTTAATATTTAATATTATCAAATTGATAAATATTTTAATAACGATTTTAAAAGTGATGGTCACTGTTGTGGTGCTTATTTTTTGTTATTTTCTGTAATATTGTTACTATTATTTTCTATAATATTGTTACTATTATTTTCTATAATATATTTTAATTTGTTTTAATATTCAAATATTGTGACTTATAATTTATAAATAATTATTATTGTTATTTAAATAATATGTCACCTCCAACATCAAACATTTACAGTTCTATTTGTCTGTGTGGGAAAAAAATGAAAGGTTTAAATTTAACTAATTGGAACCGTCATATTATTTCATGTTCAGTGGCGAAATTAAAAACGAATAAAATTTGTTCTGATGTTACTAGTTTTTTTCCTAAAAAAGACGAAATAAAATCGATGAACTCAAGTACATGTAAAAAAGGTTTGTATTATTTTAAAATAATTACCTACCTATATATTTTTTATGATAATTCAAATGTTTCTCTAACATTTTCATATTTATTAATTGTGGACTTATAGGTACTATTAGGTACCTATCTACTTTTAAAGTTTTATAGGTCTAATTAATGTTTTAAATTTAATATTATATTAAAATGTGCTTTCATCTTTAAAAATAAATAATTTTGTGATGAGTAAATGGGTGTACCTACCTACGGTCCTATGGAATTATAAGTAATTATTATTTGTATTTATTAATATTCAATATTTTTTTTTGTATTTCAAGTTAAAATTGATGAAGTACATAATACAAACTATCAAAGTATATAAAATGAAAACTTAATGAACTTTGAGTCTTGCTCTTTAGGTAAATATAAAAACTATTTATTTAATTATGGATAGTAATATTTGTTAGATAATTTGTTATCTAATAATAATTATAATTTATTTAATAGTAATTTATAATATTATTAAATATATTAATTAATTAAATTTCATTTATTATATAATAGATAATTAATTTCAGATAAAACAAATATATTAACAGTTTATAATATTAGTGTTTATATCTACCATTCGAATTTTATTATTTAATTAAAAAATGAAAAAAAAAAAAGAGCTGATACTCCTGCCGCATGGGATACTGGTGTACCAATCATAGTATTAAATTTCAATTAGAATTTGAATGCAATGTTAAACCATTGCATTCGAAAAAACGATTCTGAGCGAAGTTCAGTCAGATAGTAGTAGGTATTGATTAATATATTGCTGTTTTTTCGTCGTTTTTCCTAACGTGTCAGGTCAATTTTGAGAAATTGGAATAATGACCTAAATAAAGTAGGTACCAAGAAAATCCAAGAAAATCTTGATTGTCTGAGTAATCATGAATGGTCAGGTTATACGTTCTCAACTGACGTTTATAAAAAACAACATTTGTTTCAAGATGTGGCGTAGGAAGGCATTGTTGTAAATCAAACGTCATTACTTTTTTCTCTTTTTTTTCATCAGTTTTAGCTTCTTCTTTATCTTGTGCTTTTGAAGTATATCCCATGTCAGCCTGTTCTAAATGATCTCTAAATGCTATCTGCAAATTTTCTTTTTCATCTCCATCTGCCAAACTTATGCGCTTATGGAACGTATCACATTTATTACATGTGTCCTTTTTTGGTTTTTTTATAGACAGGTTTAAATCATGAAAAATAGCTTCATATTTTGGACGGCCGATTTGTGTATCTGTTGTTTGCTTATACTCTTCATATAAGCTTGACAATGTAAAATGATACTTTTTTTACTTTCACTAGTATCTCGTCGAGAATAGTGACTTTCATATGAAGGAATACTTAGTATATGATCCTTAGCTTTTTTTAAATCTTGCTCTGAGTGTTTGTTAGGTGGTTCTTTTTTACCTTTCAAATCGTTTTGATGTATACCTGATTATGATGAAATACACTTTGCTACTACTGGGTTTAGAAAGCCTTTAGTTTCACCCAGTGTACTTAAGAAACAAGAACAGCAAATTTTTTTCTTTTCTCCATTAATACGCAAGAAGTACTCTCTAAAAATATTATTATATACATATTTTTATTTCTTTTTATTTTATCTAAAACTTTAGTTATTAGACTTACATTAGAAACTTATCGATATTATACCTATTTTGTTTACTTTAATAATAGATTACAGCTCCAATTTTAAGTGGTTCCGAATTCTATAACTATAGGAATAGTTATAGTAAAGTCGATGCAAACTACAATTTTATGTACAATGTACGTAGTTGTTTGATATAATAGGTTGCCAAGGCAGAATATCGGACGGTGGGGTTTTCAAAACTTAAAAAATTACATAAAAAATTCGAGAAACATTATCTAGGTATTCCCATTGAACTATAAGATAATTGGAACGCTTACTAAGCAGTGTTGCCTGAGCGAGCGAGATAAAAAGAGATAGCAAATACTTTAGGTGTATCTATCCTTGTTTTTTTTATGACGCTATTGATGGCAATAGGAAAAATTGATGGGATATGTAATTTTTTTATAATATATTATAAAATATTAAATAATATTATTCTAATAATTTTTATTTTAAAATAAAAAATAGGTATTCGATTATATTAACATGAATTAAATACCTATCAATAAATATTAAATAATTAAGTTCTAAAATCAGTAACTATAGATTGTAATAAAACTAATGTACTAATAAGTAATAATTACTTACCATAGTCGTTTTTTAGAAATATTTTTAACTCATTCAAAATAAAAAATGATGGTAAATATTTATAAAAAAATATATTTTTTAAAGTTTTTCTCTAAAAGAATATTAATTATGGTTACAAAACTGAATGTTATGAATCTTCGTATAACAAATTCATAAACAAAATTTAGAATGGATTTGTCATTATTTAACCCTTTCGTTCCCGGAATTATTTTTTTAAATCACCAATTTTTTTACGTATTTATATAGGTCTAAAAAATTTATTTACCAAGTTTCAGAAGTAAATTTAAAATTTTGGCCATGTTACAGACTCAAAATGTAAAATCCTTCTACAAGTATGTCAGGAAGTAACGGAGTCAATTCACACAAACTATTTGAGCTAGAAATAATCATCTTTATTTTACATTAAATTAGTTTAATTACAATAAAAAATAACTTTTACTTAAAACATTACATTTCATATTACATATAGTTACTATTCATTATGATAGCGGTAGAAACAGTTATTTGTTGCCGTAATACATAAATGAACATTACACTTACAACATACCCAATGACTTTTTAGATGGCAACCCGGTCTTTTGCATACAAGGGCATGTGGTTTATTGTCATGTAGTGGAAAATGATCCGCTTTGTCTAATCGCATTTCATTACTTGGCTGTTGATCTATTAAAATTCGTTTCCTCGCTGGTGCTGGGGCTGGAGATGGAGATCCAGAATGACTTCTAGGTCGACCTCGTTTTAGTGGTAAAATACCCGGACTCATTGTGCATGGTTTTCCAACCGTAATTAAATCTTCACCTAGTTTTTCTTTAAAAGCAAGTAAATCTAGTTGATTTTTAAAAGGTATACCAAGAGTGTTTGCATCATGCTGTACTCCAACCATGAATTTGTCACTGCGATATCAAATGCGTGTGTTATTAACCTGAGAGTCCATTTTTTTGATTTAATTTCCAGTACGATAGAGACTTATAAGCATATCTTGTTTATCTACACCGCCCATGGAAGCGTTATAATTTGTAATCACTTCTGGACGATCGATCATTATATATTTTTTGTTTTTTTTTTATCCCATCTTTTGACTGAAACTGGTGTACCTGAAGTAAAACAATTTGTAGCCATCAAAATTGATTTTGTATCATACCATTTAAGTAAGCCAACATTACTATTAGGGACCGCTGAACTAACTTCGTATGTTGTCCCACGACCCATTTGAGCCATACACTTGTCACTAAGTAAAGGAGGTTTTGAAAAACTGTTAATGCGCGCGGTCCCTGTGGCGTAAATACCTTTTTTATCTAATACGTAAATGAGATTATAACTCGTAAACAGGTTGTCAAAATATAAAAAGTGTGATCGAGGTTTTTACAATACCATCAACTAATTTTAAAACTATAGCTCCTCCAAAACCATACTGCTGTTTATAATTTTCGTTTAATTCTGTATTACCTCCTTGATACAAAATTAAATTATATATGAGGCCACTAGCTCCACAAAGCATATATATTTTAAATCCCCACGGAGTCGGTTTACCTCGCATATAATATTTTAGTTGGTGATGGCCCTTAAATGGAACCATATGCTCATCGACACTTAGATTTCTTTCAACTTCTAAAGAATTACATCTGCTCACAATACGATCGTATAAAGGTCGAACTTTATGAAATTTGTCGGTACAATTTTGAGGTACACAATCATTGTTAATCACATGAAAATTAGATCTTAATTCGAAAAATCTATTTTTCGACATACGATCGGCTATTACATTTATCCTAGACTTCTGTTGCCAGTACATTCGTGCTCGAGGTAAACCGTAAACTCCCATTAGTAGATGTATTCCAACAAAACTTTTCATTTTATTGGAATTAGTTTCTTCAAAATTTTTTACCCCATTTTGTTGAACATAAACATTAGTATAACCTGCCATATGTATAAAATCGTCTTCAGAAAAATATTTAAAAAAATATTCGATTGGTGTCGGCAATTTATTAGGTATAGGACGATTTTTTAAATTTCTAAGACAGATTTCTGATCTTTGAAATGATTTTTTACACCATTTTATTTCTTTTTTAGATACACCTGGCAATAAAGTTGGTAAATTCGGTAAAATTTGAGGAGGATTTGTGATTCAGGTAAAAACTCAACGTTAATTTCATTTTGATTATCTTGAGCATTTAAATCTACATTATTTTCTAATGACTCACCTTGTTCATCTGCGTCTTCAAGTAAATAATCAAAACGAAAATTATCTACAATATTGTTTAGGTTCAATAAGGTTTCAAATTCATTCCCTGGAATTAATTCACTTTCTTCATCATCTAAAAAGTCAGAAATTTCAGAATTTGTACCTTCATTTAGTAAAGTTAGTATATCAGCATCATTGAACTTTTTTGCCATAGTTTATATAAAAAAAAATAATAAGTAATTACGTTATAAATATTACGTTATAGGTGAACTATACGTTATACGTTGACTGCGTACCGATTTACGAATGACAACGTGGTTTGGTCGCGAGGCGGTAATGACTTATTTCTATTTGACAATATAATGATAAATAATAATCCAGAAATTTAATTACACACAATCAATATAATAATATTTGCTAGTGTGTCGAGATAAATAATGAACTTAAAAACCGATTAACAACTGTCGACTAAGAGCGATAAAAGGAAAATCCACAGTATTCTAAAAATAACGTAGAAAAACTAACGCCATTTGGCATAGATAAGCAGTCAACGTATAATACAATTAATTCTAACAATTTATGTACACATTTATACTTATCTCAGTGTCGTTAGTTCAATAAAAGATGTATAATTTATCATAAAAATGAAAACAAAATAAACCACAGTATTATAATACATGGTAGTATAGGTACTAAAGAAATAATGCAAAACTACACCGTTCGTTCCCGATCGACTTATAGAAGGATTGAAAGAGGGCGCGCAAAAAGCCGGTAAAACAGATGTTATAAGTTGATAATAATCTACTGACTTCAAGACATTTTCTTTACATGTTATGAACCAGAAAAAAAAATCCCAGAATTTTATTATCACATTTAATTACATTAGGATCGAAAACAAAGACGTTATAAATTCGTGAAAATAAGAAAAAATATGATGCAACATATGATTTTGGTAAAAATATTGATCAAAAATATATCTCGTTAAATAATTATCAATCTTCAATTACCAAAAATCATATATGCAAATCGGGCGGCATAGTTATATTTATTCAAACAGATATAAATTACATCACAGCTGAATTTATAATACAAGACGCTAATTGTCTGTTTACAACAATAACATTTAATAAAATTAACTATGGAATAATATTGTGTGTAGGTCTCCTAGTGGAAATATTATAAAATTTGTCGAGGATCTCGAGGTAATAATTACTAATATATTCAACTCCAATAGACATCTTACGATAATATTAATAGGTGATATGAATATAAATCTACCTGATACCACAAACTCTACAACACGATTTATTAAATTCTTTTAATTTTATTCAATCATTAATTGCCCCACAAGACCTGCAACTAATAGCTGCATCGACCATATATTCATTCAGGTCACAACATTCACTCAAGTCACACTGGTTTGTTGATACGATTCTCGTGAACAACGTTTGTCTGTACGTCGGGAAAAAATTTTCTGCTCCATGTTCTTATCACGCATGCGCGTATTGATAAAAACTTTTGTCTCTTACCAGTGTCATTAATGCTTCTATTGCCAAATCCATTCGCTTACATTATTTTCCATTCAGTTAAGAAT
This sequence comes from Tetraneura akinire, assembly GCA_021307375.1. NCBI lineage: Eukaryota > Metazoa > Arthropoda > Insecta > Hemiptera > Aphididae > Tetraneura > Tetraneura akinire. The sequence continues at coordinate 4,916,784 of JAIUCT010000012.1, read as the reverse complement.
ATTTAATATTTTTATGTAGAGCTTCTAACTGCATATTAGTATTTATACTAATAGTATAGTGGCCAAAATCAATTGTATCTGGATCATTAAAAAGATGCTTTATTATTTCAGAGATTTCGATATGAAAAGCTTCTTCGTCTGTCTCGTGCAATAATGTTTTAATATATTTATAAACCAACTTATTTTTTTCAATTGTATGTATTTTACATAAATTTGTGTACCAATTTCTTAAAACATGCCACGTGCATAGCAATTGCTTCTCAACTGGCCCCAACACACTACTCCAAGCATTATAAAATGCTTGATCGTCATCAGACATAAATATATGTGGATTAATATTACCTACAACATTTTTAATACAATTAAAATAATGTTTATATGTATCAGATTTATTGGAAAAACAAAATGCGACTGGGTATCCATTTCCGTATTCATCAATGACAACAATAGTATACAATTGAAAAATATAGGCATTTAAACCATGGGTACCGTCAATACACAATTTATCTGCTGCACCGTTAAAAACCATTATACGGCGCGCTTTGATTGTTGACATCTATGATACTTGACGAATATACATATAATCTGTCACTTGATAATCGTGCACGTGTACACCGTACACAGCTATTGTGTGCCGCATTTTATTTACGGTGTATAAATCGTCGGCAATGATTGGAAATGATCAAGTGCAAGGGGAAAAATCGGCTACGCGTTGCGTTAGCCGTCATTCGCTATGCGCAGAACCCGTGTCTTCTCTTTTGGAACAGAGTATAAAACACTTCGGTTTATTTCGAATGTACTCTGTTGTCAGTTTTTAGTGGTTGGATTTGATAATAAGTACGTATGAAAAATGATAAACCTCACAGTAACGTTGACGTCTTGACGATATTAAGAATACTGATTAGTGATTACTGAAATACTGAATAGTGAATACGAAAAACGAAATCGAATAAGTGACGGTCAGGTGACCAGTGACCACTGACAATTAGATTGTTAATTGTTATAGTTATTGATTTGTGCATAGAAAAATGACTTGTGTCTCGTACTGTCGAGTCTCGACTCTTGTGATTTGTTATTATTTTATGGATTATGGATTAAAATCTAAAAACGGAATTGTAAATACAAGTTTCAGAATCAGATAAAATTTACTATTTACTATTTATAATCAATAATTTTAAGCAAATTAGTAAAGATCATGTAGATAATACGTATATGTATGTAGAAATATAGAATAAATTTAAAATTACTGCTTTATATTTTGTTTCATTATTAATATTCATGTCTTTACTTACTTTATTAATAATCCCTTCTAATGTAATATAATACTGAATACTTAATGCTATCAGTGATAGCCTATCACTGTAGGTTCTGATATTTATTAATTATTTATATACGGACATAAGGTACGTTTTCCTAGGTGCGTCTGGACGCAGCGTCCGGAAGCAGCATTTGGACGTTGCGTCTTGACGCATCATGTTTCTGTTTCCTACACGCGTCAGACGTGTTTGACTTCCAAGGAAAACTATTGATTCACCGATATCAATACCTAGTGATTTCCCTTGCCAATTTTGTATTTTATGGAGTGTATTTAAAGTCTGTCAATTTGTAAAAAGACTCATAATGATTTCTATCATTAACGTACTCACTGTTTTTAAATATTCATTATCATTACGAATAATATTATTATAAATCAAATTATTTTAAATAATAATATTATTATAAATGAGTTAATAGAAGAAGAAGAAGAACAACAACAACAATAATTAATATATACTCGTAAAAAGAAAATAAATTCAATCGACAAATTATATAACTATAGCTCATATGTCATATACCTAATAAATATTAGATTAATAATACGCCTCTTAAAATAGGTATATTTTAAATTTAAAAATAATTGTATGTACTTTCTTTCATATTCGACTAAGTTTAAAAAAGTCTGTTGGTCCATCAACGGCCACTTTTTTTTTTTATTGAGCGGCTGATCCCGTTCTCTTATATTTTTCCACCTTTTCTTACAATCGTCCACTATTTTACATTATAAATTTAATTAATAAACAAAATACCTACTATCATTTAAAATTATTAATAATAATATAGTATTAATTTATAATTTTTATTTGTTAATTATTAGTTAATAAAGATGTAATAACTCATGATAATAAAATAAATTAAATACCTATATAGTATATTAGTATAATATATAAAATATGTATTGTAATATATGAAAAAAACATAATATATTATTATATTACATTATTTTTTATTTTTACTATTATTAATTTTAAATTGTACTTTGTTTCCAATTTGTTTCCAAATTTGGTCTTTTTTAATAATATTTTTATGTTCTGGATGTGCACTATTAAACAAAATATTGTTCAATTGTACATTTTCCAATAATATTTCGTCCTCGGTGGACGAAAAAACAAATTTTGCTTTTAACATTGTACTCGTATTATGTTGTTTTGGCGGTGCGTCTGACGCAAATGGCTGGTCTCGGAGCAGTCGCAATATGGGACGCAGCGTCTGACGCACCGAGGAAAACACTTTCAGGTAAATCGTATAAACCAGTACATCGCGTTAGACGCATCGTCCAGACGCACCAAGGAAAACGTACCTATACAGTACAATTACTTACTTACTTTTATATTTTACATATTGTGATTCAAAAATAAAATTTCAGATATTTTTTTAGAGTCTAATCTACTTCTGCGATTGTTAATGACTTGTCCGGCTTTGGAAAAAATCCTTTCGCATGGCACAGATGTTTCCATAATATATAGACGACGTTTTACAATTTCATATAACAATGGGTATACTTTTTCCTTTCTGACCACCAAAGCAATGGATTTTCATCTCGTCTTAATAATGGTTCATTTAGGTATTTATCCACTTCAATAATTCCATTTGCAGTTTAATTATTACCACCTATAACGTTGACAACAGTTTCATCAAAATCTTCCCAGATTGCTGTACTTGAAGTTGGAAGTGAAACTGATGGAGGTATAACATTTGGTTGTGGTATCATATTTTCTTCGATCCTTATGAACTTTACTTCTTAAATGTCTTATAGCTGTGCTATATTTTTCATCATATAAATCCATGTTTTTTTAAAACGCGTATCAAGAAGAGTAGCCTGGGTGATTAATACATTGTCTTCAATTGTTTGGAATCTAATCATTTGATACAAAGCTTTAACCATATTCTGAACATCTTGTGGTAATGTTATATCATTTTTTAAATTTTTTAAATATTTTTGTAATGCTTTTACAAAAATAATTTCTTTAGAAATTGTTACATACTTTTCAGCACTAATTTCTATTGTTATATCATAAAATATCTTTAATATCATTTTAGATTTTTCTATAAGAATCCAATATTGTTATGAAAGAGAGTTAAACCAGAAATGTTCAAAATAGCGCATGTCGCCACATTTGATTCTTTTAATTCAAATATCCTATCTAACATGTGGTAATAACGGGTAGGACCATCTTGTTTCAATTTTAAGATGGATGACCTTGTTTGCCTTAAACCATGTGAACTCTTTTTAAAATATGTTACTATATCTTTAACCTTTTTAGTTACATGTTCAATGCTCTGTAATCTAGATTGAACTATCAAGTTAATCGAATGCACAAAACATGACAGATGTCGCCATTCACAATTTTTCAATTGCAGCTTTCATGTTTGCTGCATTATTAGTCGCTGCAGCAGCTACGTGTTGATTTAATCCCCACTCAGCCACAGTATTCTTAAAGAACTGAGCTATGTTGTCACCTGTATTACATTGTGGAAAATCAGTACATCCCAGTAAGACTGTAGATATTTCATAATCTTTTTTAGGGTGGATAAAATGTGCAGTAACCACCACAAAACATTGATTGGTTATAGATGTCCATCCATCGGTTGTCAAACATATTGCTGATACATTCTCTAGTTGGCGCTTTTCGTTTTGAGCTGCTATCTGGTACATTTGGGGCAATAAACTATTTGAAATGGTTTTTCTCAATGGAATTATATAGTTAGGTGACATCATATTTATTAATTTCCGAAATTATTTATCCTCAACGATACTGAAAGGATGGTACTCTTTCACTATCATTTTAATTAACTGCTGATCGATAGCTTTTGAATTATTTAAAGGTAGAGGTCGATTAATAAAATTTGAGATGGACAGTTGAGTATTTACATTTTGTACAGGCTGAATTACTAACGAGGATGATGAATTAGGTTGAGAGCAAGAAGAGGTTGATGGTTGTGGGTCATCTATATTTTCAGTATTTAATTGATGCTCCTAATTAAATATTTTAATATTACAGAATGTATTAGATTAAGTTGTTAAAAATATCATAAAATAAAGAAAGTTATTCAATATAATATACTGTATGAAAAATGTAAAAATGTTAAGAAATTTCAACATGCAAATTATGTAAATATGTCAGGCTTTATTGTAAGGATTTTTTCCAACTGCATAAATTTTCTTAATATTACAATAATCTGTAAAAATTCTAAAATCTAAATCTTATTTATTGTATATTCTATAAAATATTTGTTCTTGGAACTTCAACTAAAATTTAAAAATATTAGCCTTAGTGAATAAATGCATGTAATACTTATATTAAAATATTTTGTAACGATTATTGGCATACAACAATATGTTACAGTTTGAATTATTTATTCTATATTTACTATAACTATAATTTTTTAATATATTTTTCAAATGGACATATTCGTTATTTCTACTGCACATTTTATATTTCCTACTGCACAATTAGTGTCCAACTGCACCTTAGAATAAAGCCTAAAATATGTAAACCAAACATAGTTATTTGATTTCTCATATAGTATATACATTTTTATATCAATTCTTATTTATTTATTTTTATTACATGTATTTGTTTTGTAATGGTACTGTGACATGTTTTGTCTTTTTATGCCTCTGTAGATTTTCCGTTGATCCTCCTGCAAAACTTTTTTTTTCATTGTAGTAATTACACTTCGCAACGTTAGCTGCTATAAGTGTGTAATGATTCCAGACATTACTGCGCTTCTTAGTAACCAAATTATCCATAGTATCTTTTTTAATTATTATAAAAATGTTCAATGTGTTTTAAATAAATATTATATATTTTGTCAATAACAAAATTAAATATTTTGATTTAAAACTTACCGTATTTTTTGTTCAGATATGAAATATTGAAAATTTAAAAATTTCAGTATTAAAAAAATAACAAAATAATAACCAGAACACAAGATTGTCAAGTTTAAACCACTGCTATTGAGTATATAGTAAAAAATCAAGAAGTGAAACAAGACATGTAGCTCTATCACTGCTATTGGATTAATGATTATTGATCAATATTTCAACAATAAAATTAATTACACTTATACTTCATAGACACAGGATATAACACTATTTTTCAAAACCAGACTTGTCTCCAAAAAACTATACACACACTTAATTGTAATTTAGTTGCTTTTATTGTTTTTTATTACAAATCATATTGAAATATGAGATGGATACAATACAATAATAATATAAATAAATAAATAAATATTGTTAAAATTTAATTAAATAAAGAAACCACAGTAATATTATAACAGTCTCTTTTATTTAAGACAAACAAGGGAAATAATTAATTAATATAAAAAGATTACGAATACATTAGATAAAACAAAACATAAATCATAAACACATAACTTGTAACCATCCGTACAGTATGTCGCACACATGCATACTCTAGTAAATACTCATAACTCTAGTCGATGCTCTACCCAGTACTCAGGTTATCTCTTATCTCCCTTTTCTCAAGAGCAGTGCCGACTCTTGTTATAAAAAAGAGTTAACAATATCATTAACCTTAACACATTCACTGCAGCAAAAATTTTATGATGGCGCGTTCATTCCGTCAAGGAATTCATGGTTTTTCGCTAGGTACGGCAACGTTTTTTTCACCTATTTATTGGTGTCAGATATATCCGACAAACGCACATGGTAATAATGTTCTTTCTGGTGGCTTCTGTCAGCGATATCCGACAGTTGTTTTTAAAGTTTATTTACTATATAAACAACATTTAACATGCTTTTTTGTCAACTTAATATATAATAAAAAATACCTAAGTAGTTTAATTTGTCATATGCTTAAAAATATAATGTAATTTATTCATGGTAGTTTTTGAAACACGTATATACACAAAGTCCTGGCTCGCCTAGGCATGTTGGGTAGTAAATACCAGTTTTCATATTAATCAAAATATCATTTTTGTCAAGTAAATTTTCTATTTGTTCGCGATCCATGTTAATAGAAATAAGAAATAAACACACTTCACGAATACTCGCGTTAAATTAATAACTCGTTACTTCGAAAAATAATTCGTACCTACATAAATGTTAACACAGCGCATCGATAAAGATGTACAAAATAACATTATCTACACACACAATTCCACAATATACATAATTCGTAAATGTACACTCAACGTGAATTAAATAAAGTACTAGGAATATTATATCTAAAAATATACTCTGATAATAACAAATTAAATTAAATACGAATAATAATGAAAATGATATAGATAGCGGCATCTGTTATAGAACATAAACTAAAATTTCTTATATTAAACATACCTGTAAATTATAATTATTGTCTAGGAGGCCACGTGTACAATTTTTTTCACCCAAGAAATTTTGAATTTTTCTTAATGAAATGTCTTTTAGAAATACAATTATACATAATGTATAAAAATAATTTCATTAACAAATTAATTTTATACTTTTGAATTTTGGCAAATTTGTAGAACAATGGCTACACATAAATGACAAGTCAGCCATGTACATTAAAATGTACACATGGCAGTTAAAGTGTTAATGATTCTGGTAAAAATTGACTAATTATGGTTTCTATCGTGCTATTTAGAGATTTGTCACTCGTTAATTTTAAATAAAACCTCTTAATAATTTTATTTTGGGTCTCTATTCCATTATTTGTTGAAATTTTAATATAAAATTCGTCTTTAAAGAATCGATTAGTCCACTTTTCTTCAATAGAAAGCCAAGTTCTTCTAAAATATTCCTTAACCAAGCGACAGTCGATTTCATTTTTTCTACTGCTTCTTTAAATTGTTTATCGTCATTACTTATGGCTACACTTCTCCAAAGTTTCAGTAATTGAACACGATCATCTTTAACATGAAGATTGCCTTGTTTATTAATCCATTTCAACCATGCCTGCTCTCAGTGAAAATCGCAAATGTAAGTAGGACATTTATTGAATACTTTGGCTATAAAATTATATTCTGCTTCACAATAGTCAGTAACAAAATATTGAGGAAACCACTTATCATTCCAGGATTTAATAATGTATAGAGCCTCTTTGATTGAATCTGAATCTTCACATTGTACAATAAATGTTGCTGCTACACAATAATTGACATTGGGTTTGACAACTAAGAAAAATAGAGGCAAAGCATATATATTTTGTCGTTTTATAAGTTGCATCAAGAAGACAAATGTTACCATATCTTGTTATTAAATGTCTTTGCCATTCTGTTTGGTAGTAGAAAAAAAGTGGTTTTATACTGCCATCAAATTCAATATATAGCCGAAAAAAGTAGTTATCATTTAAGTAAGATGTTTTCCATTGTTTGATTTTAATAGCCAAAGCATGTTGATCAATTTTACTTTGATGTTTTTCATAAGTAAATTTCATAATATAATTTCTTAATGTTTTTTCATCAGGGTAAAATACTCGTGATATTGTAGAAGGTGCAGTTGCACAAGTTCTTTTAACAAAATCCTTTAACATAGATGATACAATCCTAATATAAGAAAATCCATTATTCACCAAACGGGAAATTTCTTATAATATTGAACTATCAATAGGTGAATTTAAAAGAGATGTTTCTATAGCATGATTGTATACTAAAGGAAGTGACAGAAGTAGTAAATATTTTTCTTTGGCATTTATTTGTACAATTTCTAATTTTAAATCGTTTTTTAACTTTTCTATCATCTGTAAATTACAAAGTTATATTTACCTACCTTTTTTAAACTTTTATTATCTAAAATAATATATCTAAATTATTTTCGTATTTTCAGGTACCTGTTTTTTAGATCTCCAATTAGTTGATGAGCTTTCTTGAATAGTGCAATCGGGGAAATATAATAATTTTACAACTACCATAGTTGCTGGACAGTTAAATTTTTTTGTGCTATTGAGAGAAAATCTTTTTTTCATACAAGTAGAATGATTATTTTATAAATGTCAAAAAGGTAAAAAAAAATATGTTAATTCCGAAGTAAGTTATTTGATTTTAAAAATTTATTGAAATAGTGTTATTACGTGGGTATTTTCTTTGGATTTGTAATTAGGTCCAATTTACACATTCAAAATAAATGTGCTGTTTAATTAAAAAAGGATAGCCCATAAATTTAATTGGCAACTCCCACGCTCAAGTGAAAATCTATATTTGGAGTTTTCTCCTATCAAGACATTTTAATATTATTGGTTTATATTTTGAAATTCAATTAATTTTAATATTTTATAGTATATTCGTACTAATTAATCATTTACCTTCATATTTTATTGACTTTGCCACAACATAACCAAAACCTAATTCTAACCTAGTATAGGTTATACTCTGTGATCGTGTTTCGGATGAAGATTATAATATGATTATAATATATGAGCAACGGGAATTGGCGTGCGGCCAGACACATATCCGACGACCAAATTATTCGACCCCATTAGTTTTCGTCTAAAAATTAATTCTGACGCGAGTGTGGGGGTTGCGAGTTGTAGTCCTTAATTGGATGGCATGACGTAACGAGTATTGATTTCTTAAGGAAACAAAAAAAAATATAATAAAAATAAAACAAATCTTATACGTATATTTATATATACGTGTAATACGTGACTCAATCCCAACAGATATACGTATGTATATATGAATAATATAAATATAGGTACCTATAATTTTCTCAGTCTTCGACAATGACGTCTGAATTGCAATTTTCCCATAATATATTTATTAAGTAGACGGGAAAGATTGTTTTCAATAAGTACTCATCAGTGCCGTATTTCCCAGTAAACACTATAAGCACATGCTTACAGCGGCAAATTTTTTGAGGCGGCAAATTTTGAATATTTACAATTTTATTAATTCACAAACTATGATTTAGAGGACTCATTTTATTATGAATGCCTTCATTTTCGATCATATATTTTGACTCAGAGTGTTAATGATAATAATCTTGGAATTGTAGAGATATCGCTACTTCTCCGTCAAAAAAATTTACAATCTATTTTTCCAAATATTGATATCGCCCTACGTATGCTTTTATGCATGGCAATAACTTAGTGGCGTCATTTCAATTTTTTTTTTTTAATACGCATGGCGAATAGAACAGGCCACTTAGTTTATCCAGAATTTTTAACACAACAAAAATAAAGTATTTTCAAACAATAACAATAATTCTACTAACCCATCTAATAGTCGGTGTATTTTATTTACATTAAATAAATCATAACTAATCAAAACTTAATCATAACCTAACTAAAAATTTTTCTTTAATAAAATTTTGGATAGTTAATTTCATGTTGATTGTTCTTAAGCCAAAATATGTTATCAGTTAGGTCACAAGCCACTACCAATTATTCAGGCCAATTAATTTTTAAACCGGGCCAAATTACTACAATATTGGATTTTAAATACGCAAATGTACCCTGCGCGGTCCAAATGACGCCACTGCAATAACTAATTGTTCTGCTCAAAGATCATTTTCTACCTTAAAACGAGTAAAAAATTATTTGAGAGGAAGTATGGAGGAAGAAAAATTGAATTCTTTAATTTATTATCAATTGAATCAGAACTCGTAAACAATATAGATTTTGATGATGTCGTAAATGATTTTGCTAATTAAAAGGCACGAAGAAAGCCAATTGCATATTAATTTAATTTAATTTATACTTAAGTAATTTTTTTTTTAAATATTTTTTTATATTATATTATTATTATAAAGTTTATATTATTATAAAATTAATTAATTTATTAAAAATAAATATATTTATATTATAAAAAAAATGTATATCCTAAACCTAAGTATAAAAAGGCGGCCATTTTATATAGTGCCTACAGCGGCATTGTGGTTAAATCCGGCACTGGTACTCATACTCGTAAGCGTATAAAATTTCCATTCTCCTTGGCGATTTATAATAAAAATCATATTTTTTTTATCGGAATACAATAATGAAATAATTTTAATATTCACCGCACATTCTATATTATATTATATTATACATAGTATAAAATTATAAATTTTATGTATACTTAGGCGGAAATTACATTATAAAATTGTGAAATGTCAAATAAATAAATACGCCGTAGAATACATCTAGAGTTATTTTTTTTTTTTAAATGACTCGCAAATCATTACTATTCGTTACTTATACCTATATATAAATTTATACTCGCAGAGGTGAGAGCTACGGAGGATATATATTATAATTACATTATAACGACGTGTTAATATAATATAGTAATTATAATCGTAAATGTTTAGTAAAACAATTCAATTCACTCGTTTCTCCTTGAATATAATTATTGTTTATGATTTTTGAATTGTGTAGTCATAGAACACGCTGCGTCAAAATGTTTGATAGGAAACGAATAGTATGAATGTTCATGAAACATGACAAACTATACTCCATTCCAAATGAGATTGAAAAAAATCGCGCAGCAGCGTTTCCTTAGGTCTGCTGTCATTGGCTACAGTCATCGGTATCTGTCGCTACTCGTCGCAGTCAGTCGGCCGACGAAGCGCTCCGCCGTGTATACCGATGGTTAAAATAACAATATTAAAATACAATATAAAATACCTGACACCTGTTTTTATATATTAATATTGCCCACTCGCACGTATTATTATGTCGCATTCATGCCATTTCGTTTATTTTGCATTAAAATGTTTTTACCACCGAAGATCTTACTATTTTATTGTAAATTATTTACATTAATCTGTACCGATACATAGTTATTTTTGTTTGAATAATATTATAATACTCATATTCATATTTACAAAAATGAAAAATACTTTTATTACAAAATATATACATTTCATTATTATTTAAAAAATATTAAAAAATGTTATATTTACATATTATTTACATATATTACAAAAGTCATATTTACATGTTATTTACAAGTATTACAAAAGTCATATTCACTCCGAATCAGAATCAGATGACGATGTATCTCCGTCCAATTGCAGTCTTAAATCCGTGATTTCAGCGGTCATGACCTCGTCAATGACGAAATCGATGTCGTAAAATTTTTTTTCCTCTTTTTTGGTGTGTCGTATAAAATTAGTCCACATATTTGAGTCTATACGGTCCACGCCTTCTATTAATAATTTTTTAACATCCTCAAGTTTGTATGAAGTGTTATTCATACGGACGTAGTTCTTAACCGACGACCAAGCCAGCTCTATGGGATTGAGCTCGCAATGATATGGCGGCAATCTTAAAATTGTAATATTGTGGGCTTTGGCTAGCTCGTCGATTACATATTTTTCGTGCAGTGGTTTCAGACGTTTCACCATGTCCAAGAGTTCAGCGATAACCATAGGTCTGTCTATAACTGCTCCCTTATCCGTTAACCACTTTATTATATCAGCCTTGAGAGTACGCGATGTCGGGGCTTTGTCGAGTTTCACGGAATGGTACGACGCATTATCCATTACGACAATGGAATTTGGTTTTAGCCGTGGTAAAATTTTCTCCATCCACTCGCGAAATGTGTCACCATTCATTTCATCATGGTAATCACTTGTATTTTTTTTTGACTCAAAACATAATAGGCCATCGGGAACAAACCCGTCTTCCGAACCGATGTCGAGAACAATAAGCCGTTTTCCTTTGCCCGAAGGATTTACACTACCTGTTGTTAATTCTTTTTGAAAGGCGTCGTGGGCTGACTTTATTGTTTTGTCGACCCATATTTTGGACGTACACTCGCCAGCATTGACCCACGTCTCATCCAGGTAATAAATATGTCGACCTTCTTCACGGTATCGTTCAATACCCAACAAATACCGTCTGCGCCACAAAACTAATTCATTTCTCTCTGTTAGAGCACTGTTCCTATTCCGCTTAATATAACGAAAATCCAATGCTTTTAACAGGCGAAATAAATTAGTGCGTGATATCAGTGGTAAAGTATCATCAGCAGACACGGCTTGATGTACTTTGTCCACAGTTGGAATTTCACGCCTTCGCCAAATCTTATGGACGTGCATACGTACTGCATTTTTGTCGAATTCGTCGAAATTGTCCAAAAAACTTTTTTTCGCACGTGTCAATTTTGGAACGGTCACCGTCTTAGTATCCTTATATTCCTTAAGAATTTTGTAAACCGACGTTTTACCAATCCCCATGGAATCCGCAATCAAATGTGTTAATTTATAAAACGGCATATTTGGATATTTGCCCACATTTGTTTTATACACATTTATTATAGCGATTCTTCGCTGTTCGTCAATAACCTGAAATCAGAATATATTATTTTATTACTATATTTCGGTAAACAATTTCGAAAAAAAAATTGAAAACAAAAATGTTAGTGTTGAGTTACTTGTCAAATTATTAATATAACAATAAAATACTTAATTTTTACAAAATATTTTGTATTTATTTTAACAAATACGTATTTCGAAAATAATGATTTCATATAAAACATAAACGTAATAATTGTTTTTATGATACTCACTTTTCCGTTTTTATTTCTTTTGATTGGTGATATGAATTCTCCTTCATCGCTGCTTGACATGTTTTCAAATAATATTAAAATGTAAAACACAAAAAAAAAAACAAGACAAAAATGTCAAATACAAAAAAAAATGCCGAACGCAGTATATTGCACTGATCAGTATTATAATCGTAGTTCGTACGCAGGTAGGTGGGTAATGAGTAAAAAGTGTTCGCGGCTTCACTCTGTATACAACAACGTTTTGCAAATTCGGCGACAATAGCGCTCGCCGCTGGCAAATAATGTGACGTAGCAGCGCAGTACATTACGCGTTTTTAGTGCCGATTTTTTCAATCTCATTTGGAATGGAGTATAGATAGGTATGACGGCAACTTAATTGATACGCATACCCCGTTCCCCGACCTGTCCAGTTTCTAAACCAACTCAGTTCGCCACATTTCATTGGTTCTTTATATTATCAATAACTTATCAATATAAACAGTAATGAAAATGAACATTAATTGTAGCGACTACATGGTAACGGTAAGCAGTAAGCACAACATTGTAAAATAATACTTATTACTTACATAATACATACGTTTAAATTTTAATATAATATATAATATAAATTATAAAATAATAACAAATAACTCTAAAAAACTATAATAATTATAATATAAGTTAAGTTTAAAGTTGTTTAAATATATTTATTTTGAATGCATATCATAACCAATGATATGAGGCGAACTACAGTAGGCATGGTACGCGTGATTGAACTAAAACACGATTTTTGCCGTCATACCTATCTATTTTGTCATAAATAAAATACGCTCTCGATTTGGGTCCTAACGACGCCCGTATTGGCAGAGCGATGTGCAATCGCCGCGTGCTTGCGCCATAAGAAAAGTAGTAATAACGCCGCATCCTATGATCTATTGCTTGCGTTCTCGTTTAGGTATAACGTCCTCTTAATACTTAATAGTTACAGAACTGGATTTAATTAATTAATATTATTTATTATACAGTTGTAAGATTAAAGCTGACTTAAATTGAGGTATAAACGTATAAATTATAATAATATGGTTTATTGTTTCAAATTATTTGGTTAGTGCAGGGACCTAGCGAAGACATTGTTTTAATTGAAGACTGTTCATACTGTGGGTCTATAGTCTATATGTTATTAGAACGTACGCTCGCGCGATTTCCAAAACGTCTCGTTTCATATTGTTAATTAAAAAGATATAAATAAATGCAAAGAATTGACAGCTCAAGTTAGTTGTATAATTTGTTATAAAAGTTTTAAAATTTTGAAAGTGTCAAAATCTATACACACCAATAGCCGATGGATTTATAATAACTACCATAGACATATATCGACTCATTCTAATAATTACACAAATAGTTACAAACGAAAAAAATTACAAAAAAATCATGTTTTAACCGATTATTTTAAGGAGTCTTCAACGGGGTCTTCAAATATTTTATCTCAAGAGAAAGTATCTGAAACTATCTCGGAAACTACTTATGATGTAGATAAATAGGATTATCAGTTAAATAGGGTCATTGATAGGACATATGATACCTATATTAATACCAAGTCCTCAAAAAAACTTTAAACTAATGACGAAAACAAAATGGCAATCTAAAATTGATTCTAGATCTGAAAGAAATAGACGAGCTTTGTATAGAAGTCTATTATCCGAACATAAAATACATGGTCTAAATCAACCCTTAATAACTAATTTTTTTCCTATAGTAAATGCAATTGAAAAGCTTATTTTAGAAAACCAAAATTTAAAACAAATGTTATCACAGAATGTTATTTTTCAAAATAAACAAAATAATTTATTACAACATAATTTAGAAGATGTAAATCACACATCAACATTATTAAAACTTATAGGAGATACAGCAATAAAGAATACTAGAAGCCAACATAAACAATTTTCTAATAATAATAGGTACACTGATGTATTAAAAAAATTTTGTTTATACTTGTTATTTATTGGAGGACGTATGATGTATGAAACGTTAAGTGGAAATTTAAAAATCTTCTTACCATATATTTCTACATTATTAAGGTTTTTTCAAACTAAAAAAGAAAAAATAATTGAAGATTCTTTTCGTTTTAAAGAATTAAAATATTTTTTGGAAGAAAGACATCTACCCAAATTTATATGGGTAAGTGAAAACGCTACTCGAATTACTGGTAAAATAATGTATGATTGTTCTACAAATAAATTAGTTGATTTTGTTTAGCCAATGATTAATGACTGTCCTGATGTAGATACTTTCTTTGCTAAATCTGCAAAAGATATATTGGATTATTTTGAAAATAGTATTAACCCGCGATAACTCGCACTGTTAGAAAAAATCTAATATTTAAGATTTAACCTATTTTTAGAATAACAATAATTGATTTAATGATAAATAGTCGTCCTTCAATAAATGCTTTATCTATATAATTATAGAACTAATAACATCATAATAGAAGACAATATATCATTATTTCTCAATTATTTTCAGTTTATTGTTGACGGTAAGTAAATTGTTAGTAATTATCTAACGCGAGAGTGATCACGACACCCGAGTTGTCAGACGCGAGTGATTACGCGGTATTTTTTGTATGTGTGTAAAATTCAAATTAACATTTTCAAACAAATATCATTATAGTATATAATATTATTATAATAATTATTTTATTATAATATTATTTTAGCGTTGAGTGTCATTTTATGATATTTTTTTTCTTTGTAATTGTTTACTGTAATAATGAACAACGATAATATTATAAATAAAGTAATAGAATGGTTGCAAGAAGATGAAGATACAAACATCAGTGATCTGTACTCAGAAACGGATACAGAATCTGAGTATTCAAATCATGACACAGAATCAGAACAGTCGGGTAATAGTGATTCTGATTCTTATAATACATATACCCCGGCTTCAAATAATTTACTAAACACCCCTTGTTAAGTTGGAAAAGATGGTACGAAATAGCTTATGCATAAGCCACAAACTACAAAAACTGCTCGTCAAAATATAATTACAAAATTAACGGGAATGAAGGGTGCAGCTAAAAATTCAAACACAATTTTAGACTGTTGGAAATATTTTTTCTTGATAATATAATTATTTATATTGTTGAATGTACAAATCAACAACTAAATTTAATTCGTTCTTATACACGAGGTGAAAGAGACTGTCCACCAACAAATTTTGAAGAAATTTTAGCATTTTTTGGGTTATTATATTTGGCTGGTGTAAAGAAGGCTCAGCATTTGAACACCGATAAATTATGGTCTACCGATGGTACAGCTCCTGAATTTTTCTCGAAAACTTTGTCTAAAAGACGTTTTCATACTCTCCTACAAGCAATTTGTTTTGATGATTGTAATGGTAGATTAGAGCGAAAAAAGACTGACAATCTAGCGCCAATCAGGTATATTTTTGACCAATTTTTAAAATCATGCATAGAAAGTTACACAATAAGTGAATACGCTACTATCGATGAAATGTTAGAAGCATTTTGTAGGAGGTGTAAGTTTAGGCAATATATAGCCAACAAACCCGCCAAATATGGCATCAAAATATATGCTCTTGTTGATGCTAGAACATTTTATACTTCCAACATGAAAATATATGCTGGAAAACAGCCCGCAGGTCCATTTCAAAAAGATAATGGTATAACTTGTGTAGTGAAACGTCTAATAGAACCAATCGATAAATCCGGGCGAAATATTGCAATGGATAATTATTTTACAACTGTACCTCTCGCCAACGAATTATATGCAAACCACCGGCTTACTATTGTAGGAACATTACGGAAAAACAAAAGAGAGATTCCATCAGATTTTACTTATATAAAAACACGATCATTAAAAAGTACAATGTTTGCGTATGGACAATATAAAAATAACAGTCTTCTCTGCTTGTATGTTCCTAAAAAAAAAAAAAAAAATATTTTAATGTTATCAACAATGCATCGTGATGATTATATTGACCCAGATTCGGGTGATTTGAAAAAGCCATAAGTAATCACTTTCTACAATTTGACCAAAGGTGGAGTTGATGTAGTAGATCGACTAAAAAGTGAATATTCAGTAACAAGAATAAGTAACCGTTGGCCATTCAAAAATTTTTGTAGTCTATTGAATGTTGAAGAAAGAAATAAATTCACAAATAATTTTTAAAACGAATACGAATGATATATTTACCAGAAGAAAATTCCTAACAGACTTATGCAAAATATTAACAAAACCCCTTTTGTTAAGACGTGCAACAATACCTAGTCTTGGATTATCACTTCGATAGAAAATACAAAATACTACAGGATTTCAAGCACCTGCAAAGGAAAAAACTCCTCAAAGCAAGCCACGATGTACATACTGTCCAATACGTAAAAATAGATTTACACAGCATCAGTGTAGCCTTTGCACCAAACCAATTTGCAAGGAACATACTGCATCAACTAATCTGATTTGCCTCATTTGTAATAATCCTTAAGATTCAGATGATTAATATTATTTCAATCTTTTGTAAATATAAATAAATTTAGGGTTTTAATTTATCAATACTTTTTTTCAAATTAAATATAAAAATGTAAAATATATTGTAAGAATTTATATATAAGGTAAACCTATTTACACATTTATAATTAATTTTAATGATTAATATAATTAAAATTGTTTGATTGTACATTATTATAATATTGGGTTTTTTTATTTGTCTTTAATGTATTTCAAAAATGGCTTTAAAACATCTAAAGTGGTAAAATTAAAGTGGCATAAGTATCTCATATATATTTTCTTTTGTAAATAATGCAATAAATATAAATTGTATAAAAAGAAATTTGTGTTTTGATGAAATTAAATAAACTAATAGATTGTTTGTAACACGCGAGCAATTGTGTAAAAAATAACGCGCGAGTGATCTTTAAGTATAGTGATGTATTAAAATGGTGGGAAAAAATGAAAATATTTTCTGAATATGAAGGAATTTATATATTAGGATTTTCATCTGATGACACTCGTTTGCTGAAAGCAATGGAAATTAGTTCTTCAAGTAAAGATATGATTTGTAATAACCCGAGGAATGACTCAAAAGTAAATAAAGAAAATATATGGTCATAATTTCATATTGGTCAATGAATCGAATATAACTGTACCAATTCAACAGGTCATATGTACATATTGTACATAAAAGACACAGTTCATATTGCCACTAAATTACGAACACGATTATTAAAACCAAATGTTATTCTTCCCATTGGAATAGAGGAATACAATAGAAGAATTAAATCAATTATATCAGATAAAACTAAAGATCAACATAAATTAACTATGTCAGATTTAAGACCAGATGATAAAATAAACTACAATACTGCTGAAAAAATTATGGCACCTCATATAAGTGAACTACTTTCAGAAGTTTCTAATACTTCTACAAGTCTCTTAAAGGTACAAGAGCATATTTAAAAATAATATATTATGTAACTATAGCTTTTAATGATCCTGATTTGTTTGTAGAAGATCGCATATATAGGATCTGGTTTTCGGTATTTTTTTCTTAGAATTTGGAAAGCGTGGCTACTAAAAAAAAAAAAAAGGAATATACATTAAAAAAATAATTTTATAACATCTAATTGTTTTAGTTGTATAGAAATAAATGGTCCTTAAACCAGAGATGTTTGTTCCTTGGTGTTTAAATAGTAAACCATGTGAAAAACTCTTTAGAGCTAAACGATCATTTACTTCTACTTTTTCAACTGTAGTAAATTTTAGTTTGAATGAAATAATAAACCGATTACATAAGAATTGAAATGATAAATATAATTAAAAATGATCTGAGTGAAATGCAAAATATTGAAAATCCGTTAACTAGCAAGTGTGAGGAATTAAAATTTACTATTTCTACTAATTATCGCATTTCTAAAGAGAAAAATAATGTGTTATTTAATCAGAATGAGCTATATACTCTGTCTGATGAAAAAATTGAACAAATTATAGATAAATGCATACTTGATGTCAAACTTTTTGTAACAAATATTGGTATGATGGAAGAGACTTTAAATCAAAAATCAATTACCAAAACTATACATACATTTATTTCAACTCCACATAAATCACATATTACTAACACCAAATCCATAATTATTAATGAAGATGATTCAGATAATGATAATAGTGATAATATAAATGTAAATATGTCTAATCCCATGTTAAATACAATTTATAATCATAGGGAAGAAGTTTTCTTTTTTTTTAACAAAATTCTATATTTACGCTATCTGTTACAATTAATGAACAATAAGCTTAAGTATAAAAAATATAACAAAACAGACAGAAGAGACTGAGGGAAGAGACCACCCATAGGAGGTACTTCAGCATGAATATAAATTTAAGGTTTTAATCCTAAAATAATAATAATAGTAATATAACGATACTACAATGAGTACATAGTAGTTAAAACTTATAAGTAACAAAGATCATAGTAGTAGTGATACATTTTTTTTTTTTATAAATATTATACAAGCAGGTCACGACACTATTGTCTTTTTAGTCTTTTATGGGGATTTCCTGGAATATTTGCAGATGCTAGTAAATGATAAGGGGATTAGAATAATGTATTAACTTTTTATTGAATCGTTTGTAGTGGAGCTTTGCTAGTTCAGTGACGGTGGGTAGATTGAAGTCAGAATAAAGGGTATTATTTGAAACATAGAAGGAAACTTTAGAGATGACGCGAAGGACTTTGGATTGGAACCTTTGTATACGGTTTGTATTTGTTACTTTGGCTGACCCCCATAGCTGCAGACCGTAGGACCTGAGTAGTAGTTTATACAGCAGTAATTTGGTAGGTAATTTAATATTTTTAGAAGTTAGGAACGGCTGAAGAAGGCGAAAACGATTGTTAAGTGTTAGAGTTTTATTTTTAATGTGAGCTGACCAGGTAAGTCGAGGGTCAATGTTGACTCCAAGGTAGCGAATACATTGGGCAGTAGGAAGGGGTTGGTTGTTAAGGAGGAGGGTCTGGCATACTTCTTGCCGGAGCGTAAATGTACAATGGATCGATTTAGATTCGTTCATTTTAACTCCCCATTTCTTGTACCAGGCTTGGAGAAGGTGTAGGTAGTCTTGAACATAGCTGGAGGCTAGATGAGGGTCAGAACTTGACACGGCCCGATATGGTGCGTACATCTGTACGAACGATGTCGGGCGCGATCTGTCTTCCTAGTCAGCCACCAACCTAGGCGGTGCGCTAGTACACACCGAGACCTCCAATCCAACTATGGAAAGGAGACTTGGAGGGGACGACTGAATTGTGCTGCTCGACCAAAACGGCGAGTCGGGTAAAGCAATTTGCCTCCGCCCGTCAAGCCGGACACACCGACATGCTAACCGATAACGACAATCTGGACGGGCCGTTGCTCGTCTACGACACCTCGTCAGATCGGTAGGTATTTGTATTCGTCAGGCAAGTGGATCCATCCTTTCATCCACCACTGAGAGCGCGGACTACGGTGACACCGAGACCGTACCGCCTCAAACTAGAGGCTAGGATAGCTTTATCGTTGGCAAAGTCACCAACAAGAGTATGAAGGGAAGAAGGTTGAAAAGATATATATATATATGTTGAATAGGAGGGGAACTGCGATTGCACCTTGTGTTACGCCTGCATTAATTAAAGTTGGAACAGAAAAGGTGGAGCCTACTCGCACTGAGAAGAACCGGTCTTCTAAATAGGATTTAAGGATTAAATAGTAGTGACTATGGAGAAGAATCTTAAGTTTATATAAAAGACCAGCATGCCAGACGCGGTCGAAGGCCTGGGAGACATCTAGAAACGCACCAGTGCAATAGAGTTTCTCTTCCAGAGCATAAGAGATTTTGTCTACCAACCTGTGGACTTGATGAATGGTAGAGTGGCTATTGCGAAAGCTAAATTTAGAGTTAGGTAAGATTTTTGCAGTGTTGACAATAGGTAGAATACGTTTTAATAGCAGTCTTTCGAATAACTTAGAAAGTATTGGGAGAAGACTATACGAAGTCGGGGTGTCAGGGGTTTTTTTGGGTTTTAATATGAGAATTGTAGTAGAGTTTTTTCAGAGAATAGGGAAATAAGATAGTCTGAGTATTGCATTGTAGATTTGAGTTAGGAATAAGATAGATTTTTTAGGTAGGTTTCTGATTACTTCTGCAGTTATTAGATCGAATCTAGGATATTTTTTTCCTGAGAGTTTTTTAATATTAAAGTACACCGGCCAAATACGTAACTTTGCTTTATGACAAAGTGCATTTTTAAATACAGTAAACATAATAATCTTATTTTATTTTATTAATAGTCATATGAAATTTTATTTAAAATTTATATCTAACAAATTAAAATATTAACAATTATTATCGGTAACCGCAGTCGCAATAGGATCTTCACTACCAGCGCCCTCCATCGGTCCGCTGTAGAAACTGTGACGCGTCGGCTACTTAACCTTTGGGTTGGGACCAACTTGGTAATCTTTAGTATAGTTGCTTACCGAGCCAAATCTGTAGTTACTTTTCTTTGGTTTAACAATTTATACATTTGATATACTTAATAATTATATACAGTTATTGATAATTAACTTAATATTACTAATATTACTAAAGTTATTTAGCGTATGCCAATTTCTTTAAAGTTGCATTACTTGGTAATGAGTACCCCTTCTTTTTTAAAATGGTGGTAATCATTACTCTTTTTTCTTTGGTATTTAACACCTCTTCCTTTATTTATATGATCTTGCCGATTTTTTTTATTATTTGTTCAATTGTATTGCCCGTTTACCCTGCCTTGGGTATCATGTCCTCTATGTCGGAGCTTCCCTGTTCTGGTCCTTTAATTTTTATTGGCAAACTATCCCAGAGTGCCGGTATTTCGAAAGTCTCCATAATAAGGTTTTCATTTGTTATTTTGGCCTCCTGTTGGCGTTCTATTTGCACTGCTCTTTTGCGTTCGACTGTGGAGATGTTTTTGTTTGGTACTTTGGATGATTTGACCATCTTGTTCTCATCATCCGCCCATACGAAATTTAGTAATTCATCTTCGCCTGGTAACTTCCCCATGAGTCATTCCACCATTTGATTCCCGTCTCCATCTTCAAAATGCTGTCTTCCCAGTGTGGTTTGACGGTTGGCATCTTCTTGTCTTTGGTGGTACGGCTTAAGGTTCCTAACGTTTCCTATCTGTTCTTTTTTTGTCTGTACATTTTTTATTACAAAGGTATTTATTTCTACTTGCTTTAATATTATAAATGGCCTACAATATAATAAAAACATTTTTTTAATCTCCCTTGCGAAGCCCAAGGATTTCGGGTGTGCCCTAGCTAGTACCCATTGTCCTACGGTATACTTTATAAAGTTTTCATTCTTATCCGCCTTCTCTTTTCGTTTCTATGACTATTACATAATATTATTTTTTACAGTGGCAATTACGAGTACATCACTATTATCATTTACCCTAGGGATTTTGATTATTTCTGTAATTGTCCTCATGGGTGGTTTCCCTTTTATAACTGCCTAAGGCGTCCTTTCAGTAGTATCAGATATACTATAGTTCAACCAATTCTCAACTTGTTTTAGATAGTTGTTTCAACTAGTATGTCCTCAGTATCCTTCTTTGTTCACTCTTTATATAGGGTTTTCCTTAGGATTGTACACCTCTGTGAACCTAGTCTCGATACCAATTTCCTTTAATGTCTCTACCCACTTCTTCGATCTAAACTGAGTTCCATTATCAGTTAAAACATATTCTGGAATTCCTTCCTCAGGTATAAATTGTTTTAAAATTATATTTAATATAATAATGGTTTTAGCTCTTTTAATAGCAAATCTAACGTATTTCGAAAATATGTCCATTACCGCCAGGATATACTGGACTCCGTCTCGACCTGATGGCATTGGACCCATTTAATCTATGGATATTGTCTCTAATGGTTTTCCGGTTATGTTATTTACCTGCGGACCATCTGTATTCCTATTAAAGGTTTTAGCCTTTTGACATAAATCACATGTCCTAATTAACGTCGTAACTCTCTTCGACATTCTCCTGAAGGTACAATCTTCTCTGATTATGTTATTCCGCTCAGAATCTAAAACAGTTACTCGTTCACTCATTGAAAACGTCGTCGAATGGTAAGTCTTACTTTAAACTATTATATTTTTTAGTATATTATAATTATTAATACCTTTATATATATTATATTTATAATATATTATTTTTATAATGTAGGTATATTATTATAAATTGTAAATACCTATAATTTAATATTAACTTCTAAATATTTAAATTTTAAATTTTTTAATAGGTAATGCATGTGATTTTTTTAAATACATTTTATGTTAAAAAATTTAATAAACTTTAATACTAATTAATAATTTATTTTAGGCAAATAATCAAGATTATGTTATGTATACTGAGTTAGAAACTGACATTGATTCAAATAATTCAACTAATATTTTGGTACTATCATATTATTTAATTTCTTAATTTCTAAAATAGGTGCTACAAAATTAATTATTTGATTAATACTTCTTATAATATTATTATTATATAATGTACTTTTTATTAAAAATAAGCATTGTTATAAATAAAAAGTTCTAAAATGAAAATATTTCTTTGTAATTATAATGTCCAAAATTAGAAAAATTTTATTTTTACAACACTAAATATACTCGTAATTTATTAATATTTCTGTAATATTTATTTATGTATTTATTACAATAGTATGAAAAATCTTCCCAAATAAAAAATTAAGTAATGTGTAATATCAATACAACTAAAGGGAAATTGTATCAAAAAAAAATTAAGATATTACAACATTAATTAAAACGAAGAAATAACAAAATTAAATCATTAAAAGGTAATTTTAACTATTTATATATTTTTAAAATTTTTTACTAAATTTTTTTTCTAGATCTGATTCTAAATAAAAAAAAATGTTTCATCTTCTGATGAAGTGACACAAGAGCTGGAAAATAATTTTGATGGGTTTCCATTAACATTATTATTGCATGAACGCAAATCTAAAATGCTTAATAAAAAAGGTGTGTGATATACAGGTGAAATGAATGATTTTGCTAAAACACTATATTTTTTATTCACCTAAAGCTTATAAATATGTACGCAAATTATTTACGCTTCCTTATCAATAAACTATTAGAAAATGGTTAAGTAGTGCAGTATATGGAGTACACCTGGATTTTTAAAAGAAGTATTTCAATTTTTAAAACAAGAAGTTTCTAAAAATCCTTGGCTACAAGATTGTTCCCTTGTTCATGATTCAATGTCTCTAAGAAAGCAACAGGTATGGGAACCAAATAAATGTAGTTTTGCTGAGAATGTTGTTTTTGGTACTGGTGAAAATACTGAATTAGCAACTGAAGCTTTAGTTTTAATGATTGTTTGCCTAACTAGACAGTTTAAATGTCCTATTGGCTTTTTTTATGTTAATGAAATATGTAGTAGTGTATTAAGTACTTTAATATCTACTGGTATTATTAAGCTTCATGAGGTAGGCATTAAAGTATGTAATGTGTAACGGGACAAACCCGTTATCAGTGAACGTCACGAGACGACGATCGACCATCAGAGGACGCGACGGCGTAAGCCAATCAGAGTGAGCGCTGATGTCGTCAAGATTGTATAAATACGGGCGGTAACAACGCACCAACATCCATTCACACAACCACCGTCAAGACAGTAATAACAAGTTATACACTCTTGACCAGTGGTATCGGGATCCAGTACGAATACTACGACGCAGCAGTAACGACCCAAGCGGCAGTGAACGACGATTGCCGTTAACCAGGGACTGCCTCTATGGTATCATCCGAGTCATCGAGAGACGATTGCCGAGTAGATACACCAAACGCCGCTTTCACGCGACAGTACCGGCTAACCCTGCCACAGTATTCTACTCTCAATCTATCCGAGCTAGCGACGATACGGAACCCGTGAACCTTTGCAGAGTGTAGGGATGGCAAAATATCGGCCACTACCGATATATCGATACCACGATACAATTTCGACCAAATATCGATAACAATTTTATCGATATATCTTGTCACAATTTTTATCATAATAATGCAATCAAAATATAAAACATAAATATTTGATCATTATTAGTATATGAAGACCTCAGTGAAACAACAGGACAAGTCCACTTTTTAAAATTTTTCATGAGATGAAATAAAAGATTAGGATTATTTATTTTTATTTATTTACATGATTATTTTAAATACATAGAAATGTTGCTTATATACATATTACATATATATAAGTTACTCACCAAGTTACATTTTATCATTTGAACATCATGCCTATATGTACTTATATTTAAAGTTAAAAATATATGGACTTATCTGTGTTCTTAATCAAAATATATATATTTTTTTTTAATTTAAATTTTTTTATGACTTAGAACTAAGTGAAAAAAAAAGTTTATGCTTAAATTATATTCGCAATAGTAAATATTATTTGTTTTATTTGAATAATAAATAAATAAAAATATATTATAAATAAATTAATATGCATATAATAATAATAATAATAATTATAATAAAAATAATAATAATAATAATAATAATAATAATAATAATAATAATAATAATAATAATATAATATTTTTAGTAGGTATAAATTTAAAATGTTAAACAATAACATAATAAAGAATAATGAAAGTTACCTTTTACAACAAATTAAAATAAAATATATTTCCTTTATAAGGAAGTCTTAATTAATATTATGCCAAATTACAACATGTATATATAACAAATTAAAAATAAATAGATATTCCTTTATACCACAATAACTAACAACTTGTTAGTAACAATGTAATGTAATTAAATTAAATGAAGTTAAATATTTATATTATATATATTACTAGCTGTCCTTGGATACAGGTTCGCGTGAAAAGCTTTACCACCACCATAGCTGCCAGTGGAATACTGGTGAGGGTGAAATGCTTTACCACCACCATAGCTTTTCCGCTACCATAGTGTTCGGGTACATACTACATTGAGCCCGGCGGAAGTAGATCTTTATCGGATATAATGATTAATGTATTTTATCCGCCTCCGGCGGATTGAAGTGCGTTCGCAAACTAGTGGTCCTATTTACACTCTCTTCGGGTGAAGAGTCTTTAACCTAAAGGTTAGTAAAGGTAGACTTTCCTTTTTTTTTTTTTTTTTTGAGTACTTACAGCAAAAAGGTGAACATTCATTTCAGAATAGTGATGCTACTATATATTTTATTAGACAAATAGATCGTATATTTGATATCCTTAATTCCAGAATACCATATTCTAAAGGTTTCAAAAGCCCTATAAACCCTGGGAATATTAATACTATGAGATCTGTTTTTAATAACACAACTGATTATTTAAAAACTTTAAAATATGAAGATACTCTACTAATACTGGGAGGAAGAAAAATGTTTATTTTAGGCTTTATAAACTATGTCAAGTACCATAAAAATTGCATATAAGCTTCTTTATAGGTCCCAAAATCCTCTTAGATATATTCTATCTTATAAAACCTCTCAAGACCATCTTTGGTCTTTTATTATTTTCATACTTTTAAATAAAGTATTTATATAGACAATTATTAGCGTTTCAAGTAGGTAGGTAACTAAACATTTTATGTTATCTGATTATTAATCAAAAACATAATACATAAGTAATTATCGGTCAGTATAGTTACAATTAGTCTTATAGTTTATTTCAGAAATTAGAATACCGGGAATATTTGATAATTTATGAGCTACCGTACACGTATTTGCCAATTTATAATATGAACATTATATTTTATCACAAAACAATTATTTTCGTTTTATTGACATTATCGATATTTATTAATTATTATGTGCTTACTATGTAAGACGTATATGTGTGAGGTGTGATAAATATTGAACCTATACAATTTCGTGTTTTTTTTATAAAAAAAAAAATTTTATATTAAATATGAGTGGTCGACGGTCGTGACCGTGATAAAAATAGAACATTTTTAAGTGGATCCAGAAAAAGAGAAAGAAAAGCAATACGGGAAAAAAATGAATTATTACAACATGGTTCTTTAAACAAATATTTAAAAACAGACACGTTTAATGAAAATTAATATTTTGTTAATGATTTCGTAAGTGAAAATAGAGATTCTTATAAAAATAATAGTTATGTAGTTAACATAAACTCTGAAATTAATAGTGTGAAAAGTAGTAATACTTGTGGAAACAAAGACCAAACCAAAAATCATACAAATGATGAAGAAAATGCTGAAAAAGAAGAAATTGAAATTAATAACACTGTAAAATTTGAAGATGACCCGGGTAAGTGGCCACATATTATAAACGATAATTTAAAAATTTATTTAGTTAAAAGTGGGCCGCCAAAATGTTTAGAATATAATTTTGATTTTTCTCTTAATGAAAACGGAAGAAAATTTAGTTCTATACATTTCTATAGAATAATGTCAAATAACGAAAAAGTACTTAGATATTGGCTTATGTATTCAAATTAAAAGATAAATTATTTTGCTTATATTGCCGTTTATTTCCATCCACTTCGTACAATTTAAACTCTAGTTTAGCCACTGAAGGTTTTTCTGATTAGAAACATGTAGGATCTCGATTAAAAGAGCACGAAATATCTCAATATCACAATATCGCACAATGTAAATGGTTAAATTTACGAAAAAATCTTGAATGTGATACAACTATTGATGTAAATTTTCAAAAAAAAAAATAATATAGAAAAAGAGCGTTGGCGTGAATTGTTAAAACGAATTATCGCTTGTATACAATTTTTAGCTGAGAACAACTACTTATTTCGGGGTACAAATAGTAAATTATATACAAAAAAACAACGGCAAGTTTTTAGGTCTAATTCAAATGATTTCAAAATTCGATCCTATTATGATAGAACATTTAAGACGGATAAATTGTAAAGAAATTCATGATCATTACTTAGTACCTAATATGCAAAATGAATTAATTAGTATTATTGCAAGAGAAAAAATAATATGTCGTGTAAAGAAAATAAATCCTATGCTACGCGAACGTGCTCTTTACAGCCATTATTATACTATGATTCTCGAACATAGATTATCACATTCGGCTTTATTTTTTAATTTTACAAGAATGTCACCATTAAGTTTTGAAAAGCTTGTTATATTAGTGGGTCCTTCTCTTCAAAGGTTTTCATCAAGACCCGACATTCTTAGTGTTGGAGAAATATTAACAACAACTCTCAGGTTATCATTCAATATAAAAATAGTAAAAACTAATATAAATTAAATAAAACAATTTTACTTTTTTTAAAAAAAAGGTATCTAGCATCAGGTGGCAGTATGACAGATGTTATGAATAATTTTCGCATTGGCAAATCAACTTTATCAAAAATTATTTTAAAATGTTTTTATGTTTTGTGGGATATATTAATAGATAAGGTTAATATGTATTCTTAAATATATGAACTTATGGCACAATATAAAAATGGCTAATTTTCTAGGTAATACCAAAACTCACTGAAGACAAATGGTTAGAACTCGCTAAAGAGTTTGAAAGCAATTTTGCAAATGCCTCATTGTGTATCTGCTATTGATGGTAAACATGTTGTACATCAAGTATGTCAACATGTAATTGGATAATATAATAGGTATAAGTTTTTCCTTTTTTTTTTTTTTTTGTTCATAGGCATTTGCTAATAGTGGATCAATAAATTATAATTTTAATGGGAGTCATAGTACCATCCTTTTAGCATTATGTGATGCAAATTATAATTTCTTAAGTTAGGTAAGCCTGGTAGATGCAGTGATGCTGGAGTATTCAGGTCCAGTGTAATGGGTAAACAAATCATTAATAATGAATTTAATTTACCGAAACCATCTCCAATAAGTTGTAATTTTGAAAAAAAATTCCTTACAACATTGTTGGAGATGAAGCTTTTCCCATATTGGTTCATTTAATGAGACCTTATCCTGGTAGAGGAACATCAAAATTACCTCTCAAAGAATCCATTTTTAACTATAGGTACCTATATAGTTCATTTTTATTACAAGTTTTTAATTAAAAATATTTATATACACTAATATATACAAGTACAGTTAAATAAATATTTTTAATTAAAATCAGGTTAAGTAGAGAAAGACGGTGCATTGATAACTTTTTTGGTGTTTTAGTCTCAAGATTGAGAATATATAAAACAGTAATTTCAGCTAATGAAGAAACAGTCGTAGAAATTATAAAAGCCACTGTTGTTCTTCATAATTTTATAAAAAATAAGAGAAACTGAGACAGGTTAGCTTTTATTTACAATTATATTATCAAGTAGTTAAACTATTTTACCACTTTAACCAATTTAAATTTACATACTCGTATTATTCAATACAATTTCAGGTATAAATTCTTATTGCTAACTGGATATAAATGAAATACGTCAAACAGCAACCAACCAACAATTATCTGGTTTACAACCTATTAGTCAGATAGGGTCCAATTTCTATAGCAGAAATGCAAAAGAAGTAAGAAAAAGTTTGACAGAATATTTAGTAGGCGAATATTCTGTTCATTTTCAATATCAAAATATTTAGTACAAATGTAAATGTTTATTATAAATGGGTAAAAATCTGTATAAAAAATGTTTATACATATAAGATATACATATAAAATTTATATTGTAAATTATAATGTAGTGTTTATTATATTAATGGTCTTATATACTCGTATACTTATTATAATTCCATGGTTATTCTTTTTTATGTTATTCATTTTTGTTCCATAACCATGGTTATTATTTTACCTTGAAGTTCAATTTTCTTTTTTTCTTTTGGCAAGTTTTCCATAAGACTTACTAAATATGAACCAAATTTCATACTTTCGGTTACTTCAGGCTCTTGAAAAAAATCATTGGTGGAGGAATAGGTCTGTTTTGTTTTAATTTCTCTAACAAAAATCCCATAGGTACCAACTACATCCACTATCCAACCGGAAACATATGCTATTTATGATAATCGGAGCATTATTTCGGATAGTAAAAATGTTTTATTGTGAAAGTATTGAGAAATAATAAGAAGAATATTCGTATGGATACTAGGATTTACGATTTAACTAAAAATATCAACTTTAAACAGCCATAAAAAAATTGAGGATAGGGATTTTTCTAATATTTTAGTATGATGTTAAGTAATATGTATGTATACTTCAGTAAAATTTTCAGATCTTATTACCAAAAATTGACAATTTTATCAAACATTATATACGTAAAAACGAGAATTTTACGACATATTCAAAGTCCTATATTTTGTAGAAGAATTAACCAAACGGATCCAAAATTTTACCACATATATTATATAGTAGCTATGTGAACACCCAAACAAATTTTCAAGTCTCTATTTTGAAAATTTCTTGAGTTATGGTGAAATATCGAAATCGTATTCGTCGAAATTTCATTTTTCGTAAAAAATGCCGTTTTTTCGTCATTTTTACGAAGTTTTTTCTACCGCTTAGGGTCAATTTTGAGAAATTTGAAAAATGACCTAAATAAAGTACCAACTAGATCCACTTTCCAACCAGAAACATGAGCTATTCATGATAATCGGAGCATTATTTCGGGTAGTAAAAATGTCTTCAGAATAAAAAATCACATATCATTGTAAAACCAATACATTCTTCGCTACGCTCAGAATCTAAAATAGAGGGCGACAATATATCTGCCTCTGAAGCGTCAGAAGAAATAAATATTTTGTGTGGAAAAATTAAAAATAGGAAAAAAATTTTTTCACTTCAAATATGATCTCATTACTCTCTGAATACGAAAAAATAAATATTTATACAAAAAAACAATTTAAAGAACAAACCGATGAATTTTATGATACATTTTTATTGTTTATTAAAAAGTGGAATAGTTCTTTTGAAGAATTAAATATATTTCGTTGGATACAATTAATAAAATAGGTACCCAACATGGGATGATATACAAAAAATTTTAACATTTATTTTTCAAAATAATAAAAGTAAAATTGATATAGATGAAGGTAATTTATTTGATGAATATAATCACATATTAAACGTAATAAATGACAATTTAAAAAAATGGCAAAATAACTCTATTCGCGCAAAAAAAGATGATGTGATATTTTTAAAATTTTAGAACGTAAAAATGTATTTGTTCGCAACATTTGTATAATAGTAGAATATTCAGTAGCAATGCTAGGAACTAATGCAGCAATAGAAAGAATATTTTCTATTTCAAATGTATTATGGTATTTTTTGTTCCAACTATCAAAGCAATTATAATTTAAAAAAATTCCTGTAATGGCTTTTTACGATTATCTTTTAACATAAACAAAATTATTAAATTTAATTAGTTCGTCACCAAAGTACGAAACAAAAAAATTTTTAGAAAATATTGATGATTAAAAAGAAGCAAAAAATTAAACACGTAAAGTAGCAAAAGGAAACATTAACAAGAAGTTTATTCATTTATTTATAATATACTCATATTAAATTAAATAAAAGTCGGTATTGTAAATGTTTAAAATATAATAGTATTATATATAATTTTTTTTTTCATTTTGTATCATTTTTTTCACACAAATATGGGGTATAATCTAAACAAACTACATTTGTGATGTTTATTAGCAATAACTCTAGTGGATTATCTCCCTTATGAAAGTTTTCATCAATTTCGTTGTGAAATGACTCATTAGTCCTAATTGGTGAGTCAATTTCTATTATTTCTAAATACACTACTCGTCTTTCTTTATATGTCCCTTTTTGAATATAAGATGTACACCCAAAATATGCGTTATGTGATTTAACATTTAATATAAATTATAAAAGATTTAGCAGGTGCATCGTTGGTAAAATATTCTATCTCAAATGTATTTCCATTTACTATCAAACCTCCATCTAACAATTTAAGATCTGTAATAAATTAATGAAAATATTCAATAAAAAAATTAAATTTTAATATTATTATATTCATTTAAGATGGCCCAGATTTTGTTTTAGTTCTGTGAAGTCTAGTATTTGCATAACCAATCTGACACAATCTTTTCAAAATCTGCATCAGTAATTAGTATTTTTCCAGATATTTTTACAGTTGCAATAAAAATAAAATTGTATGTACATTTTTTCTATAACATTTATATTAATATAAATAAATTAAATTAACTCTCACTTTTTAATTCTTTTATCAACTCAGAATCACCAATTTTGGTAGATATCTCTTTTCCACGACCAGTCCAAGTACAATTAGTAGAGTATTCATTAGTAAATAATTTATTTAATGATCTTTTTATGTGATCCTTAGGATTGAAATCTCCTATAGATTTAATAAAGTATTCCTAGAAATTTTGAAATATGTGTATAATATAAATTATAGTCAATTATATTATAAAAATTATAAAAGTATCCTACCATTTTTTCAAGAAACTTGAGTCATTTTTAACTTGCCTTTCAACTGTATTAAACATTGAAAGATTATTTAATGGAAAATGTGATATAAAAGAATCGTCTAATTCTTCAAAAGTACTAGAAAAGTGTTCTCTTTCACTTTTTAAAGTCATTATATGTGTTAATTATATTATATTATATTATATATGTGCATTTTGTTCTGTGCAACTTAATATATTTACCAGATTCTTAATTTTGACATTGTGATTTCACGATTCCCCAAGGTGATCACAACTTAAAATAGAGCAATGTGCTACAATATACAAACATAGTGTAACTTCTGCATTATCTGTTTTGGTAGATGAAGGGTCCTACATAACTTGCCATTGTTCTAGATGTTGAAAAGTCTTTTGAAGAAATTTGATGTTTCTTGGTTTTAACTTGTTGGACCAGAGATCATAGCGTTTAGCATTCACTTCACATTTGCAAAATCCACAACTACCTTTTGAGGAATCACGTTCTAGCTTTAATAGACAATTCTTAAACATCTTATCTTTTAGCCATTCATCCCTAGACTTCTGTGAGTATTGAACTTTACCCATACTTGACTTATGTTTATAAAAAACAACAAATAGGTAATGATTTTCAATATAATAAAATAATAAAAAACTAAATAATTAAAATAAATATTAAAATCAGGTAAATAACTAGGTAAATAATTAGTTTTTATTATATTACAGACAACTTAACAAAAACAATTAACAATAAATAATAACACAGAAATTAATGTTAATATTCCGTGTAGTGATGGTATAAAATAACAGGAACAGTGATTTATAACAGTTATATTTCACATAACAATAACAAGTTGTTACTTTAAGGGAAAAATAACAGTTACTGATTTTTTTTATTATTATTGTATCATTGATTCTGTAAAAGTGTGATTGTTTATTTTCGTGAAGTTACCGCTGTGAGTGGGAAACTGTTATAAAATTTGATTAACTGTTACTGTTATTTAATATATTCTGTGGTTATCCTTATCATAGAATAAAGATAAATTTGGTTGTTACTGTTACATTATATTATAATGTGTTATTGTGTTACATTTTGTGGTGTTACCATAGAAAAGAGATTACTGTTGTTAACGTTAAGTACTGAGTGTAATTTTTGTAATTTTTGTAATTTTCTTTTGGTAATTTGACAAATTTTGCTTATCATTTAAATTTTTTAGGAAAAATATAGGTATTAGGTATTAACAAACTTAACCAACTTACTAGGTAGCGACTAGTGAGTACTGAGTACTA
This sequence comes from Tetraneura akinire, assembly GCA_021307375.1. NCBI lineage: Eukaryota > Metazoa > Arthropoda > Insecta > Hemiptera > Aphididae > Tetraneura > Tetraneura akinire. The sequence continues at coordinate 4,883,311 of JAIUCT010000012.1, read as the reverse complement.
ATTATTAATTACATATAGAAAAGTAGATATAATTTGCATGGTACATCTACATACAATTGTTTTACAGTTTAACAAAAATATAATACTAATTTTTTAAATAAAATGCTAAATAAAAAATATTTATAAAATAAGAAACTAAAAAAAATATTTAATACATATTGTTATTTTAATTATTAATTTAAGTAAATTAATAAATTTATATATATGATAAATACATAAACATAAATAATATTGAATTTGAAAGTATGTTTTATACCTATATTAATTTCTATTGTTTATTTATATTCTATCTATATTTTATCTATATTTATATTATAAATAATTATAAATATAAAAATGTGTATAAATGAATATTAGAGTATAAGAGTATTTTATCTTTTATAATTAAAATGAAGAAATAATAACATGTTCACTTTTTCACATTTAAGTCTACATCTATGATCATTAAGAATTAGTCCAGCATTTGAAAAAATTCGTTCACAAGGAACTGATGTATCAAGATTGCATAAAGTATTCCTAGCAACTACACTCAAATGGTGGATAATTATATGCGTGGTCTTTCCACCATTTTAATGGATCCTGGCTTCTAGGTATAATTGAATCTTCTAAATAACGCTGTACTTCTACAATAGCCCTAGATTTTGCAGTTCCTATAGGAGTAACTTTAGAAATACTAATGTCAACGTCATTCCAAATAGATAATTCTTTATAATAGGATTGTTTATCATTTTCTTGGACAGATAATTGATTTGATTCTAAGGCTAGATCTGTATTTTTTGAACGAATAATTTGCGAAGTTTTTTCAATTACATTAAGTTTTATAGTATCAAGTAAAGTAGAGTTATGATTAAAAGGTATATTTTTAAATTGTGGGTCCAAAAATGTAGTACGAGTAAGTGTATTACTTTTTTCAGAATTTTTAAATCCACTTCTATCATTCATATTAGTTAGTAATTTGTTAACTATAATTATAACCCTTGGATGTAAATTCATTTTTAATAAATTATTACATACTTTAAAAAGTCCTTAGACAATTACTATAATTAGTGACGCTGTCATATAATTTTGTCCACTGATTGCTTTTGTTGCTTCTTCAAAAGGCTTTAATACATTTATCATGTCTTGTAAAATTATCCACTCTAATGAGTTTAATGCATTTGGAGCATTATCTAGTAACCCAAAGTGCCAAGAATTGCAGTCTCTAATTCAACGATTCTGTTGATCATATAATATGTTGAATTCCATCTTGTTTGGATATCTTGAATAAGTTTATCCGAAATTGCAAATGTAATTTTGCTACTTAAATTCCAAAATTCTAATATATGTTTAATTTCTTGGCTCAAATTGTATCCTGTATGACTTAAATTAAAACAATGGCATCCTAGAAGAACTGATTTTAAGGTAAATTAATTGTCTAAGAAATGTATTGTGATAGCTTTAAAACTTTCGTTATTTCTTGATGTCCAACAATCTGTTGTTAAACAGGCATTTTCAACAGTAGATACCAACTCTTTCATCTCTCCTAAACATTTTTGATACATAGCAGGAATATATTCTTTTGATATTTTGTAACGGTTTGGAAGTTCATAATTGGGATTTAGAGTTTTAACAAATTCTCTGAACCCAAGATCCTCAACAATCTTAAAAGGTTGGAAGTCTTTTACAAACATATTTAAAAGTGCTTGATCTATTTTTTTTTATCTGTTAATTTTTTAGGTAAATAACCAACAACACTTGTTTGTTTACGTTTGCGAGGTATTGCATTTGGAGATTGCATTAAAGGCACAGTAGTCAAGATAGGTTCAGGTTGTAAGTATGCAGATGAGGTAGATTCATTTGATATAATTGTACATGATTTGGGTTCGGATGATAAAATGATAGATGAGGTGAATTCAGATGGTAATGTTACTGATGTATTTAAATTTGAAAATGTTGCAGGACTATCAATGTTTTCACTTTCGTTAAGATTCTATGACAAAATAAAATTAATGTAGTTAAATAAAGCTAGACAAATCAGTTTATATGAAAGTAGTATAACATGAAGATAGCTGGTTATTGTATACCAATTGTTAGCTTGTAAGCATAAAAACTCTTTTTGTCTCTGTTACATTAGGAAAATAATTTTTCTGAATAAAAAAACACAACGCGTGTGAACTGTAGCAACGACACTTTATTACTAAAACATAAAAATACAAGTTATCAAAAAGTAACATTGACAGTAATGCCAACTGCTCTATCAATGACATAACATACTCCCCCTGTTGGAGGGAACCTTCAACAATTTAACATAGGTAATTTGCTTAATTTGTTTACTGGATGCTTCAGAATTCCTCGTGCTGATTTTAGTGTTACTACTCGGACTATTCCATCTGCTCCTGGGTGTGTCTGAATAATTCGACCCATCAACCAATTTGATGGTGGGATATTGTTTTCCTTAACTATGACCAAATTGTTAATGTCAATGCTTGATATTTGTTTTTTCCACTTTGACCTTTGTTGCATTGTTGATAAATATTCATGAGACCATCGTTTCCAAAAGGAAAGAAGCATTAGTTGTATTCTTTTCCATCTTTGAATGTTATTCACAGGATCATTTGTGATATCACGTTCAATTGGTAATGTAAGATGTTGTCCTATAAGGAAATGGGCAGGTGTTAGAGGCTCAGGGTCGTTTGGATCTTCTGAATTTGCTGTTATAGGTATGGGGTTTAGACATACCTCTATTTGAGCTAATAAGGTTGACACTTCCTCGAAAGTAAGACATTCATTTCTCATAACTAGAGCCCGGATTTATATGCATTCGCATGTTTGTACTAAATTTATGCATGTCTATGGAGGTTTAAAATATCCACGGTTCATATCAAACCGAATTTAAACACCAAATTTTATATTGCATATTTTTCATATTTCTAGGGTTATTGCATATTTGTTCATAAATGCATATGACATGTATATTTAATTGGATTTAATAAATTATCTATTTGAATTTACAATAAATTTAGTAATTGTCTCACTGTATGAGATCGGAGCACAAATAATTTTATGATAATTGAGAGGTATTACGTCTATTAATACTAACAAAAGATCACATACACTCGCGTCATACTGCATGCTATGATATAATCATTTTATAAATAATCACATCGTGTATTCGCGTATCGTTATATTTTAAAATCTTACTTAGATAAATTCATAAATAGTATTTGTAGAATATAGATTATCGATGGGCCTGTGTTGATAGGAATATTCTAGAATATTCTCAAATATTCCAATTACCCCTCGTCGGAAATTCCCAGCCGGCCGCCTTGTTGACCGGCGATAATAACCACCACCCGGCACGGTGACAATTAATTAATATTTAATACGCAGTCATCGTTCATAGTTCATACGTCAATGTGTTTGACCGCGGACCCGCGTTGGTGTTTATTTAGCCCGTTTGAAAAAAAAGACAAAATGCCAAAAACTAAGTCTAATTTGAGTTCATCCATAATTCAATGGGTTGAGCCTTATACCTAATCGCCTTATAAAATATAGAAAAAAATATTATTGTTCATTTGTTATGAAAACTATTGTTAACCTATTTTAATATTAAGTATTGTTCTGACAAATTTTAAAATTTAGATTGTAAATGTTAAAAATATTTATAAAAGGCTTGTTATTTTGGTTTTGATTTTATTAAGTATTCTAAAAGATTAGATTAATTTAAATGATTTGCAATATATAGCAGTGAATATAATCATTTATTTTGTTTTTGATAAAATATTTAAAATTTTCCTTGGTATAAAAGTGTGGTTTAAAAAAAAACACATTTTACAAAGTGTAACATAATGCATATAATTTGCAAATTTAACCACTTTTTCTTTACATATTTGCATCATATTTGACACTTTTTAAATGCATATAAATCCGGGCTCTACTCATAACTCTACATAAGTGATATTTTACAGATTTAACACCCGCTTCCCATAGTCCTCCCATATGTGGAGCACTTGGTGGTATGAAATGCCACTCAATAGGGTCTGGTATTGATAGTCTCAAAAGTCTCACGATTTTTCAATACATATTTATGCATATCGTTAAGTACTCGGGCAGCTCCCACAAAATTTGTTCCATTATCACAATAAATTTCTTTACATAATCCTCTTCTGGAAATAAACCGTTGCAAGGCAGCAATGAACGCCTTTTTACTTAGGTCGCTAACTAATTCCAAATGGATTGCCTTAATTCTCATGTATACAAATACTGAAATGTATGCCTTTACTCTTGCTGATTTACGATTAAGAGATTGACGTACATACACTGGACCACAAAAGTCTACTCCAGTTCTTAAAAATGGTTTTGATGGGTTGACTCTGACACTAGGATGTTGACCCATTAATGGTTGTTGCAATGTTGGTTTTGCTCTGAAACAAATTAAACATGAATGAACTGTTTTCTTACATAAATTTTTACCATTCAACGGCCAATATTTTTGTCTCATGATGGATAATAATGTTTGAGCTCCAACGTGCAGATGTATGACATGTAAATACTTAGCAATTAATTTGGTAATAGTATGACCTTTCGGAAGTAGTATTTGATGTTTTCTATCTACTGATATATTTGCATTTCTCAGTCTTCCTCCGACTCTTAATAGCTTATCCTTATCGATGAAAGGATTCAAACATAATAATCTACTTGATTTCGGTAATTGTTTGTCACTTTGAAGTTTAGATATTTCTGCAAAGAAGTGTTCTAATTGTGCTGTCTTACACCATGTATTTATAGCATGTTGTAATTCTTCAGTACTTAGTGCGCCCACTTGCTTTTCACCCTTTATTCTCAGTTGGCAACTATTATTAAGAAACCGAAACATAAATGCTGTTACTCTAATCAATTTGTTCCATGACGAATACTTGTCGCATAAATTGCTGTATGTTTTAAGTATAGCTGTGTTTACTAGTTCTTTAGATTTTTTCACTTCAGGACATTCTATATCATCTAGATTATTCATCACCTTACTCATTTCACAGATGTTTGATGAATGGCATAACCATGGTGGCCCCTTCCACCATAGTGTTGATTTTGCTAATAATGATGATTGCATTCCACGTGATAGCAAATCAGCTGGATTATGTTCAGATTTTACATAACTCCATTGTTCTTTAGATGTTAAGGCTTGAATTTTACTTACTCTGTTGGCAACGAATTGCTTCCATTTAGTAGGACATGCTGCAATCCATGCTAATGTCACCATTGAATCCCACCACAAATAGGTTTTTCCAGGTTTTGTTGTAAGGCATTCAGTAACAACGTTCACTAATTCTGATAGTAGAAGAGGCCCACACAACTCTAATTGAGGTATGCTGAGTGTTTGTACTGGTGCCACTCTGGGTTTAGCAGTTAACAATCTAGTTATGGTATCTCCTTCATTACTGGTTGAACGAATATATATTGCTGCTCCATATGCTCGTTCAGACACATCACAAAATCTCCATGTAATTCAAAATTAAAGTTGTTGTTGGACGTTACTTGGCGAGGAATATGTATCTTACTAATAGTTAGTAGATTATCATAAAAGTTGTCCCATGACTCCTGAGTTTTTTGTGGTAATATATCATCCCAATCAATTTTTTGTTTCCAAATCGTTTGAATTATTATCTTAGCAGTCATTACAACTGGTCCCTAAAGTCCCAGAGGGTCATAAATCTTTGATATTGCAGATAATACTTGTCGTTTAGTTGTACATTGTTCATTTGGATCAATCATTCTTGAAAATCTCAATTCGTCTGTGTTAGTTTTCCATTGTAAACCCAGAGCTCCAACTATATCACTATTCACCGAGTCTGTATGAATCTTATCCATGTGTAAGGAATTTGATAGTAATGATGGATGATTTGATGACCACTTACTTAATTCAAAACCACCTTGGTGCAACATTGAAATGCGTTCTTTTATGATAATTTTAGCTCCATGTTCGGTGTTTGATCCACTAAGTATGTCATCAACATAAAAATCCTTAATTACTGATTTGGCATGTGGATACATTTGTTCAGCATCAATGGCAATTTGTTTGAGTGTACGCGTCGCCAAATATGGTGCTGATGCCGTTCCATATGTCACAGTTGTTAACTTATAGGCACATATCTCTTGTTCAGGCGAATGTCTCCATAAAATACATTGTAAGTTTTGATGTTTAGGATTGATCTTGATTTGACGATACATCTTAACTACATCAGCGGTAAAAACATAGGTATACATGCGAAATCTAATGACTATAGAGAATAAATCATCTTGTACCACTGGGCCAATCATTAATATATCATTCAGAAATGGCCCTCGACCAAAATCAGTTTTCATTGATGCATCAAAAACTACCCTGATTTTAGTGGTGGGACTTGATTCTTTAAATACAGGATGATGTGGCAAAAAATATTGAATTGAATTGTTTGGTGTTAGTTGAGTCCTTACCATATGACCTAGTGACTCATATTCTGTCATAAATTTGGTGTATTTCTCTTTCATGCTTGTATCACGTTGAAGACGTCGTTCAAGTTGATAAAATCTTCTTAATGTTTCATTGAATGAGTTTCCAAGAGCATTACAGTTTATCTTTAGAGGTAACTCAACTACATATCTTCCTTGTTTATCTCTTTCTGTTGTTGAAATATAATTCTCTTCACACAATTTTTCTTCATTTGGTATAACTATGTTTTATTAACATCTTCAATTGACCAAAACCTTGTTAAAAATTCATCTACTTGCTCTATAGATTGACTGGAATTAACACATAAATACCCAGCTGTGTTAAAAAACACAACGCGTGTGGACTGTAGCAACGACATTTTATTACTAAAACATAAAAAGATGAGCTGATACTCCTGCCGCACAGGATACAGGTGTGCGGATCATAGCGTTTAATTTTACTTAGAATTTGAATGCAATGATAAACCATTGCATTCGAAAAAACGATTCTGAGCGAAGTTCAGTCAGATTATAATTTTCGTTTGAACTAAAAATATCAATTTAAAACAGCTATAAAAAAAAATTGAGATTAGGGATTTTTCTAATATTTTAGTATGATGTTAAGTAATATGTAAGTATACTTCAGTAAAATTTTCAGACCCTAATACCAAAAATTACCAATTTTATCAAACATTATATACGTAAAAACGATAAATTTACGAAATATTCGAAGTCCTATATTTAGTAAAAAAATTTAAAAAACGGTTCCCAAATTTTACCACATATATATAATAGCTATGTGAACACCCAAAAAAATTTTCAAGTCTCTAACTTAAAAATTGCCCGAGTTATCGTGAAATATAGAAATTGAATTCGTCAAAATTTCATTTTTCGTGAAAAATGCCGTTTTTTCGTCATTTTTTCGAAGTTTTTTCTACCGCTTATAGTCAATTTTGAGAAATTCGAAAAATGACCTAAATAAAGTACCATCTACATCCACTTTTACATCTGAAACTCTCTATTCGTGAAAATCGAAGCATTATTTCGGGTAGTAAAAGTGTTTTCAGAATATTTATTTATATGTATGGATTCTAAAATTTTCGTTTTCCTAAAAATATCAACTTAAAACGGCTATAAAAAAAAATTTTGACAATGGATTTTTCTAATATTTTAGTATGATGTTAAGTAATATGTAAGTATACTTCAGTAAAATTTTCAGACTAAAATACCCAAAATTGACAATTTTATCACACATTATATACGTAAAAACGTGAATTTTACGAAATATTCAAAGTCCTATATTTTGGAGAAAAATTAATGTAACGGTTCCAAAATTGTACCACATATATATAGTAGCTATGTGAACATCCAAAAAAAATTTCAGGTCTCTATCTTAAAAATTGCCTGAGTTATCGTGAAATATAGAAATCGAATTCGTCGAAATTTCATTTTTCGCGAAAAATGCAGTTTTTTCGTCATTTTTTCGCCGTTTTTTCTATCGCATAGCGTCAATTTTGAGAAATTCAAAAAATGACCTAAGTAAAGTACCAACTACGTCCACTTTGCTACCGGAAACATACCCTATTCGTGAAAATCGGAGCATTATTTCGGGTAGTATTTTTGTACACAGACATAAAAAAAAAAAAAAAAAAAAAACAAAAAATAATCACACATCATTGTAAAACCAATACATTCTTCGCTTCGCTCAGAATCTAAAATACAAGTTATCAAAAAGTAACATTGACAGTAATGCCAACTGCTCTATCAATGACATAACACCAATAACTAATATTTTAATAAATTAGGTATTTGTTAAATTGTATTATAAATAAAAACATAAAATAGATTGTACTGCAAGAAATTTCTATAAAAAAATATTTATTTTTAAAATTATAAAATCAATAAAATTAATGACATTTAATTAAAAATTATATATTATTTAACATGTAGTAATTTTATTACTTCAATAATTGATATTTATAATACAACTTTTTAATATGTATTATAATTTTCCAATAATAATTATTAATATCTACATAGATATTTAGTATTAAAACTTATATATTATATTATTCTACTAATATTATATTTAAATAAGTGAAAATTTATAATTTTACAGATTATCCAAGAAGTATTGGTATTTTAACGAAACTAAATTTATGTATACTTACTTTAGAAGATAATCCAATTCCATGACATCTAGATAAATGTTTTTTTAGATTTGTTAATGTTGATTTAAATGAATATTTTTTTTAAACATATATCACATTTAGCAATTTTATTTTTTTCATCAATTATGGTGAAATGGTCCCATGTATTACTTGTACATTTATCCACTTTTTTTTTTTTATTATAAGAATGTAAAATATTAATTATAATGTTAATTTTTAACACACTGACACTGACAAAATTGCTCACAGAGGCATAGAAAAAAAATATAAAATGACAAAATGCAGGCTAAAATTATACTATTATTATGTATTAATTGTTCAAAAATAAACCTAAATTAGTTTTGTATAAATTTAAGTTTATTAATTCATTTTTGAATTCATTGTGCAATTTTACAATGAATTTCTATTAATTTTATTTTATTACACATTCTATTGTTATACCATCATTATTTATTATTGTGTATATTATATTTAGGATAACCAGATATTATATACAGGGTGATTTTTTTATCTTACTACACTCATTTTCTCAGTCAATTTTGAAGTTTTTCAATTTTTTTTTTTTACAAAATATTTGGTGTACATTACACTATATTTTGACATAAACATATAATTTTTTATATTTTTTTTTCCTATTAAATTTTTAGGTTTTATACTTTTTTTAAATGGCATGCTATATATGTTTTTATTCTATGACATGGGCAATAATTTAAAAATAATTTTCGTGAAGAAATTTTTCATTTTTTTCAATTTGTTTTGATAATATACGTCTTTGAAATTCATTTATTTTTCATATGTAGGAGGAGCTTTTGTCAGTTTTTACGTCACTGTTACTACGGTTCACTTTCAATTTTCCATACGATTGTATTTTTATAAAATTAAATACGTATAATTATTGTGCATTGTTTATTTATAAATATACACCTAATCTGTATTCATATTATATTATTATAGTGGTTGTCGTTAAACGTTAATGAATCCACGATTACGTCTGATTGTGAGGAAAGATGTAGGAAGGGGTATTTAATTGATTTTGTTTATCATCATAGTAGGATACTAAATTGGAAATACACACTTGTAATATTATGTTGGTATATGATTTAAACATTATCAATGTTTACGTAAAATATCTTATCATTTTTTACTAATGTAATCAGTCATAGTATAATCCATAGACTTATAATATATTATAAGTCTATGCTGGCCACCAAAATCAATTATCATGTGACAGTGACATGTACATATATTTTAGATTCTGAGCGAAGCGAAGAATGTATTGGTTTTACAATGATGTGTGATTTTTTTTGTTTTTTTTTTTTTTTTATTCTGTAAACACTTTTACTACCCGAAATAATGCTCCGATTATCACGAATAGGGTATGTTTCCGGTAGCAAAGTGGATCTAGTTGGTACTTTATTTAGGTCATTTTTCGAATTTCTCAAAATTGACCCTATGCGGTAGAAAAAACGGCGAAAAAATGACGAAAAAACAGCATTTTTCGCGAAAAATGAAATTTTGACGAATTCGATTTCTATATTTCTCGATAACTCGGGCAATTTTTAAGATAGAGACTTGAAAATTGTTTCGGGTGTTCACATAAGTATTATATATATGTGGTAAAATTTTGGAACAGTTACGTTCATTTTTCTACAAAATATTGGACATTGAATATTTCGTAAAATTCTCGTTTTTACCTATATAATGTTTGATAAAATTGGCAATTTTTGGTATTAAGGTCTGAAAATTTTACTGAAGTATACTTACATATTACTTAACATTATACTAAAAACTAAAATATTATAAAAATCCCTAGTCTAAATTTTTTTTATAACTGTTTTAAATTGATATTTTTAGTTCAAACGAAAATTATAATCTGACTGAACTTCGCTCAGAATCGTTTTTTTCGAATGCAATAGTTTATCATTGTATTCAAATTCTAATTAAAATTAAAGGCTATGATTCGCACACCCATGTGACAGGAGTATAAACTCTTTTATATTAATATAATAAATTCATATTTAACAGCAATTAAATATTTTATTATATATTAATAGCTTATCTTAAAATTATTTAGAATGATCTTACATTAATGGTACATGACTTTTTTTTATATATAATTTTCCTGTATTGTTCTATTTGTTGGAGATTTTCTTTTTTAATATTTTTATTTTTAATTGTCCTATAAATAAGGGTTCATTAGATAGTAATGTATTTTATTGCCTTCTTTATCTTCAAACGTTTTATTTTTTATTACATCCTCAGAATTAAAATGTAATTCACACACTCCATCATTTTTTGTTAATACTTCATCAGCTCTTGGAATTTTTGTATTCCAAATAACAATCATATTCTAAATTTTAAATAAATATTGTTTAATGAATTTCATTTATTTGTTGTTTTTGTACAATATGTAGGGTGACCAGATATTATACAAAAAAGTACATTTTTACCTTTTAAGTATTATTTCTAATATCAAAAGTCAATTAACACAAGTATTTTTATATTCATTAAATTTTTATTAAAATCTTAATGAAATATAAATTTAAATAAGAAACAAATGTATAAAACTAAATATGACACTACCTCTTAGGATGAAATATTGAAGGAGATTTTTTTCCTTCTTTATATATTTTAACTTGTTTTCTAAGACCAGAATTGCATCCAGACATGGATAATTACATAATTATGTTAATAGGTATAAAACTATGAAATAAAGAATTACAAGGATTACAAACATCTAATTAGTAATTTTTTTTTTTTTTTTTTAACTAAGAATTCACTTCACTGTTACAACTATATAAAAATATATTTGGTTAATGCTATGAAAAAACACATTTTATGATTTATAATAAATAATTATAAATTATGTAAATGTAAATAATTACAAATTAATATAAAATATATTAAACATTACATTATCATAGTACTCATTTATGAATATACAAACAATTAAAATATTATAGTTTAACATTATATATTTTATATAATTGATGCGCAATTTATAATTTTTACATACAACAATCAACACAAAATATAATAAAAAACATTGACCATCAATTTATCATAAATAAATACATGTTTATTTTAATTTATACTTATATATATAACATTTTTCTTCCATTATCAGTAGGTTAATTAAATAATTATATACATAATTTATAATATTACAAAATTAAAGCAATTTTAAAGCAATTTTTTAATGTTTTCAAATTACCTATTTATTAAAAACTATTTGAAAATATGATTTTTTTAAAATCGTTTTTAACAAAAATAAATAAATAAATCTGATAAATTAATTTAAAATTTCATTTTATATATATTATACATAATCAAACTACCATTTAAATGTTTTATAATAATTTAATAGCCTAGGATAACGAAAAGCTTTTCCCATTTTAAAAACATATTTTCATCCAAATATTCGTTTTACACATGTGCAAAATATGAGTTTAGATTAAAATATATGTTATAAAATGAGAATAATCTTTTCAATAATCCTAGACATAATAAATTAAATTTAAATATAAAAATGGCGATGATAATAATATATTTAAAATGATAAAGGGTAAAAACATCAGTTTTAAAAAAACACTATTTCAGTAGGTAATAATTGAAATTGGAAAATATTTTTTTTCATATTTATTAATAATTTTTTTTATACTGTGGTTAACTAATTTAAATTATGGCACATTTATTTTTTCATAGTATCTACTCTTAGACTTTTTTTTATAAAATAAAAAATAAAACAATTGTTAAATTGAATTTTATATTATAATTTATAACTATTTTTTATTATAATATACTTTCAGTTTTAGCCTTACCTACTGGATTAACCACTAATGTTGTTACCCTTAATAGTAAATATGCAGTATATTTTTTAATTATCACAGAATACTAATAAATAAAAAATGAACAAGAGTTATAGGTATTTTATTTATTTTTGGCTTATTGGTTACTTCAAGATGTCTTCATTAGTTCAGTAGTCGATGAAAGATGTATACATTTTTGACAATATAAGAAACAGTGATTTGAATGTTCTATGCACAGATGATTATAATCTTCATATTATATTCTAATATAAATTAAATTAAAAAATTGTTCTGATTATTTATTAATCTTTTAATTTAAATTATGTAGGTACTTACCAAAATATTTAACTTGACCATTGAATCCAGTTTTTATACATATAAATAACAAATAAGTATGAATAATAGTTGACGAAGTAATAATATTATATTTCTTATCGTCTTGAAAATAATTTTTATTAGTTTTTATCGTTCCACCAACTAGTATAAAATAAAAACAAATTTAAATTAATTGTGTGTGTAATAAAAAATATAATTTATAAATATGTAGTATTTAAGTACAAATGATAATGAAATGCACATTAGGTAACCCATTATAATATATTTATATTATATAACTTACCGCAATTTAATTGATCGTGGATTTGTAGGTTTATTCCACATTTCCACGGCTTTATTTAATATATTGAATATTATTTTATTTAATTAAAGTAACATCTATTATAATACAGATATTGGTAAACTAGGTAAGTATTTGTATTTATGTAATTTTCATTTTCAATTTCATATAAATTGTAAAACAAGTATAATATAATTATTATTATAGGTAATATTAACTTAAAATTTAAAAAGTCAATCCATTATAATAAAATATTTTTTTATAACATAACACAACTTAGAATATATAATATTAAAATAATAAAAAAAAACTGAGGAATATACAATGATTATAACGTACGAGTACCATGTGGTTTTAACTTTTAACTCAGCTTGCAATAATTATTATATTGTTTGATACATTAAAGTAAAAACGTAAATTCCCGTCAAGACGATTGAGGTTATACCATAGTACAAATCCAAAGCCAAACACTATTACCAAAATACCAATAATATTATTTTAAATTATGATATGAATGATTATTAATTTTAAGGCGATATATAGACATTTCGACAATATTCCATAAGATGGTTATGTAGGTATTTAATTAATTGTGTTTATTATTATAATTGGATATTAAATTGGAAATACACACTTGTAATATTTTGTTGGTATAGGATTTGATAATAAAATATTTATTAATGAAACAGTGTTTGTAAACACTAAAATTAGCGTCTCCGAAAAAGTACTTTCACTATTTAATAAATATCCATTTAAGAGTTTAATGAAAATCACTGTAGTTCATTGAAAAGTTAACAAAATTAAAAATGACAAAGGAATATAATTCTTATAATTTTATTACCTATTTTTTGGTGTCAATAAATATATAGCATGCCATTTAAAAAAAGTATAAAAATTCAAAAATCAGCAAGAAAAAGAAATGTAAAAAATTGTATTTTTATATAAAAATGTAGTGTTATAAGTTCTATATATTTTGTAAAAAAAAAAAAATTGAAAAACATTAAAATTGACCGAGAAAATGAGTGTAGTAAGATAAAAAAATCACCCTGTATGTATATAAAAAAAGTACATTTTAAAATTAAACCAAATTTACCTTTTAAGAATTATTTTTAATAAATTCTTAATGAAGTATAAATTTAAATACACAAATGTATAAAACTAAATACAAAATAAGATCTAAATTAAAATAGTCATTTAATAACATTGATTCATTTATATATTATTTTGTTTACTACATATTTAAAGAATTAATTATGCATTAAATTTTCGTGTATTTTTGAGATCCGTGGATTTCCTTTTATAAGTTAAAAAAATATTTTTATATTCATTAGGATATAGATTATGTTATAGTCAAAGAAAATTTATATTTACCGTTAGAATATAAAATTCCCTGTATTCCCTGTATCCGAGACTTGACAGGAGTACCAAAGATAATCAACTTTGTAAAAGCACAAAGAATAAAATGGTTTGGGCACGTGATGAGAAGGTCAAACTCTGATTACCTTAAAGCTGCGGTCAAATGGAAACCCACGGGGAAGAGACCAAGAGGACGTCCAAAGAAGCGATGGATAGATGGTATAAAGCAGGATTTAGAGAAATTAGGGATATCAAATTGGGAAGAAAAGGTACAAAATCGGAAAGAGTGGAGGGAGTTGTCGGTGGCGGCAAAAACTCTTGAAGAGTTGTGATGCCAATATGATGATGATGATGATGATGATGATGTATGAATTACAAATTTATTGCTCAAAGGCTTTACAATAGAGGGTTTTCAATTTTTCATTATTAAATGATTATATCTTCAAAAAAGGAGATATGAATAGAAAGTAACAAACTATTGTGGAATATCACTATTGAACTCCGCATACAAAGTGTTACCAATAGCCATCTCTAGAAGACTTGAAATGTACCCGAAGGATATAGTCGGAGAATACCAGTGTGGTTTTAAAAACGGCAAGTCTACGACAGAACACATTCACACGCTTAGACAACTCATGGAGAAATACTACGAGTATAATAAATACCTAAATATACTGTTCGTGGACTTTATGCAGGCATACGACAGCATAAACCGAGAATAACTATGGATAACTCTAAAAAACTTTGACATACCCGACAAATTAGTGAGACTAATCCAAATGTGTAATGAACAAACATATTGCAAAGTACGTTTTTTAGGAGAAGTATCCACAAGTTTTGAATGCAAGACTGGTTTGAGACAGAGTAATGCGCTATCCCCAGTGCTATTTAATCTAGCCCTGGAAAAGGTAGTTCGAAACGCAACAGACACGAACGAAATGGATGTAATAGGGACTCATACCCTGCTCGCTCATGCAAACGATATCATCATACTAGGAAAATTTAAACATGACGTCGAGGAGAGAACAAGAAAACTGATAAAATCCAGCAGCAGTATGGGACTAGTTATAAACGAGAGTAAGACCAAATATATGGTGATGTCTAGGAACGCAACGACTAAGAGTAATTTACTCGTCGGAGATCTTACTTTCGAACAGGTAGGAGATTTCAAATATTTGGGAGTAAACATAAACGAAAAAAACAGCATGCATAACGAAATTAAGATGAGAATAAATGCGGCAAATAGATGTTACTTCTCAATGAGAGAAATGCTCTCCTCCAAGATACTGTCAAGACGTACAAAAGAGCGCCTATACTGCACATACATGCGTCCCATAGTCACGTATGCATGTGAGACATGGTCCAGCACACAGGGGGACGAAGAAAAACTACAGAACTTTGAGAGAAAAATATTAAGAAAAATGTATGGACCAGTATACAACAATGAATTGGAAAGATTTGAAAGAAGAAAAAATGAAAATCTGCGACTATACATTAAACCAAATATAAGACACTTCTTAATGAGATAAAGGCTGAAATGGGCAGGACATGTCTGGCGAGCCGAAGGCACGCTAATTAAGAAAGTCACGGAAAGCAAAATAACAGGGAAAAAACCAAGAGGCAGACTCGGGCAAAGATGGTATGATAGAGTAGAAAAAGACCTAAAGATCAACCCATTGCTAGATATGGGAGTGGCATCGGATAGGGAGAAGTGGAAAGGCATTTTAGAAGCGGCGATGGTCCTCAGTGGACCGCTATAAGCCTAGGAAGAAGAAATGATTATATAAATATACTTGTCGGCCAATAGTGATATAATGGTAGGTTCAATTAATCCAAGTTTTTGGACTGTCTTAAGATGTCTGCAATTAGATGAATGTTCAACAAATTTAAAAAAAAATCAACGCTCCACAAATAATAATTTATGAAATATGTATTTCAAATGAAAATAAAATAATCAATAATTTTGAATTGATAGAAAAAATGGCTCAAACTTTTAATTTTTTTAACAATATAAATAATAAATATAATATAATATAAATAATATTTCTGACTTGTCATATAGGTACTTTTAACTTAAACTTTAACATTCACTGTTTTAATAATTTATATAGAATTTAGGTATTATTAATTGATTTATATAAATTTATTGTATTATTATAACTATTTATTTGTTGTATCTTGTGTCATATCTTTACGTGCAACAATAAAAAAAACATGTGTCATATACTTTTAACTTAAACTTACTAGGAATCGTTTTATTAAATTTTAATTAAAATATAACAATATCCTCTTTAAGCGAGCGTCCACTAGGTCGGTCGGTCTTGGCAGAGCGGAGCGGCACCAAAAAAAAATATGTGTAAATTAATGTAAATGCGTCCACTAGAAAGACGGCGCGGCGCAGGCACGTATTTAAGGGGGCGATAGGGGCGATCGCCTCCCCCCAAAGACCGTATAATATCATACAAAATTCAATAATTAAATTAATTTTAATAGAAATATCGCAATAATTTTGTAAATTAACTCTTTTTACGTTTAATGAAATTGAATACCTGAATAAGTCTAGATATATATTTGTAACGTAATATAATAATACCAGTAGCGGCTCGTGATCACTGACCAAGGGAGTGTAACTTTAAATATCTCTCTTTATATGGAAAATAATAAAACATATAAACATAAAGTTTAAACATATAGTTTATGTGTATTTATTTTAATTGTATATAAAGTATAAATATATGAGTATTCAACTTATGATATAGATATATTTATAAAAAAAATCGCCCCCTCCCCCCAAGATCACGGTCTAGATACGTGCCTGGCGCGGCGCTCCGATACTTTTGAGACTTTTCGAGGTCGGCTCCGCGTCGCACCGATTTTCCGACCCAGTAGACGACAAATCGGTGGGTTTTTCTATATTCGTCTATTGTCGGGTATTATCGGAGTCATGTGTAACAAGATATCAATATGCATAATATATCAATATCAATTAACTAGTTCGAATCGTTCACTTGGGTGAATAGTTCAATTGAACTAGTTCGTTTACGAACGACACATCTCTAGTCATTTAATTTTGTACGTGAGAGATGTTTGGAAATTTGGACGTCGCCCGTCATTTTTCCGACTGGCTGACGCTACATGAATGCCGTTCGGATGTGGCGGAGTCATTTTTAATTTTATTCTGATGATCTAGATCGATAAATCGATCAATTGGTCGTAAATGTTTGCGAACGTCTGTTCTTTCGCCCGCCGGGAACGAAGCGAATCAGATAATTTCGCGTAGTACAGAATTATAATTGTCGTTTTATGGCGTTTGCAAAAAAACAATGGCGTGTTCGTGTCTGACCGGCCGACCAGCCGACCAAAACGTCACGTCAACAATACGACAATATCAATCGGCGTACGATTGATAACGTCGATGGTGTAAATCGCGGCAACGTGTCCGATTAAAACGCCGAGAATTTTTTTAACGTTCGTGTTATATTATTAAGTCGTGTTTCGAACGATAAAATATATATTTTATTAAATGGCATCGAAAAAAAATCGAATTGCCTTCTTATTATTTCGATTCGTATACGTTGGTAACGAATAAAATGTGTGCGGTTAACGCGTTTGATATCGCGTATTGGTAAAAACAAGACCCAATGCCGAGTGGCGAGTACGATTGAAATGTGCTGTACCTTTATGCATTATTTGAAAAAATAAAATTCAAACTCTGATAAATTGAAATTTTTTATAGGGATTTGTATATTCCATTAATAATGCTCAACATTTAAAACGACTATATCACAATATTATAAGTGCGTTCCATAAAATATGACACCTAAATGGATTAATTTTGTTGAACTCTTGGCAAGGTTACAGAAAAAATACTTATTTGAATTACTAAAATATACTAAGCAAATGAGTGAGTAGGCATTGTGTGTTCATATATAAAATAATTATATTTGAGCAGACTGTACACAATCAATAATATTGACAATAACGGATAATTCTTTATTTTTTTTTTCATGTGGCACTGGATGCCGGTTTGGCAGAATTTTTATTTGACACCTATTAGGTTTTTACCATGCCTGGTAGGTGGTATGGTAGTAGTCATGGTCACCCATCTGCTGTCAAAGGCTGGCTGTGGTGTTTAAGGGGGAATAATCGATCATTGAAATTTATTTAAATAATTATATTCAATATACCCAATGTTGGTACTGAGTATAATTTTAAAATAAAATTTTGTAATATACATATAATATATATAATAATTTTCAATTTATGTAAAAGTACTACTAGGTATTTATATTGTTTAGTTTTAAAAAAACAAACATATTGTGTTTTTAAGGATAATTATAGTTAATGTTGATTATTAAGAAACTATATTTATTATTATAATTGTTTTATAAGCAACTATTAAATTAAGATGTGCTAGATAAGCAAAAATGATAGCTATAATAAAAATAACTTAATTCTAAAATAGAAAATAAATAATAAAATGGATAATTTTTTCAATTTTTACAATTTTAGTTCCATCACAACTATTATCATTTATATATAGACATTTATAATTTATAATACACTAAGCTGACATTTCTTGATATACTAACATTTTCCGATATTTAAAACATGCATTTTTTTTAAAGTTATAATTATTCAAAGTTCACCATTTATCAAAATATAAAAATCCCTAGACTCAAATTTTTTTTATAGCTGTTTCAAGTTGATATTTTACAAATATATAAAGATAATATAATATATATAAGATATATGTCGATTTAAATCACTCGTGTATTTGACTATATCAACATCATATTCCTCCAAAGAAAATTGTCTGGAATAATAATCATGGTCAAAATCATCAAAAAATGGAGCGTCATTGAATTCATGATTAGTAAGTTATGCATCAGCAGCCTTACGTTTACTAGTTCCAACAAATAATACAATTGCCAAGTAATAAATAGTTTCCATTAATTGAGCCTTGAATTTCATGTCTTACTAAAAGTCTTTTATTTTATAAGCAGCACGAAACTGCACAGCATTAGAATTGTTATTGAAATCACCACGGCTTCGCATCGCACTAAAAAATATTGAGATGATTTGATATTGATGATATTTAAGATGATCTTGACTTAACTTGTAGCTAAGAAGTAAGACATATCTTCTCGGTTTATTGTCTTGAAGAGTTTAATTGAATTTTCAAGACAAATAATTATACCTAAAAATCCAGTTTTTCTATGACTTTAAAACAAATTCACTTCCTGAGTATTTTTCTTGTTTTTCAAACCTGAGATTATCAATATAAATCTTAAACTCACTTAAGAATTGTTCAATATGGTTAAGTGTTAGGTTGTTAATTGAATGATAATAATATCCTTTACTTAATTTATTTCTACAGTTAAATAAATTAAATCATCATTAATCAATTAACAAAATTTAGCTGTACCTGCTATGCCTGTTAGTAAGTTTAAGTTTTCACAGAATATTAAACCATCACTGACACTTACACAAAGTCTGTGCTGTTAGACGTACATTCATAATATTTTGATGAAATTAAATGTGAGAGATTTTCAATTTATTAGCAGCATATAATCCTTTACTTTCTTGGATGTTATATAAATTAACAATGCGTTTCCAACAAACATTATGACCATTACCATCTACCAATTTCTTTTTATCCCCTAATGTGTTCCTAATCAGCTTAAGCATTATGCTTATATATTGCTTATATATTCTCATATGAGAAGCGTCCTAGAATACAAATATTTTATCTTGTGGTTTGGCAGGATTATAGAACCATGGTTGAAAATTATCCGAGTAATAATTTAAATTTGCTCTGAGTGATGTATACATGGCAAGATTTGAAGGTGCTCCATCAAATGTAATCAAATTACATTTTGCACCAGTTTCAGAAATTGTAGATTCTATTATGTTATCTATATTACTACCAGCACCTAAGTCAACACAACCATAAAACTTTTCATTCATGAATGAAATTTGCTTTCGGATAGCCATTTCATCTATAACAATATTGAAAATAATTGGCACTTTAGAATTTTGAACTTGTAAAGTTATTGCTTGGAGAACTTCACTAGTTAATCTAGGTTAACTATTTACTACAGTGTACGATTTACGTATCGTTGCTGGGTGGGTAGTAATTTTTTAAAGTTTTTTCTAACAAATCTAAAAATAGGCTTTTGAAGAATAAAATTGTAGTGTGAGAGCAAAACTACGTATAGTAGAATATTTAGAATTATTTGATTTTCAACCACTATTTATAATTTCTCTAATAGGATTAGTGGTTGTATACTACATAAAATAAAACATAATTAAAAAATAATATTTACAAGTATAATGTTACATCAATTATCATTATATTAATTGTTAAAAAAGCCGAACTGATACTGGTAAAAATTATTTTTCAAATGTGATTTATCATTGCATTCAAATTTTAATAAAAATAAAACACCATTTTCTCCACAGCTATATCCTACCTACGCAGTATCAGTTTGACTTGACATTTTCATAATTTGATATAGTTAATTCTTTTAATGCATGTTCACAGTTTGATGTACTTGGTTCAATTAATTTTCATCATTTAATTTACTGGATTTAGTTATAATATTTTCTTTGTTTGATGTTTAAGTTCTACTGAAGAGTGTAAAATATTCTGCTTTTCAGCTTCAATTCTAAAATAATAGTTTAATTCAGTGGGATCAAAGTAACTTATAGGATATTGGTTTTTGTCCACAGGAAACACACCTGTTGTTCTGAAACCAGAATAATATTTTATTTTTTCATACCAACTAACCAAACTTTTCCAAGAATTTCTGAAAACATTGCTTTTGTCATCTACCTGGGCTCTTTCCAATCATAGTCTTACCAAAATGCACAAGTTCTTTATCCCACATGTATTTTAGTGGTCCAAATACACATTTATCTAATGGTTGTAATCGATCTGTCAAGTGGCTAGGAAACTTAAGCAGAATAACATTATTCTTTATTGCTAACTCAATAATTCTTATACTTATTTGAGAACAATGCCCATCATATAACAGTAGAACATTGCTATTTGAGTCTAAATCTTTGCGCTTTTTAATCACATATTGAACAAATGTACATTCAAACCAATTAAAGAATAAAGGCTCTTCCATCCATCCATTCTTGGAAACCGCATAAAGTGTTCCTAAAATATTGATTAAATGTACTTAGAGGAAGTGCAAAACAATTTTATAAAAATTTGTAGTTACTCACCTGGAAAAGATTTTTCAGAGATCCATCTAGCTTGCACTGAAATACCCTTAAAAATGATAAACGATGGCAAGTATAAACCATCGGCAGATATACATGCAAGAACACTGATTGATTCTCGACCACTGCCACCTGTAACTCTGCTTAATGTTTTTCCTTTTTCCCCTATTGCTTTAAGCCTAGATGGATCAGTATGAAAACCACTCTCATCAGCATTAAATATGAACTGAGACGTTACTAATTTTTCTTGACAAATATTATTCAATTTTGAATAAAATTCATATATAATAAGTTAATCCTTATCACAAGGGTACCCCATCTGTGCTCGAGCAATAATGCAATTTACTAATAGATTTTCAACATTGGGATCAAGTACAGGGCGACGACCAGATTTTGTACACAGTAATGGTGTATTTCTACCTTTAATTCTATTAAATATAACAGATATTGGTACCCCAAACTCTTCAGAAATTTCTTTATATGTTTTGTGACTGTTGAGCTTCACTTCAACAGCTTTTTTTACATCTTCTAATGTATATTTGGGCCAGCCGTCTTCTTTTTGTAGTTCAGGACCCTTGAAAATAATAATTAACTTTAATTTATCACAGGTACATGCATTTTATGGTTTAAAGCTGTATTTACTATTACCCCAAATTTAAATTTTCAATTACCCCTTTATTGAAAAAATATGGGGTAAAGGTAAATTATGATTAATACATTTATATGTAGTTTATTCATATAAAACAAATAGTTAACTTAATTATGAATTGTTTTAGCTTTCATTTAGTTTTAGTATTAATTTGAACATTATACTATACTTACTATTTTCATGTGATTAATCATCAAATTTGTAGTTAACTAAAAAAATTTAAAAAAGTACTTTTTTTCACTTTAATTTTTCGGTAGATAACCTCAAAATGATAATGTCAAAGACGTTGCTGATTAATAAATGTAGAATAAATAAACCTATTTCATAAAACAATTGATAATATTTACTCATTATCATTGATAACAAACATCATTTCCAATTACCCCACTTGACCCTATTTTAGCTAAGAGAGAAGTATTTGTCCTCGCAATGCATCATGGAAAAAACTCTATTTAAAACTTCCTAATCATAAAAATAGCAAAATTCACAGAGATTTATTTCTAGAATGGATAACATTAGAAAAATCTTTGTTAGGTCTTGGTGTTGATAATATTCTTCAAAAACAAATCGAATGTGAGGCTGATAAATGGAAGGCAATTTTGCTTAGGTTCCTTGATGTTACATTATTTTTGGGATCTAGAGGTTTGGCATTTCAAGGTGACAATTCACCGATGGGTGATGTACATATTGTACATAATGGTAATTTTATGGGTATTTTAGAATTTCTTGGCAAATATGATGAAATAACACGCGAACATTTATCTACGGTTAAAAAAACAATTATAGGTGATACATTTGAAGGCAGTTTACTTATCATGGAAAAGTCAAAATAAGTTTATTTCTTTGTGTGGTAATAAAGTTTTGGAAGTTATTTTAAAACAACGAGAATGCAATTTATTATTCAATAATTGCAGATGCAACTCCAGACACTTCTCACCAAGAACAAAACGTTTTGATTTTAAGATATGTCTTTCAAAATGAAAAAACTGGCTTAGTCGATATTTTTGAACAATTTATTGAATTTATAAATTTTAATAAAAAAAAAACTGGTGATGATATTTCCAATCAACTAATTTCTAGACTGGAATTTTTTAAAATTCCACTTGCAGATTGTAAGAGGCAGGGCTATAATAATGGTACCAACATGTCCGGGAAAGTGAAAGGAGTTCAATCGCGTTTACTTGAAAAAAAATAATTTGGCTTTTTACTCACCATGTGCCGTTCATTCACTTAATCTAATTGGTGTAAATGCTGCTAAAATTTGCCCAAAAGTTGTTATATATTTTGTTTATGTGTAACAATTGTTTACATTCTTTAGTTCAAGTCCAATTAGGTGGAGTATTTTAAAAGACGAACTAGGAATTTCATTACATTCACAGTCAATTACTCGATGGAATTCACGAATTGATGCAATTAAACCCATTGCAAAACAATTACCTAATATCATAAATGCATTAGATCGTGTAGTAAATGAACTTAGTCACACACTTCCAGAGAAAATTTACAGCGAAGTTAAATCAATAAAGAAATATTTTACTTCATATAAAAGCCTGATTATGTCATCATTTTGGTACAAAATATTATCATGCATTGATCAAAGAAATGTTATTATACAAAAAAGAGGAATATCATTAAATATAGAAATTAATCTTCTCTTAGATTTAAAAAATGACATACAAAATATTTGAAATAATTGGACATCAAAATGTATATGAAGCACAGCAAGTAGCGTTGGAAATGCAAATAATTCCTCATTTTTCAGATAATACAAAACGAATAAGAAGGAAAAAAATTTTTTCGATGAATCTTCAAACACTCCTTTGTCTTTAACCACTAAAATTACTGAACCAGAAATAGTTTTTAGAAATGATGTAATATACTACACAATTAATTTTATTCTGTCAGATTTAGATCATCGGTTTCAAGCGGTCAAATATATTTGTAACATTTTTGAACCATTATTACATTTTCTATCATTGACCAACGAAGAATTGGATTTGAAAACAAAATTACTTGTACAAAAATACCAGTCAGATTTATCGGGAAATTTGTGCCATGAAATTTTACATTTGAAAAATATATTTTCTTCAACATTTCAAATAGTATTGTAATGCCTATTCTCAAATTATTAAATTCCATTTATGCAAAAAATTTGCAAACAATATTTGTAAACGTATGTATTTGTATTCGATTATTTTGTACAATTCCGGTAACTGTAGCAGAAGCAGAAAGGTCTTTCAGTAAATTGGCAAATTCACTGAAAACATGACAAAGGTCAACAACTGGTCAAGAACGAATAAACTCACTTGTTCTTTTATCGATAGAAAATTCATTAGCTTCAACAATAAATTTTGATGATGTGTTTATTCAGTGAATTCGCTGTACTTAAAGCACGTAAAGTAAAATTTTAATAATACAATAAAATAATATAAATATATATATATATATATCAGCTGTGTCCAGTGGCGTATTTATGGGGGGGGTGCTGGGGGTTTCCACCCCCCCAAAGAAATTTTAAAAGCGTCTGGAGACCTTCAATTTTAAATATGACAATAATATAATAATAATTATTATAGTAGATTTATTTGGTAAATTATAATAAAGAAAAAAAATTTAACATTTACATTAACCTTGTAGTTAAGTATCTGTTCGATTTTATTTAATTATATTTATATAAAACTAATGTACCTACGATAATATTACGGTTTTCAGCTATGATAAGTTGAAATACGGGCATACGGGTAATTAATAAATTCGTAGAAAAAAGGATACTAATCATTTTTATTATTATTAATCTATTTCTTGATTATCAAATTTATTCTGTATATTATGTTATTCGTGACGAATGACACACAATAAGTGCAGTTTTTTGATTTTATACTTAGTAGTTAGTACTTACGGTTACGTCTAACGAGTATTTACGAGTACAAAACAAAGTGAAATAATATTAGTTTATTATACTAAAATGAAAGAAAACTAGAATTTATAATATAATTTGTGATTTTAATTCTTATTAAACTAGTCAATATAAAAACAGGATGAATTGAGTTTAAGTATTTTATACCTACTGATTTATAAATTATTTCATTATCATATGACACCCCCCCCAGAAAAAAATTGTAAATACGCCACTGGCTGTGTCAAATTATATATTTTTTTCTTCTTCATAATTGCATTGTAATAGTAAAAATAGAAATAAATGGGGCCCGAAAACATATTTAGTACGGGGTTCAATATTGTATGTGGGGGGTCTTTACCAAAACTCATCAAAATGTCTGGAACATAATCTTCGATTGGATAAATATAAATATTTTTCTAGGCCACAAGCCTAGAATATTAAAGCCTTTAATATTAAAGTAAAATAATAACAATAACAGTAATAATAATGATAACTAAAGAGCGGATTTTTAGGTTCTTTAAATCTTCAAATATAATTCTAATATGCTCTAAAAAAACCCTAAAATATTCTCTTAATATTCTTTTAACTTATAAATATGCATAATTATATGATTTTTTAAATTTAAAATAATTCATTAATTTGTACTCAAGCTACAATGATAAATTGTATATAATGTATGACTACATAAATACCCAATTGCTGTATACTATTTCTTTGACAATCAAATTAAATGTATAAGTAATTTTTAGAGAAATTTATTATAAAAAATTACATGGGTATTTAGTAAAATTAACTAAATATTAATTAATGTCAAGTTAAAATATAATTTTTATTATGGATCATTTCTTTGGTAATAAATGATTTAAATTAAAAAAAATTAAAATAGTTAATACATACCTAAGTATTATATTTTATAAAATCAAAATATTTAATAAAAACTTTAATTAACTGCACTGAACCATTTCTTTGGTAATTTATTTCAATTCAAAATAATTAATATGAAATATATAAATATAATAAAAACAAATTAAAAACAATAAAACTAAGATCTAACCTTATGAAAAGAGTTTACAATAATGTATTGTTCCATATGCACTGGTATTAAATTTGTTCATCTATCTGTTAAAATATGTTTATATAAACTGAATGATCTTTCTACATCAACTGATGTTAATGGTGCGTTCTTCATGTTAGAAACTAAGTTAGAAGTTAAATTTGCAGGTAGTTGTATTTCATTATTTCCTAAATGAACAAGTCCAATTTTTTCCAACATGTGATATCCTTTATTTTTTTGATAAAGTTGAGTTACTTTAGTTTTAATTATAATACCTTTGTCTCCTGGAATTTTAGTCAATTCTGACATAATGTTTTTCACTATCTCCAATGATTGTATTAAAGTAAGATTAGATGCTTCTAAATTTTTAATTGCATAAACAATACCAGAAAAATGAACTTGGATAAATGTCAAATCGTTTTTTATTGATTCCAAACTTATCAATTCTTTACATGTTAGAACACAAACTGTCGAATCATCATTTAATCTTTCAAAAACCGATTTAATACCTTCATAGTTATGTGAAGTAAATACGAGTATAACAGCTTCAATCCAGGTTCCCCACCTTGTTATAATTGGTTCAGGTGGCAAAGGCACGCCTGGAAGTACTTCTTTATATATTTGAACACGAGATGGTGCCTTTAAAAATGATTTTTTAACATTATTGATTAATTTATTTACCTTGGGATAAATATCTCTCACTTTTTCTGCTATTCTATTCAACATATGTACAACACATGTGACATGGATTATGTTAGGATAAAACACTTTAAATACTTCCCCTGTCTTCACCATGTATGGCGCTGCATCTGTTAACATCAGAATTACATTTTCATCGTGCCCCCCAGATGGCCACAATAATTTTAAACCATCGTTAATGAACCGTGATACGGTTGAATAATTAGTTTTTGGAAGTTCTTTGCATGCTATGAGATAGGGTTGAGTAGTAGCATCACATTTTAATACACCAACTAACAAATTTGTAATATAACGGCCAGTAATGTCTGTTGTTTCATCTACAGTAAACCAAATATCCGAATCTCCAATAATCTCACTGATCGCAGACAAAGTTTCATTGTAAAATGAACCGAGACAATTTTTTCGCAATGTACTTTCATTAGGAATAGATTTTGAAGTGTACTTTTCTAAAAAATTACGAAATATTGGATTTTTTAACTTTACCCACGGTATATTAGCTGATATTAAACTCAAACAAAGGTCTTTATTAAAACTGTTAGTTTTTTCAGGCTTAACATCCATCAAAAATAATTGTTTATTTTTATTTGTTTTACGAGTTAAAGCATCTTTGTGAAAAATTGTGGAAACATGCTGCGTTACCTGAGATTTTTTGTTGCAAGTTATTTTCTTTTCACATACTTGACAATAAACTACATCGCCATCTGTCGTAAATACAACATTATTTGTTTTATTATACGGCTCTATCCCCTGTGCATGTAAACGTTTTAAACTGTTATGTTTTGGCATTTTAAAAAATAAAAATGGTAACACAAAACTAAATTAGAAAACTGTAGGTACTAGGTACTATCATCTATCACGGACCGAAGTAAAAACTAACAAGTAAATAACGAAAGACGGACCAACAGAAGTGACCAAAAATTACCATCTGATTACTAATAATAGGATACAGTCGGTGTCAAATAGATTGGCGCAGTGGCGATGACGCGATGGAAAACCACGGGTTATTGATGTTTATTTTTATAAATGCATAAAATTATTAATTATAGAATAATGTGGTGCGCCGCACTGAGCGACCGAAACCGGTAACGCACGTCGCACACCCCGACAGAGTTTGTAATACATTAATAAAATATTACTGCAGCCACCATACCGCTATACTTCCGCCGCCAATATATCTGACGACGGTAATTTAATATTTAAAATATTTTTATTATTCTTAAATTTTTCTTAGATTTTTCCCAATAAGAAAAATCACAATTCGAGAAATTAACAAAATATATGATTTTTTTATGAACAATAATAGAATATATTCCAAAATATGAAAAATAGGTCAAATATGCTATAATATGCAAAATAATTTTTTTTCTACAAACTCTGTGAAAGATAAATCGTCCACATTTTTCATCCTCAATGTGCTGTATAAATCTAATAATAATATGTAGAATCCTAAAAATCCTCTCTCTAATGATAACAATAATAATAACTTATCATTAATTGGTAAATTTTTGTTTTTTCCTTGTTTCGTATTTCTTTTTTTGGCGTTTGTCTGTAATTTGTTTATTTATGTTATTAATTATAATAAACGTTCGTGTTCTTACTAGACATGCAACTATTTCTTGAGGAATAAACAATTTACGAATTTTTGGCATTAATAAATTCACCATATTTTTTATTATGCCTTTATTTTTATCAATATTATTGCCGTTTATTGATATAAATTCAGTTTCGAGGCATTTTACAACTTTCATCAAATTGTTAGATGGTAATTTTAACCACCTTTTGACTTAAAATAAGTCCAACAGTCTTCTTCTTCTTCGTCATCATCATTATTTTTATTAAATCTGGATATTTACTGTCAAACCGATTACTTATATATCCAGCTACATATTGAGCACTATCTTCTTCCAGTTTAGTGAAAGGCTCATTTCTTCCATCTAAAACACAATTACTAATACCAGGTAAATTTTAAAAGTAACAGTTTAAAATTTTTTAATGGATCATTAATTATTGTTTACATTAAGAGTATTTTAGATTCTGAGCGAAGCGAATTACAATGATGTGTGATTATTTTTTGTTTTTTTTTTATGTCTGTGTACAAAAATACTACCCGAAATAATGCTCCGATTTTCACGAATAGGGTATGTTTCCGGTAGCAAAGTGGACGTACTTGGTACTTTACTTAGGTCATTTTTTAAATTTCTCAAAATTGACGCTATGCGGTAGAAAAAACGGCGAAAAAATGACGAAAAAACTGCATTTTTCGCGAAAAATGAAATTTCGACAAATTCGATTTCTATATTTCACGATAACTCAGGCAATTTTTAAGATAGAGATCTGAAATTTTTTTTGGATGTTCACATAGCTACTATATATATGTGGTATAATTTTGGAACCGTTACATTAATTTTTCTCCAAAATATAGGACTTTGAATATTTCGTAAAATTCACGATTTTACGTATATAATGTGTGATCAAATTGTTAATTTGGGGTATTTTGGTCTGAAAATTTTACTGAAGTATACTTACATATTACTTAACATCATACTAAAATATTAGAAAAATCTATTGTCTCAATTTTTTTTTATAGCTGTTTAAAGTTGATATTTTTAGGAAAACGAAAATCTTAGAATCCATAAGTATAAATATTCTGAAAACACTTTCACTACCCGAAATAACGCTTCGATTTTCACCAATAGCGAGTTTCAGATGTAAAAGTGGATGTAGATGTTACTTTTCGAATGCAATGGTTTATCATTGCATTTAAATTCTAAGTAAAATTAAACGCTATGATTCGCACACCTGTATCCTGTGCGGCATGAGTATCAGCTCATCTTTTTTTTTAATAAAGTTGTGATTATATCTATATGGTGAAAAATAATGTCCTGTTGCTTTGGGATTCTGTCTTAACGAATATCCCTTTTTATTTGTCATTGAATTGATTATACTGTTGTCTTCTTTATTAGATAAATTATTGTCTGGCATTATAATTTCTAAAGATCATTTATATTCAGATTCTACTTCATACGATAAACTGTTAACTACTAAAGACTTATTTTGAAATGATTCAAAGAAAATATTAGTATTATTATTAAAAGATATCGTATTTTTAATATTTTATTTACTTCAAATTCATTTAGGAGATAAAAACACTGTTGCTTAACTCATGTGCATACATTACCAACATTGGCCATTTTACTTGGATCATCTTCTTCAAAATCACTCAATTTCAATATTTGGATGATCAAACACTCGTTGTCATTCAACACGGTCTTTTCAAAGTCAACCTGTGACTTGGTATTTTCAGTAAACACAAAATCTGAGTGTTTTCCCAAAATGTAAATAGTAAACTAAAAATAATTTTCATAATAATTAATATAGGTACCTTTTAAATTTTTAAAAAAATAACAAGCGTATATCTATACACTATTTAAAATAAGATCAGGCTTCAGCAACGACCAGTTTTCGTCATGCCGTGGTCAGGCTCCACACATTTTACTCCCCATTACATCGACAGCAGATCTACGGTGGATGTTCGACGCCGACGGTATGTGTGAAGTACCTGTATGTGTAAGGTGTAACTGTAATGTGACTGTTTCAGAGTACACAATACAATTTAAGTTATTTGTTCAGTTAGGTGGTCTACGATCAGAGGCGTATATCCTAAAAATGTTTGGTGTTGCTCAAGAGTTTACAGAAGACCCACCCACCTACATATTCGTAGGATCCTTTCAATTTTGAAATACCCAAACTACAAAAGAAAGAAAAAAGAAAAAAAGAAAAAAAGACTTGCTAACTAATTCAAACGTAAAGTTTAAATACAAAACAATTGTCACCATAATGATAAATATACATTTATTTAATATAACGATGCAATATTGTCTTAATAATGATCACATTTAACATTATTTTTATTTATATTAATATAAATATTAATAAATCATTAAACTATGCAGAAAATAAATTCATAAAATTAGAAATAATTAACCTCTATAGAAATAGGAGTAGACTTAATTTACAGGCATATGATTTACATTTAAAATTATCCAAATTACTTCACAGTATTCAATGGGAATCATTTCAAAATAAATTTTTCTTAGTTACTGAACATATGTTTAATGTAAAAGTTAACATTCACAATAAAGAATTAGCAGCCCTTTTTGAATATTCTTTTTATTTATGTGAAAACTAAACTGGTAGTGGAAACTTTTTATTTCTTAAATATCTATAAGCCTTAGGTGATATACTACTAACCTTCCTTTACCAAATCGCCATCTTGAATTTTTTTGCAATTTTCGACGCATTTTGTCCAAACCTCTTTGGTGATTGAATCTAAAGCATTGTTGACCAATATTTCGACATCGGCTATTTTGAATGTGCGAATTTTCCGGCTACGCCATTTTAACTTGCGCCCAAATTAATTCGATTGGGTCGTACTGATACGTATCTGGTCTTACCACTTCATGTCCCATCTGTAACGCGATTTCATCAAGTTTAAATCTTTTTTCTCTAGGTATCGTTAACTTAACCTTTTCCCGTAGTTCACTTAGTTTAACTTAGTGTTTCTATGGGCGAAAAATGTACAGATTTTTTTACAAGCCATCTTTGAACATCGCACTTTCGCGTGTTTGACTTCGGGTAATCTTCAACTAGCATAGAATGGTAGGAAGCGGTGTCCATTACTACGATACATGGTTCTTCTAAATTGTCCAACATATTAATAAACCATTTTTCAAAAATGACAGTGTTCATTTGTGAATGGTAGTCTTCCGACCTACCAGATTTACATCGAAAGACCAATTTATAATTTTTTCAAACCCAAATGACGGTGACCCAGCATGGCATACAATAAGTCGACTGCCCTTTCCAATCGGTACTTTGGGTCCTTCAGTATTTTCTGGATTTTGTCAGCAGTACCCTCATGTATGATTCTTGTTTACCCATGTCTCGTCCAGTAAACTACTGGCCTCGTATCATTATTCTGCCTCAATTGATTTAATTTTCTTAAAAACTTAACTCGGCAAGAAATATTATCGTTTCACTCTAATAAAAATTTATGTCCATCATTACATTTTCTGTATTTGAAATTTAAATTATGTAATATAGTTTTAACCGATGTTTTTGAGCCAGGATATTCAATTTTTTGTCACTGCCACTTATATTTTTGCACTTGTTGGGAATTGACCATTGTCATAAGAACTATAGACATTTCTTCTGACAACTTTGTTGTCAAAATCGTCAAGATTAGTCATAGATTCGCAAGTTTATAATTTTTTCTCGGAGACTTGAATGCACTATTACTAAAAGGACCGACATCAAAATTTTTTTTTGGTTCAATACAAATTTTTTTTACACAAGCAAGACTTACGCCACATGCTTTAGCAGTTATTTCACGAGTTTGTCGAAATAAGTCGGATAATTCTGGCTTATTTTTGTCAGTAGCCATCATCTTGAAATAATTATATACATGAGAAATCACTTTCTTCATTTTAGAATGTATATCTTGAATAAATGCCAATTTAAAAGTACATATTGTTAAAAAAAATATTAATCGATAAAAAACGTAACTTTTAACTATTTAAATACAATTCAAACCTCGATTCAAACTTTAAAAGCGCGCACTTATTACATAAAACCATACGAACACGGAAAATAAGTATACAACTTGCACCATGATAAGAGATTTACGTCTATTACAGTACAATAAAATTACATCTTACATGCATCATATACGATAATACGACTGCACTTCACTCTATTCAGAATAACCATTCCCATTTTTGTGCATGCAACTGAGCCGCCGACAGTCGTCCGAGCCCCCGGCGAGAGTCAGGTGCACCTAACCTATGGCGGTCACTTTGTTATCATTGATCGTTATCACAAACTGATGGTACGACTATTTAATATTTATTAGCTTTCACTGAAATTCGCTTGTTTTAAATTTTAATATACGTACATTATTCTTATTACTTATTTTTACAATATTACAGAAGACCGATGCGCGCCCAGTGGCCATTTTTCGTCGATGGTTGGTAAATTGTTTCTCGCCAAATATACAATTTAAAACACGTATTTTTATATTGAAAAATTATGTGTATATATTTAATGATACAGGTATTTCACAATAAAACACAAGTGTTCAAGTGACAGGGACATTTTGAAAGGTTCAGGTTAGTTGTTTTTTTCAAAACGTATATTACATATCGCGCCAATGGCACGCAACTGTGATCAGGGTCGGATTAATGTATAGGTAGTACAGGGAATTGTCTAGACTATAGAGCACTATATTTTAAATATTTGTAAATTTCATAATATATAAAAAAATAATAGTTTAAATAAATAAAAACACAAATCCATAAAAAATTTACATTTATTTTAAGCAAATACGTATTTTGGTAACAAAGTTGCCATCATCAGTGCAAAACACAAACTGACCGTTCTATGCGTGTACATGTCCCTTATATAGTGTATATTCCCGTGCATGACGTCATCACACGAAGCCGGTTCTATTATTAATTATTATGGTAACAGTTTTAACAAGTTATTTTGTAATGGATTTAAATCCCAATTTAACAGATTATTTTTATTTTTTGCCATTCAATAGCTTCTCTTATATTTAGTTCCTGATTATTTGTGACTTGTTTTAATAATTTGATTGTGTTAATATTATGGTTAAATTCTAAGAAGTGTTCTGCTATGGGAGACTTATCTGTTTCCCGATTCTTCATGCTTCAGATGTGTTCCTTAAATCGTATACCTATGTTTCTTCTTGTTTGGCCAATGTAACATTTATCGCAATCTTCGCATTGAATTTGATATATTCCTGATTTATCAGTTTCGATTATTTTGTCTTTTGTATTGCCCAATAGACTCATGAGATTATTATTTCTCGATGAGACTATGTCCACATCATATGTTCTGATTATTTTTGAAATTTTGTGTGATATTTGTGGAATGAAAATGACAGCTGCTCGATTATTATCTGTTGAATTTTGTAATTCTAATTTACTAATGTTTCTTATGTTTCTTGACCATTTGTGTTTTCTGATTAGTTTTATAACCATATTTTCTTCGTATCAATTGAATTTGGGATTTGGCTATGTTTATTATTGTATTTTTTTCACTTTCGAAATCTTTCTTGTTCATTGGAATATTAACTAATCTGTGAACCATACTGTGCTGTGTTCTATGCAGCTATTTTATGTTGCCAACAATGATTTAAATTATTATGGATATATCTATAAGTGTGGGTTTTTTCTTTCTATATATTTCGAATTGTAATTTTTCACTAGTTCTTTTTATGTAAAGGTCTAAAAATGGTAATTTCCCATCTATTTCTTCTTCAAACGTGAATTTTATTGTAGATATTGGCAATTTAGATTTTCTATGAAATTTCCTACTTTGAAATCTTTATCTATTATTCCAAAAATGTCGTCCACATACCTTATCCAAGTTTTAGGAAATTATTTTAATGATGTTTGGTTGTCTTTTTCAAATTTTCTCATAAAAACCTCTGCTAAAAATGGGGATTTCCCATTGCTGTTCCTGTTGTTTGTTCGTAAAATTTTCCATCAAATTGAAAAACGTTTTGACTCGTGCTTTTTTTTTTTTTTTAATATTACCGGAAAATAGTAAATTTATTATGAATAATAAAATTATTTTTCTAATTAGAAGCAAAATTATTAATATTTACATTTAGTTGATAATGCTCCGTAAACTGAATCAATTTATCACAAGCATAATTATAATATATAGTACATATATGTCGATGTTGACCCTTAAATTCAGGTGGCAAATTATTTTAAAATTCCATAAATGTTATCAAGATTTTGATTCAAAGATACATTTTTTTTTTTTTTGGTTTATGTATTTTTTCATTCTCAATTAAATTAACTGAATTGTTGAATAATTTTTTACATACATAACAGATGTGCAAAGTATCTGACAGAAATCAGAACGAGGAAATCCGAATGACATATTAAAATTAGTCAAAAAATGATTGATTACGATAAAAATCATAAGTAACATTAGGTTTTATATTTGTTTCTACCTCTTGAATACTTTTCAAAATATTTGATTCATATTTTATCATGTAAAGTTCATGCATTTTGGTTATGTTTAAATCTTCTGATAAATAACGTACGTTTTCATTTTTATGTCGACTATAATGAGACATGCGAGATGGAAAACTATTAATATGCGTTTCAATTTGAAAAAGCAAGGGAAGGGATACAGGTGTGAATTCATAGTGTTTAATTTTAATTATAATTTGAATGCAATGGCAAACCATTTCATTCGAAAAACGATTCTGAGCGAAGTTCCGTCATATAATGCCGTTTTTTCGTCATTCTTTTCATAACATTTTCGATGTACTAAAAATATCAAATTTAAACAGCTATAAAAAAAATTGAGACTAGGGATTTTTATGTAAATAAAAAAAATACTTTAGTAAAATTATCAGACCTTGATGCCAAAAATTGCCAATTTTATCAAACATTATACGTAAAAAGAAGAATTTTACGAAATATTCAAAGTCCAATATTTTGTAGAAAAATGAACGTAACACGGTACCAAAATTTTACCACATATTAATATATGGTAACTTATGTAAATACCCAATAAAAATTTTAAGTCTTTAACTTCAAAATTGCCTAAGTTATCGTAAAATATTGAAACCGAATTCTTCGAAATTTCAGTTTTCATGAAAAATACAATAAACTTTTTCTTCAATTTGCCCTCTAGCTAATTCTAGAGAATTGGAAAAAATCACCTAACAATAATTATGTATATATAACCGAATGGTTCGTTAATTCTCATTATAGACCTTAGCTTTTGATCAATAATCTATGATCTGCGATATGAATATATGATCAACCCCAGGGAGGTGCTCAAAGAAATATTATAAAATTTACGATGGAAATTTCTGTTTATATAGATGGTTGGCGGTTGCTATTAGTTACAATAATATTATTTTGGTTGCTATTAGTAACAATAATAATATTATTACTTTGGTTGCTATTAGTAACAATAATATTTATATTATCACTATGGTTACTATTATAAACAAATTTATCCGATGAATCAAATTCGTCGAAGGAAAAATGTCCTTTTTTTCGTTATTTTTTCGTCCTTTTTCTGTGTGACATGCAGTGGCGTATTTAGGTAGTGGCAATGGGTCCCGTTGCCCAGAGCGGCAAATTTTTGAAGATTATGAGGGGCGGCAATTTTATAATTTGGTTTGCTGTTATTACTTAATAATTTAATTTACTTTATATAATATACCTACGTAAAATGTATATATATATTTTTTTTTCATATGAGATATTATGACAATATATATAATATATAAATAAAATAATATATTATATCAGATATTAGATATTATAATATAGTAATAATTGTTATTTATAGTTTAATCCTGGGAGTTATTGATGCGTATGTTACATTGTCATTGTGCATGCGACGACAAATGAGTAATAACAAAATAAAAATAATAATTATTAATAATCCAACCTGTTTCTGTGGGCTGTGGCACGATAAGTCGGTAACGATTGTCGCCAATTGTGTATAGTGTATACATAATAATTATAAAAGCATGATGATTATATAGCCTAAAGGTAGGAACTATATATGTATGTAATTGGGTTTTAACGTGTACAATACTCTTATTATTTCGGGGAACTTTCAATAATTATTATTTTTGTATATTTTCCAATCCAATGACTCATTGGATGTACATTATAAATTTATAATTATTATTGTACTATGGTAAAATATCTATATCAACTTGAAATATGCGGGCACTTTTCGTATCGCAGATTATAATGAATTAATGAGCGACCGAGAGGCGAGAATATTATTAATATACCTTATAATAGTGTCATCTTCCATAATCATTTTCCCAAGTTTGTTGTTATTTAATAGATTTTAAACTTATGTTATTATTTATAATACGGTGTATTTTATTATCGCGTGTGGCGTGCCTACTACAAAAGTACAATATTATTATTAGTCAACAAACTTGATCACTCGGCATTTGTAAATACTTATTGATCATTATTTTTTTGTTATTAATTTATTATATTTGTTATAAATTACCTATTCTAATTATGACCGGAAAAAAAAAATTAAGTGGATACGAAAATCGTAAAAAGACTTTGTTAAAAGCCAAAAATCAATTGATGGTTATTAACAAATGTAGAAAAATTGAAGACATGTTTCGTGAAAAAACCTCAACAGTTGAAAGTAAATATACACTACTATATACCTATAATGCTAATATAAATTATACTTACAACTTACAAGTTGCTAGATATATATTAACGACCATCCTATGTATTATGTATAATGTATTAATCAGAGCTCCATAATTCTCAAAATATGCAAAAATTAATAGTTTAAAATATGTAAAATCAATAAACCATGTTAAAACATATTAAAAATTGGTAAAATGTGCCAAGAATGTCTAGATAAATCAAAATTAAATTTGTATTAGAATAGTATTATGAATCAAGTAGTTAGTAGATACAATATACAATATACAATATAATGGTTACAAACGATTGACTTGAATATTTTAATTAAATAATTATTATTTATGAATTAATAAGTATGACTGACACGTCTTTTAGTTTATTTCCCTGTTTACCAAAAAATTGAGTTATAATGTTAAAATATAATTTTATTATTGCTTAATAGTAACTCCAGGTACTTACATTTTTTATATTACATTTTACATTATATATTTTATATATACATTCTAAAAATGACAGAGACTGTTTACAATAGTAGTAAGCTAATATTATTTATAATTTTTATTATGTATATATTTATATTAAAATTAAAAATAAATAATACTTATATTTATATTTTAAAATAAAAGTCCCTGAGGAAATTAAAATGGGAATTCAAAATATTGATCAGAATATTCCAAAAGTACCAGAAACTGTTCACAATAGTAGTAAGCTAATATTTTTTATAATTTTAATTATATATTTATATTGAAATTAAAAATAATACCTATATTTTTATTTTAAAATAAAAGTCTCTGAAGAAATTGAGATGGGAATTCAAAATATTGATCAGAATGTTCCAAAAGCACCAGACACTGTTCACAATAGTAGTAAGCAAATATTTTTTACAATTTTAATTATATATTTATATTGAAATTAAAAATAATACCTATATTTTTATTTTAAAATAAAAGTCTCTGAAGAAATATGGCAATGAGTAATATTATGATATAATATTATTTAGTTTTGGATTTACCAGCTGTATACACGCATCATATAATTTTAAAATTTATAGTATAAACGATTTTACGTTAGTTGTCTGTAGGTGTAGAGTGTAGACCTTTCATACATCTCATAGACTAGTGTTCAAACCTTTTATATCGTTTTAAGTAAGTTTTTTTTTTATCATGGGTCGTAAGTTAAAGCTTAGCGGATCACAATATAAAAAGAAAGCAGCAGCAAAAGCTGAAAAATATGCTTCTGTACTAAAACAAACTGCTAAAATAAATATCTCAACGAATTGATAGTGCTTTAATATCACAATTGGAAGGAGAAAAGAACTATTGGAAGAATGTGTTAAGAAGAATTGTTACGGTAGTTAAAACTCTATCATCTAGAGGTTTAGCTTTTAGAGGTAAAACTGATAAATTTGGGTGTGTTAAAAATGGTAATTTTTTAATGTCATTGGAGTTAATTGCTCAATTTGACCCATTTCTTGCTACACATATAGAAAAATTTGGCAACAAAGGAAAAGGTTTTACATCCTATTTATCATTTAATATATTTGAACAGTTCATTACTATAATGGCTGATCAAGTTCTTAGAGTTATCATTGAAGAAATTAAAAAGTCTAAATATTTTTC
The DNA here is from genome assembly GCA_021307375.1 of Tetraneura akinire. NCBI lineage: Eukaryota > Metazoa > Arthropoda > Insecta > Hemiptera > Aphididae > Tetraneura > Tetraneura akinire. The sequence continues at coordinate 4,844,509 of JAIUCT010000012.1, read as the reverse complement.
AATAATTGTGGATTCCACACCCGACATTTCACATATTGATCAATTATCATTTGTAGTGCGGTATGTAAAAATTAATGGTATGCCTACTGAACGTTTTATGTGCTTTCTTCCTAATAGTGGACATAAATCTGAAGAACTTGCTGACGAAGTTTTGACTACATTATCTTTATACGAACTTAATCTAGAATTTTTACGTGGACAGTCTTATGATAATGCTAGCAATATGTCTGGTGCATATACTGGTTTACAGGCTAGAATTAAGGACATCAATCCATTAGCCAATTACGTTCCTTGTGCTGCACATTCCCTTAATTTAGTTGGGACATGTGCAGCTAGCATTTGTTATGAAGCTTGTGAGTTTTTTGATATTGTTCAAAATATATATAACTTTTTTACAGCTTCCACACATCGATGGACTGAATTAGAAGGAACCGTAAAAAGGTTATCAGCAACTCGCTGGTCAGCCCGTGATGATGCTTGCCATTCCTTATTTAAAAATTGTGATAATATAATGGATGCTTTATATAAAATTTCAAACAATAAAAATGAAAAGCCATCGACAAAATGTGAAGCAATTGGTTTACTTAAGAAACTTAAACGATTTGAAACTGCATTTATGACAGTATTTTGGACAGACATATTAGAACGTTTAAATAAAACCAATAAGAAGCTTCAATCTGTTAATATAGATTTAATTACAGTTGTTGATTTATATCAATCTTTAATTCATTATGTTGAATCTCTACGAAATGAAGAATCCTTCAAAATTTTAGAAGATATCGCCAAATCAAAATTTGGAATAAATGACTATAATGATCTCAATAAACGAAAAAAAAAAAGAAAACTACATATTGATGAAAATAAAGATAATGAAGTTGTATTTTCAGCAAGGGATAATTTGATTATAAACACTTATTATGTTATTCTTGATAAGTTATCATTCGAGTTAAATAAAAGAAAATCTGCATACGATGAATTGGTTAAAAAGTTTTTTTTCTTTTTGAAGTTACATGACTTTACTCCAGTAAAAGTAAAGGAAAATGCTGAAGTATTACAGAAAGCTTATCCGAATGATTTAGCGCCAAGTTTTATTAATGAATGTGTACAGTTTCAAGGGCACATGAAAAATATTAAAGAGAAACTTACCACTATTCAAATGTTGCAACTAATAAGGGAAAATGATTTGACCTGTGTTTATCCATATATTGATGTTGCTTTACGTATTTTTTTATCAACACCATCTACAAATTGTAGTGCAGAACGTTCTTTTTCCACATTAAAAAGAATAAAAAACTATTTACGGTCTACAATGGTACAAGATCGCTGTTCTGCCTTAGCATTATTATCGATTGAAGCTAACATAACAAAATCTTTGGACTTTGAAAAAATAATTGACGATTTCGCTACTATTGAAGCACGAAAAAAAATTTTTTAAATTTTTAAATTTTTTTTTTTTTTTTTATTATTATTATTATTATATAGTAATTTGCTTATAATTTATTAGGTTTGGAATATATATGTATATTAAAATAATTTCATAATCATTAATGATAATTTATAATAACGTGTTAATTTTTTCTTAAAGGGAGGGCGTCAAAATTTTCGTTGCCCATACCGTGGAATTCCTAAATACGCCACTGGTGACATGAGGTCAATTTTGGGAAATTCGAAAAATAACCTTTATAAAGTACAAACTACATCCAATTTGCAATCGAAAACATACAACACTCGTGAAAATCGGAGCATTATTTCGGGTAGTAAAAGTGTCTTCATACTTAAAAAAAAAAAAACAAAAAAAAAAACAAAAAAAAAAAAAAAACCCACATCATTGTAAAACCAATACATTCTTCGCTTCGCTCAGAATCTAAAATTACTTGACCTTTCTTTAGATTTCTTCTTTTAATGTGCTTCCCTTTTAACCGGAGATGGTACATTATTTTGTATCAATTTTATTATTCTTTCCACTCTAGATTTACCAATTCCAAATATCGAACAAAAGGCAACTTTACACACAATTTTTTCTGTTGAACCAATGCGAATTTTATAATATCAAGAACAAGTTTTAGGCTTACTATTATTTATTGGTCTAAGTCTACTGACTGTTCGAACTTTGATCAAACCAGCAAGATAGGTATCTTGCTTTTCCTTATTGGCAATTTTATTAAATGAGTCTATAATGATATCTCTTTCCGAATCAGTAACTGTAGTAAAACATTTTCTATTACATTTACAAGAAGGACTCGAGCCTTAACATGTTTCCCACGTAAACTAATATGAGAAAGCCCTAGGGCCTTTGAATTTCTCGATACATTGCTTCTCCATTTATTTATTTGTCGTAGTTTTTTTTTTACCTTTACGTATCTCACTGTTACTTTGTTCGTCGTTGGAATCTTCAATAACTCGTATATTGTCATCATATTCATATATCGTATTCACATTACTATTATTATGGTCAGTTAATGTTGATTGTTAATTAAATTCTCGTGATCTGACATGTTTTCAATTCGGAAACATTAATCGGTGAATTAGTATTGTAATCAGAATCGTTAAACCAGTCATCAATGCTGGAACCACATGAACTTATATCACTCATGACTAAACTTATATTATATTAAATTAGGCAATATAATAATGAAGCTTAAAATAATTAATGATATTTTGTGATAATATTCATATACCATATAAGTGTGATAAGTTAAATATTGATAAACACATATTTATGCAGTTGTACCATTATACGGTGCAACAACAAGACAACTCCGGAGATGTCTGATTGTTGCACCGTAATAAAACCAGACATCTCCATTTGTACAATATCTCTGTATTTAATGATCGGATTTGTCTGATTGTTGCACCAATCGACGTAAAATATTTTTTGTTATAATAAAGAATGAAAAAACAATTTTGTCAAAAAAATGGAAATGTCTGGTTGTTGCTCCGTAGTCTTCATATTCACAGGGGGCTCCTGGAATATTTATTTAGTAGGTATTTGTTTTAAATAAAATAAAAAATATCATATTAAATTTGAAGTAGTAAAATATTTTGTAATTACGAATTATTCAATGAATATTTATTTGTACGAGGCGTGTCCCAAAAGTAAGGTCTCCATAATTATAATAATCGAAATAAGCTTTATTAAAAATATTTTTTACATGGTTATATATACAGTACTTATGAATTATTTTTCCACATAATCGTCATTTACTTGGATGCATTTTTCAAGGCGCACTGGAAGTTTTTGTATGCCAGTCAGCCTCATAGAAACTCGCCGCCAGCTCCTTATTTAGGTATTGGGTGACTTCTGTCTTCACTTTTTCATCTGTCTCTAATCATTTCCCTCCCAAATGTTTCTTTAAGTTCAAGAACAAATGATAGTTGGACTCTTTTTCAAGAGTGCGTTTGTGTCACGGGCAACGTGTGGTCGGGCATTGTCATGCAATAGACAAACACCCTTCGTCAGCATGCCTCGTCTTCGATTTTGCATTGCTCTGCGAAGTTTTTTCAAAATCTCACAATACGAAGCTGCATTGATTGTTGTCCCAGTTGGCATAAACTCAATCAAAAGAACTCCTTTCCTGTCCCAAAAAACAGTGGCCATGATTTTTCGAGCAGATTGCGTCACTTTAAACTTTCTTTTTTCCGGAGAGCGAAAATGTCTCCACTCCAGTGACTGTTTTTTGGACTCAGGGGTGAAATGGTAAACCCATGTCTCATCACCCGTTACTATGGAGTCTAAATAAACCTCTCCTTGTTCGGCATAACGAGAAAAAAATTCTCGAGAAGTCTCAATGCGTTGGTGCATAATGGTCCTCGATCAACATTTTAGGCACCCACCATGCACAACATTTGTGATAGCCCATATCATTAAAAAAAACCTTAGAATGGTGCTTTTTGACAACTCAAATCTTTGTTCGAAATCTCGAACCGTCACTCGTCGATTTTCAAAAAGCTCCATTTCAATTTGTTCTTTTAACTCGTCTGAAATCGAAGGTCTCCCACTTTTTTGTTCAACGTGAACTGCCGTCCGACCTCCTGAAAATTCTCTACACCACTTCCTAACATTTTTAATAGACATGCAACTCATACCATATGTTTGACAAAGTTTTCGATGTATGGATTATTAGTGTTTCACCCGTTGAATGCAAAAAACGAATAACGGCGCGAAGTTCGCATTGAGCATACACGGGAATAGAAGTGGCGGCGGCCGACATAGAAACGTCCATCTTAAAAGCTTGTAAGACGCAAACTAAACATCGGATCTAGTTGAGCCGCCTCTCGCTGGAAAGGGTATGACCGACATTATACAACAGTGTTACCAAATTTTGAAAAAATTATTTATTTATGGCTCTAGGAGCATGGAGACCAGTGATGGGCAAAAGTAAAGTCGGTAGTACCATATGACTAATTTAGTTACTTGAACACAGGCCCCCCACATAACATTTTTAACGGCGGTACTGTAAAAAAATCGGGGCCCATTGTATTTTTAACAGATATACCTTATACTATAATCCCTACCAATTTATTTTATGTTTATAAATTATAATATTATAAACTAAATATCGATTTTACAGTTTCTTTATCAGCTGAACGTTTCTTTAAAATTTCAGGAAATGTAAATTACCTTTAAATAAGTTAGATATTGATATATACCATTATTTTTAATTTATATTAGGTAAATTCACTACATAAAAATCATAAAAGTGTTTAAAAAGTATTTATAATTCATTGTAAATGGTAGTGAAATATAATATATATATATTTATATATTTGATTATCTAGACCTATAGACATAAATAAAAAAAAATACATAAAAAATGTAAAAATATATTATGTAAATACATATTATCAGTTAATTTAAACTTAATTACATTTTTATTTTCTTGCTTTTTTTTTTTGGCAAAGTCATGTATAATATCATCGAAGTTAATTTTTGATGCAAGTTGATTTTCAATTGATTAGAATTTCAAGGGAATTAAGTCGATCTTGTCCGGTTGAAGCCCTTTGCCAAGTTTTAAGTTGATTTCCTAACTTACTAAAAGTTCTTTCTGCTTCAGAGACAGAGATTGGTATAGTACAAAAAATTCTTAGAGCAACAGAAATATTTATAAAAATTGTTTCTAATTTCTTTGCATAAATTTCGTTTAATAGTTTTAGTGGTGGTATTTCAATTTCTGTTTGAAAGACTGATTTTTATATTTTTTTTAAATGTAATAATTCATTCAACAAGGTAAGTGATAGATCATTCGAATATATTTTTATCATTTTTTTCACGTTTGTTTCAAGATCTTCACTTGATAATTTCATATAGCATAAAATGGGAGAAAACAGGTTGCAAAGTTTTTGATGTGCTTCAAAAACGATGTAACTTACTGTACAAAACATTCATAAATAAAATATACGAAAAAACAACACGGCGATCGGGCGATTACTGAGGCACTAACCAGTTTTATCTTATCTAATGTGGCCTGTGTTATTAATATCTTATAAGGAATAATGGTTTTGGGATAATTATTCGTAATTGTATACTGTATACAACATACTTGTATAAATAAATTCTATCCATTTATTTTATCTGTGTTACCTTTGTGACCGCAATAATAATTAATATTTTGTGTTGAAACAATATTATTTATTTATTTAAATAAATAAATAAATTGTCTAGTCTCTAGTATAATACGTATTAAATTATATAATTTGCACGGGCCTCTTGAGGGTCCGGGCCCCGGTACCATAGACCTTACTGACCCCCCCTTTGTGGGGGGCCTGCTTGAACATTATTATTATTCGACTAATTATTATAATTCGACTTATTTTATTATTTGACTAATTATTATTCGATTTATTTTTATTATTTATTATTTTTATTATCATTATTCAATTTGACTTTTTTTATTATACAATTTATTTTTATTATACAATATAACAAAAAACATTATTAGAAAAAATAAATACAAATTTACAATTGTTTTAAATTTTTGTTTAAAAAAATATTAACATATCTAAATTTTTTGGATTAGTTTTATTTCTTTTTGCTGACATGATTTCAACTGCTTTTGAAAAAATTCTTTCTGAAAGTACTGAGGTAGCAGGGGTCACTAAATACTTCAATGCTAAGTTGACTAATTCGCCCAACAGTATTTTGTGTTTTATCCAAAAATCGATTGGCCTTGATTTCCTATTGGAGTGTGGCCGTGCGTATCATTATCGGTATTTTTGTTTTGACTAGTTTTAAATAGAATTACAACTACAATTTAAATTCCTTAGAATTAACGATTTACCAGTTATTTAGTCGAATAATTAGCCGACCAATTTCATTTATTCATATTAGTTGGTTGAAAAAGAAGTAGTCGAATAATTAGTCGACTAATTTCATTTATTCATATTAGTTGGTTGGAAAAAAATAGTCGACTAATTTCTATGATTTGTATATAGCTGGTCGTGCAAATTATTAGCCGAATAATAGTCGGTAGTACGTAATGAAAACCGACTAATAGTCGGTAGTATCAAATAGTCGTTTCTGCCCATCACTAATGGAGACCTTACTTTTGGGACACGCCTCGTAGCTTTGTAGGTTATTTTGTGTGTAGTAAATTATATCTGTCAATTTTTTACACTAAATTATTTATTAAATTATATATTATCTCATAATTTATTTTTAACTTCTTTAGAATGGGAACTAATATCCGACTGTTTACCTTTGTTAAAACTATTCGATGTTATGACTGTTGAATTATCGGCTGAAAAATACACAACACTTTCTAAAGTTATCCCGTTAATAAGAGGTGTAGTCAGGGCCGGATTAAGGTTTTTGCCGCCCATAGGCTGAATTAAATTTACCGCCTAATTTTCATAGGTATTGATATTTAAATATTTTACTTCTGTAAGTGATACGTAAAAACCCTCCACACCCCATATAAAAAATGATCATTAATAAAATAAAAACATAAAATCAATACATTAGGTATACTATTATTAATGAATGAAAACTCCTTAAGCATATTACAAAAAAAAAAAAATACGAACAAATAATTATTTTTCATATTCTTCAGATTATAGTCTTACGTCTTGATTTTTTTTCGCAAAGTCTTCAATGATGTCTTCATATGATAACTGATTAATTAATTCATGTTCAATACTTAGTATAGCAAGTGCATTTAATCGATCCTGTGACATCGTAGATCGGAGATAATTTTTTATTCTTTTTTATTAATGATAGATGGTCTATGATAGACCGTCTATCATTTATAAATTTTGATAAAATAATTAATGTGTTTGCTGAATCTAAAGCTAGAAAATTTGTTTTTTTAAATTGTAGTTATATTTGACAATATAATATATTATACAATACTATATATTATATAGTAGGTACTAAATACCTATTATAAATTTATAATATTTAATTAAATAAAAATAATTAATTTATACCTAACATTTTACCATGTTTTTATAATTTATATTTAAAAATAATATCTCAACGTAGTTTTTGGGCCACACCAAAAAAAAATTTGCCGCACTTCAAAATTTGCCGCCCTAGGCTTAGCCAGGGGTTGGACACTTTCGGGCGGCGAGGCGATAAGAGAGAATCAGTCGCCATTTTATTTTAGGTAGTTTTTATCAAATTTATATTGTAATTTTGTAATCAAATTAAACAAATAACCAATATTATTTACTTTCACCATATAAATTTGATAAAAACTACCTAAAATAAAATGGCCGACTGATTTCTGCCGCCGTCCTATACTTACCGTGTTATTTCTTATCAGTGTCCATTCTGTTTGTTCTATTCTGTGGCTTAGCCTACACAGCTTAAGCGGTAATACGGCCCTGGATGTAGTAAACCCAATATTTTACTATTTTAGTATTTTTTAGTTTACTACTTTTTAAATATATATTAATGAAATTAAGTTTATCAATTTAGTTTTTAAAAAAAAAATTTAATTCTGAACGGAGTGAGAAATGTATTGATTGATTGTACAATGATGTGTATCTTTTTTTTCGTTTTTTTTCTTTTTTCTGTTTTTAAGTATGAAGACACTTTTACTACCTACCCGAATTAATACTTTGATTTTCACGAATAGCATATGTTTCTAGATACAGGTGGACAAATTCTGTGTTTTAGCGTAAAAGTCGTGTACCGACTTGTTGTGGTTTAGTTTTATTCGCCATCTGGAGTACCATTGCGCAATGAAGTCTAGGTGAATTTGGAGATGACCGAGGCAATAAATGATTTTCATGTATATCGCTTTATCGTCTGCGATATCAGCTACAAGGGTGTCTTATATTATGGGCTGGTCTGAGCTTATATTTTAAATAGAAGAGGAGATAGGATACTGGCCTGAGGTATTCCTGCTTGGATTAAAGTCATTTCTGAGATGCACGAGCCAACGCGAGTTTGAAAGTATCTATCTGTTAGGTAAGATTTAATTAGCAGAAATAGATGTAATGGGAGGCAATTTCGCAGTTTAAATTAAACGAAAAATATAATAATTGATTATATATAAATTTATTTATTTAATTTAAATTGACCAATCTTCTGTCTTCATCCTTATTTCTTCTAGATGTTCTTGAAAATATATTTACAACTCCATCAATATTAACAGGGATATCGTTATGAATATTTAATACTGCTAATCCATTCAAACGTTCTTGACACATGTTTGAACTCATATAATTTTTTAACCGTGATAATGATGAAAATGATTTTTCAGCACTAACTATGGTGACTGGTATAGTACCAAAAATTTGCAATAATATTTTAATAATTGGAAAAAACGTATGACAATGTTTTAAGGTTTCTATCACTGTATATGGTTTTATATTTTGAATTTTATTCCATTTATTCTTCCAGATTAATATTTCTGATATTATATCAGATTTATATATATAAATTTAATTTGTGGTTTAAACACTGAGTATATACTGCCAGAGATTGATCTTCTAAAATAAGAGCTTGAACTCCATTAATCCTGCCGGAAATATTTGAGGATATGATTCCTTGGCCACGTAGGTTCTTTAAACTTAACTGACAGTTCTCTATTTGTTAAATTATAATATCTTTGATAGCAGTTCCAGATGTTGAATTTAATTCAATAAAACCAAGAAATTCTTCTTTGATTATAAAGTTCACCATATCAACATATCTGGAAAATAAATGAATTTTATAAATTGAAAATAAAATTATGATATATCAAATTCATACCTGACTGAAAAAGTTATTTGTTCTTTTGTACTTATATCTGTAGTTTCATCACATAATATTGAAAAATATTGAGTTTTATTTATATCAGATACAATATTGTCAATAATGACTTTATGCAGAATGTCAATAATTTCATTTTGAATTGTTTTACTAATCTAGTTACAATTTTTTTTGACAGCTTTTGATATGATTAGTTAATTCTGTAACTCTTGAATATATTCTGAAAGCTAAAAGGCTTTGAAAAATAACTTGATTTCTAACTATTGCTGAATCGATGTCCAATATACCATCATCTCGATGACCTCTCAATGATAGATTATTACGTCCACAGAATATAATAGTTTTTATAATTGGTATTAATCGTTTCCTAATAATTTCCATTATTGATTATTTTTTGATACTTTATTACTAAGCATAACTTCTACAGACTATTATTGAAATAAAATGCCCATACTCATCAAAAGACAGTACCTTGATTCGCTAAAAGAAGGAAAATTATTATATATAAAAATTATTTAATACAATTTAAAAATTTTAATAATTGTTAATAATAAAATTAAAATTTTTATTTTTATTTATATAATATATTTTTACATTAAATACTGCAATGTAAAAATGGTAAACAATGAATCCATAATTAAACTAAAATAATCGTCTTATTATTTTAAGTTACTACCAGTTAAGTTTTCTACTACAATAAATTTAAGAAAGTCTTATATTGCCATCTGTATCAATGTATCGCACACACAGTGTCAGTTGTTCAGAAGTAAAAATATCTGCAGTCTCATCATGTCAAAATACACAATTTGAAGAGGTTTATGTTTTTTTAGCTTTGACTATGCTTATGGCACGAAACAAAAAATTAGAAATATCTGATTATTGGTCCACAGATCCACTTCTCCATCAAACCATATTTGGTGAACATATGAGACGTGATCGTTATTTGCTTTTACTAAGAATGCTCCACTTTAGCAACAATGATGACCAAATACTTGGTGATCGACTATCTAAAATTCGAATGCCATTACAAGATATTACCAAAAACTTTAAAAATGCAATGATCCCCTTTGAAAATCTAGCAATAGATGAAAGTCTATACTCGGTTCCAAATAAGAAGTAACCTCGGCGGCGCTTAGTTTTCGTCAGCGACGGTCAGGTCACGCCCAACCGTTTCCACCACTACACTCAACCGCATTTTCTGTTACATTTATCGTATATTATGTACAGATCGCCGTGTGCGTGTGTCATGCGCACGTGATGGTGGTGTACAGTACAGCGCGGCGATTCTACGTTCTATGTAATAATGCATTTTAAATTATGAGTTCACGTTAATTGTCAAAATGAAACTAATGTGTCGCTCCCGTCGGAAATGCTACCCAAAGTTGGTGCTTGCAGCACAGCCACGCCCATTGCGCAAAACTCGGCCGCCGAGGTTACTTTTATTTGGAACCGAGTATAGTGCTTTGGAAGGTTCGTCTTTCGTAACAATTTATTAAAACAAAGCGACACCGCTTTGGGATAAAAATTTTTGTTTTATGTGATGTAGAAACCGATTTTATACTCGATATTCTTATTTATACTGGTAGCACTACTAAGTATAAGAAAACTGATCCAAACCTAGGTATATCTGGGGCTGTGGTAAATACATTGATAAGGCCATATTTAAATAAATCTCATAAGCTGTTCATTGACAATTGGTATACCTCACCATTGCTAGCAATGTTTCTTCATAAAAAAAAAAACGAATGTTACTGGGACTGTTAGGAAAAATCGTAAAGGCATGCCTAAACTAACATCTAAACTAAAAGTTGGTCAAAGAGAAAGTGAACATACAACGACTATGCTAGCTACGTGGAAAGATCGAAGGGATGTTTACATGTTGACTACTCAATTTGAAGATAAAATGATTGATACTGGTAAAAGAGATCGTCATGGCAATCAAGTAGGAAAACCTCTATCTGTATTAAAATATAATGAAAGTATGGGTGCTATAGAAAAGACAGATATGTTGTTGAGCTTAATTGAGTGTGTCAGAAAAACAATAAAATGGTACAAAAAACTATTTTTCCAAATGATTGATTTATCTTTACTAAATGCATACTCTGCATTCAAGACTATGGGAAACATTTGTCATTAGCAAGCTTCCATTTACAACTTATTCGGCAAATATTAATAAAATATTCTATGAAAATTACATCTAATAAAATAGGCTGCCCCCGCAGCAGTGATAATGATATACCTATGCGATTAAAAGCTCGACATTTTCCAGCAACCGTACCACCAACATCTAAAAAGTCAAAGCCTCAAAGAAAATGTTATGTATGTCAGAAATTAAAAAATAAAAGAAAAGATACAACTTTCATGTGTAAGGAATGTGATGTTGGTTTGTGCCAAGTCCATGTTTTGAAATATATCATACTAATGGATAATGATAAGATTTGAATTGTATATTTTTAATTTACATAGAATTATTTAAATTATATTATTTTAACTTAACTTTTTTCTACTTATTCAATTAACAGTAAAAAATATATATTGTAAATTATATTAATTTTTCAAGTATGCGATTCAAGCTGCGTTTGGTAACCCCTGATTGAACAAATTTAAAACTTAAATATCTAGTCAAAAATATTATTTAATTTTTTTCTGATTTCAAAACATTGTTCAATGCAACTAAATTATTATTTAAGAAGATAAAATAAATAAAAAAAAATATAAAATAAATTCAGCAGAGGTAGGTATAAAGAGAAAAAAAATCTTAGCAGTGAAAGGGTAACCTTGTCTACTACTTTACTTAATATTATAATATTGCAAATGTCTATAATTTAAGTTTGAATGCCGTGACTTAAATATTTAATATTTTGGTTTGTGTCATCCAATATACTTTTATACTTCAAAATAGAAAGAAAATTTCCAATATTTTTGGCATCATCTAAACAATTAAAAATTATATAACAATTATACATTTTATGAATATATAAACTAACTCAGTGTTTCTTGACATTTTGATATCACGGAACACCAAACAATAATATTTTTTTACCTTTTATCACTTTGAAAATATCATTAAAAAAGAACAGTACACAAAACATGACATTAAAATACTAAATACAGCAACGTGTAATATTAAATAATCTGTTTAGAATTTAGATTAGATTACATTTATATTAGATTGTAATAACAGGAAAAATAATAAAATTAATACATGAATCTTAATGGGATGGTTGAGCTTGAATGTGACTGCATATATTATCATTTATCAATATCTGGAGTGAGATTTGTTAATGAAAGTCTTAGTGTTGGCGTCAAATTCAACCTATTTCGATATTTAGTCTTCGTTGCAGTGACTGCTGAAAATCCACTTTCACATAAGTATGTTGAGGAAAAGGAAGTAGGACTCTTATGACTTTTCACTTAACACTTTATATTCGCTGTGGACTTATCCAAAACGTATCTAGTGATGAATTGTTTTTTTTAAGTTCTTCAACGGACGTCAGAAGAAGATCCGCCAACATATCCTCTTCATTCGTAGACATAGTATTTGTTGAGTTATTGGAACTTAATGGATCCAAAATCCATACAAAAACCATCTCTTGGGTCCTTTTTTTGAAGGGAAATACTCTTCAAATTTAAGTGACAACATATTCACGTGATTAACAATAATTAGTCTAAGACTCTAAGTTGAGTAAAATTGTAATCTTCATTATTCTCGTTCGCCTCATGAACTCCATTAATGTGCTGAACATTTCAAAACAGTTTTTTTTGAATTCTTATGATCCACAGCTTAATTTTTTTCTTTTGCCCTTCTATTTTACTATAAGGCCGTTTACACACGATATTATCGAATCCGATATCGGTCACACTGGTTTTACGTTGTTCGAATGCAGCACTTGCACACTATCTCCGATTCAAATAATTTATTTTTTTTTGGTCCGTAACCAATGTGCGTATCTGACGATATTTTATATTTCATGGTTAGCGTTCGATTATTAAAATAAATACAATCTACTTAGTAAATTTCATTTATATATTATAAATTTTAAAATTATATAATAGGTATATATAATTATATAATAGTTTTTCTAAATTTAAAATATGAGCTTCCCCTATGATATAATAACACTAGTAGAATTAGTAGAGGCAAGGCCTGTTCTGTGGGACAATACCAGTGACGTGTAAAAAGATAAAATAAAAAAAAAGAAATTATGGAGAGAAGTATATGATTTTTCCAAAATGCATTTCTTTTAAAAAGCGATAAAGAACATAGAATAGAATAGAATAGATATTTCTATTTTATTTTATACAGTGTTACCTTCAATCAAAACAATGTCCGAACAAGAAAAATTTGACTTTCGTATTGGAGTTTTAAACTTTATTCAAAAAAGTAATAAACCTTAATCAATTGAAGAGCTCCGTGCAACAACGAGACAAGTCCATTTTTTGAAATTGTTTAGGAGAGACATTTTATTTCACCAAAACTTTAAAAATTTATATTTTTATTTGTAAATATGACATTACTATCTTTAACGGCATATAAATAGTTGGGTTAAGTTAAATTGCATTTTAAATAAATGTTTGATCTTTTAAAATAGCTTGGAAGTATGAAACATATGGACTTACCTGGTTTTTTGCTCATTAATTGTAAACATTTTTTTGAATATTTATTGTGTTTATTATTATACCTTAAACTAATTTACTTATTTATTATAAACTATAGTAAAAATGCTTTATTGACACTTCTGTAAATAATTATAATACTAATCAATAAAATAAACAAATGAAATTTTGATAAAATTAGTATTGAAATAAAACATATGGATTTACCTGGTTATTGTTCGTAAGCATGTTATGTAATAACATAATATGCTACAAAGTTTATTAATAGAAACAAAATTCCAAATATAAGCAATTAATATAGTAGGTAATTTTATTATTATAAATTAAAATGTGGAAACTATGACTACTATCAATACTAATTATTTACTATTTTTCAGTGTAGCCAATAGTTCTGCGCAAAAACCAGACAAGTCCAGGCTTATCTGGTTCTTGCTCATAATATCTTAAACCAGACAAGTCCATTTACTCAATAACTCCGTAGATAATTATTGGACATGTCTTGTTGTTGCACACAACTGTAAAGAAAAAAAATCTGTTTATGATAACATCAAAAAGTGACTTTTGAAAAAAAGTGGACTTGTCTCGTTGCACGGAGCCCTTCAATTCGAAACCAACTAGTAACACCAACATTAACATATAATTCTGATTCAACAGAATACATTATTGTAGAGTCTGAAGATAATGATGATCTTTTTTAAGATTATTTATTGATATGTAAATTTTATAAATAAATATTGTTACTATTAAAAAAAATATTTTTATACAATAATTAATAGTTAAAAGTTTAAAAATAAATATTGTTAATATTAAGAAAAATATTTTTATATAATTAATAGTTTAAATAAAATGTTAAACTAAAAACGTTCATAACATAATTTTGTTTTTGTTTTAATTATTCTATTTAATAAATAAGTGTTCACTTTTTTTTTTAAAAACCATTACTATAATATATTTATAGTGACTACTGACTATATCTAGTTACTATTTATATATAAAGAAAATTGTCAACTAAAAGAGTTCCTAATATTATGTTTTTGTTTTGTAATTTTATTTTAATTATATTTAACAAATAAGAAGTATTAATTTTTATACTTAAAAATCCTTAAAGAAAGTTGTCATATCAATAAAGAAAGTTTATATGAGTATATATTATTACTTATATGTTTTTAAATAAAAATAATCAAAAAATTTGTTAACTACAAATTATTTTTACTTAGGCACCTAAGAGTTACAGCCATCATACATCTCTTTCGGAGGAATACATAATCTCATTTGAATATCTTCGTGTTGGATATATATGTGTATATTATCAAGTATCTTGTTAAATGTTGCATGACGCATACGAAAATAATTAACAAACTTTATGTCATCTTCTAATAATTTTTCAATTAATACATAAAAAGCTCCTTCCAAATATCTAACTGATATAATAAGATAATTGTGCTATTTCTATTTTTTAATATTTTTCGTTTACGTTTTTGACGTAAAAAGGCTAATAAAATAAGTACTTTTTTGGAATTAATTTAATAAATGTCAATAATCATTTTTCATTTATCGTAATCGTAAACTGAGATGTTGAAAAAACATTAAATTTATTTTTAATCTTGAAATAATTATTATTAAAAATGATAACTGATAACATTCTCTCATAATATCGGCATGTGTGAAAGATAGTATCCGACACTATCAGGCAGTTCTCCCACTGGCGCGACGCGATTGACGCGACGCAACTTAAAAAAAAACCATGAAACTGTCGTACGCGACGAGTTTAGCGTAGACTCGCACATTGACGCGATTGAAGTCGCATCAACAATATTGTGCTACTGTATTATTTTTCAGTTGGTATATTTAAACAGTATATAACAGTTCGTCACCAGCATCATCCGTGTACTTTTTGAAAATGGAATCGGATAGTTCAGATGATAGTGTGATAGTGATGTGGTCTTATTTAAAAAGTAAAAAAAAAAACGTAAATTTTGGATTCATCCCTACTTAGCAAATAATATCAACAGAAATGCCTATGTTGCTTCGAGAAAACTATTATTATATCCAGAACGATTTTGCCACACTTTCCCATGCCAAATCTGTTACATCACGTTTTGAATAGTCGGATAACTTATAATTGTACAGACAAGGGTGTTTTTCAATTTCTTCCACAAATTTAATGTTGTAAACGGGATCGTCTTTTTTGGCCATATTTAACAAAATCGCAGACGATCGTTGCAATGAAACTGAACATGTCGAGTTGCATGCGATTATTATCGCCGCAGTCGCCGCGATCATAGTCGCGTTGCGTAAATGGGAGAAGTCCTATTTATAAACATTGGAAAAACAGACGCGATAATAATCGCCAGTTTCGTCAGTCGCGTCGCGTCAATCGCGTCGCGCCAGTGGGAGAGCTGCCTCAACCATACGATAATATCGGCCGGTAATATCGGATCGTGTGCAAGATAACATAATTTCATGTTCCAATTTATGCCTTTGAAGAACTGAACAAGGTCGCAGTTTTTATTTGATAAAAATATTGTTATTTCTTCTCATAGTTCACACAGTCTCTTTCCTTTTTTGACCTCTCGAAAGCCAGCTAACTTCTGCATGTAGTAATAGCATTCTATGTGTGGATCACATTTGATCACACAACATTGCAAACAGTCGTGAATTAAGAGTAATGGACTTAATAAAATTTACCGTTTTGATAGCTGTTGTTAGAACTTGATTAAATAAACTCGGCACTCATTATTTTACTTGCTAGCGTTTCTCGGCGTATCATACAATGCGTGCCTTGTATATTTAGAGCTATACTCTGTTCAGAATAAGAGCGGTAGTCAGCGGCCGACTTCTGTGCATGGGCGTGACGTCGATTTAAGTCGTGTGACTAGCCCCAAAACTTTTACGGGAGCGTCGTTTATTCTAGTAATGACAATTAACGTGTACACATAATTTAAAATACATTGTGCCTACTCAATGACTGTCACGCGCCGTGCGGTACTGAATTGTTTATTTGTTTCGTACATTGTCATTTGTATACAGACGAATGTTTACGTATCGTTTGTAATGTATTTACGTAATTTAAGATTAGGAGGTGGAAACGTCTTGCCGAAACAGATGAAAATTCGTCGCCGCCGACTACTGCTCTTATTCTGAATATAGTATACTTGTTTCATTTTTTTGACTAGTCCTGTATGTTCGTGCAATGATGTATTGGAGTAGATCAGCTGCTCAAGGTTATGCAGCTGCACAATTAAAACTGGGACATTACCATTATTATGGTTTAGGTACTAAAGTAGACTTGGAATTAGCTGCAAATCATTATCGACATGCATCCGAACAATATCATAACCCTCAAGCAATGTTTAATTTGGGTTATATGCATGAAATGGGTTTAGGAATGGAACAAGATATACATTTAGCAAAACGGTGTTATAATTTGGCTGCCGAAACTATTCAAGACGCTATAATACCTGTATTTTTAGCCTTAACTTAATCTTTTTCATATGGTTAACAATTATTACAACGAATTTTTGAATTTTATCAATATGCTATCAAATGATGTGGCCAAGTACAAATAAAAAAAATGTTTAATGAATAATTAACAAGAACTTATTTTTGCTATTATTGGTTAAATAGTAAAATTATTATTTATTCATTTTCTTTAAATTTTTAAAAAATTGATATTTGTGTGGTAGTCATTTCCTACATTTCGGTGCTGTACAAATGCTAAATTATATAGAGATATTTCAATTATTATTAGTTTTGTGGTTATTGATTCTTTTTTTATTATCTTTATTTATTCATTTAATTTTATATTCCTGTTTTGTAAACTCTATATTATGTACTTATTTAAAATAAATATATTTAATATTTTATTGGAAAAGAAAATTAAAATTATAGGTATATTATTATATTGACATAAGTTTTCAGACACTACATTTCATTGAGTATAAAAATAATATAAGGTTTATGATTCCTAAAAGGAAATAAAATATTGTTTTGTTACTTATTTGTTTATTTATTTTCCAATGTGTATACAATTTAATGAACATAATATTAAAAAAAAATTGTGTAATTTTTTGAAAGTTACAAAAATAACAAAATAATATATTTATAATACATTAATAATTTGTTACCTACATTCTCAATATATAATTTGAATAAAAAAAAAGAAAATGGAACTTCTTTCACTAACTAGTGTTGCTGTGTAATAATCAAATAATAATAATAATAATTCACAGCAACACAAAAATACAAAATAAATAAAAAAATTATCCCTTTTGGCTCAACAGCAGAAAATATAATAAATAATGTAATTGAAGGCCTTAGTGCAACAACAAGATAAGTCCACTTTTTTTCAAAATTCACTTTTTGATAGTTTTGAATAAAGCATACAATTCTACATACTTTGGTGCAAGAATGAGATATGTCCGATTATTACATTTAGAGATAACAGTGAAATGGACTTGTCTGGTTTAATAATTTCAGTGCAACAATGAGACAAGTCCGGACTTTTATACTCTTATACTAGTTATCTTTTAGAACAAATTAAAATAAAATATATTTTCTTTATAAGAGAGTAGGTACAATATACTTAACCTACATTAATATAGGTATATTTATTATATAGGTACATAGTGAAATATACTAAATAAGAAAAAAAAAGTTTGTTCCTTTGTAATAATATTAAAAATGAAAATATAAAAAATAATAAAATTAATTAATCATAATCTGAATCATAATTATTTGTAATATTGTTGTCTTCAGATATAAGGCTAATATAAAACCATTGAAATTGATGTGGCACATACTTAGATGCCAATTGAGTGACATCATTAAACTTTGCAACACTTATTTTTAAAGGACCAACATGTAATTTATGAAGATCTTCATCATTTATTTGAAGAGTTAGTTCAGGTCGTTCAAATTAAAAATTTACTTTTCCAGTTGAATTTGGAGATACACTGCAAAACAATCCCTCTGTATTGTATTCAATGTATTGATATGCCATGATGGTAAATTTTACTTTGTCTTTATTTGTTACAATTTTTTTACAGTGAGGTGTGAGATATTCATTAAAATTAAATAACATATCTTGAGTAACATGAATAATATTGAAATTTTTGTTGGTTTCTTTAACAAGTTTTTCATAGTCTTCTGGTAAATAAATGTTTTCAACTTTTCTTTTTGCTTTTTCTATATGTGCAAAGTGACGGTCACATGGCAAAAAACTGGTTCTGGATATTTATGTATAATAGATTTAATGTTAAAACTTTAAGTATTGATGACTGCAGATAATTATTGTATTAATGTTTTATTTTTATTTTGAGCGCTACAGTTGTCCGAAAAGAGATAAAGTTTATTGATTTTTTTACTTAACACATTTTTTAAATAATAATGCAAACAACTAATAACCTCATTCTGTCCTTTATTTACAATAGATTCATTATACATGAAAAAATATGATTTTCCACTTTTAGCTGAGTTAATACAAAAATTGTAGCACCAAATTTGTCTTTTATAAAACACATCACTAGATGATATATGTGGCAGGGGCATATTTTGTTGAAAATCAAAACTAAGTACATCAATAAAATCATTTTTTTTAGCTTCTTTTGTTAATTCATTTAAGTTAGTATAGAATACTTGAGCTTTTCTAAGATGCAGCTCTTTTTCCATTTCAAGTGATGCTTTTTCTTCCTCATTTGTTTCGTTTTCAATTGTATTTTTTAAATTGTCACAGGTTTGACAAGTGTCTGTTCTCGGATAAGCAAAAGAAATGTTGAAATTTGTTATAAAATAGTTGTGAGTGTGTGTGTAGTTGATTTTTGGTGACCGTAATTACCGTAGTATTATTATTTGATATTAATTAGTGGTGAGGGCGCGGAGTGGTAAAATTAAATATCTCGTAATTACTTGCGGCTTGAACATTCTCCCCCCATTGAAAATATTATTTTTTAACAACTTCGTCTTCTGGGTTGATTGGAAGTACACATAGTTTGACTACAGGACGCTTCATTTCTACTCCATTTCCTAGTCGAACTGATACAACTCTCACTATACCATCTTTTCCAGGATGAACTTGAACTATCTTCCCTAATTTCCATTTTGCTGGTACTGTACATTCATCCTTAATGGAAACTACATTGTTAATTTTTACGGGCTACTTAGCTGCAGTCCATTTACCACGAATTTGAAGCTGGGGCAAATATTTGTCTTTCCATCTTCGCCAAAAGGTTTGCATGAGTGCTTGAACATACTTCCATCGACACGATCCAAGTAAATTTTCTTGACTCAAGTCCACTTCAGAGGGTAGAGACATGGGACCACCTATTAAAAAAGTGCAGGAGTTAGAGCCTCAGTTTCAAATGGATCATTTCCTAGTGGAGTTATTCGACGTTATTCGACGTATATTAAGACACGCTTCTATTTGGCATAACAATGTATTCAATTCACTAAGGGTTAACTTTGCATCACCCATTATAAAGGTTAAATGACGTTTTTCGCTTTAAACGGCACTGTGCCATATTCCTCCAAAATGAGGAGAAGATGGAGGATTGAATCGCCATTCTATACCTTCTTGTGCTATTATTGGTACTGTCTTTGTAATATAATATGTATATAACTGTATATGGTATTGCATAATGCTCTTCGAGATATAAAACGACGCAAAGCTGCAATAAATGCCTTGCTGGATAGATTATCTACGGCTTCCAAATGGATTGTTTTAGTGGAAAAACAAACGAACACAGCGATCCATGCCTTTATCCCAACTACTCTATGTATACCACTTCTTATAATTAGAGGTCCATCGAAATTTTCTCCTGTCACAGTAAATGGACGGGAATATTGTACTCTGTGTTCGGGTAATGGAGCCATTATTGAATTGCATAATTTAGGTTTAGCGCGTATATATTTTATGCATCGCAGAACTACTGAACGCGTCATTACTCACTTTTCAACGGCCAATACTTTCGACGAACTTCTGCCAATAACGCTTGAGGACCACAGTGTAATTGCTCTTGGCGCTTCTGTTCAAAAATTAATCGATTAATCTTATGAGAAGATGGTAACACTATTGGGTGCTTTCGATCGAATATCAAATCAGAGTTATTTAATCGTCCACCCACCTTTATCAATCCATTTTCCAAGAATGGACATAGGCTTCTTAACTTACTTTTGCTCGATATTTCCTTGCCTTTTTCTAAAGCCTTTAATTCTTCCAAGAAACTATCAGCTTGTACTTGGATTAAGATATGCAAAATCTCAGCCGCTTTCAATTCATATAAAGATAAATACTTGCTGTTTGAAAGTGGTTTACTTTTTATATAACTTACAAACCGTTGTAACCAAGCCACAGCTCTTTGAAGTCTTATCCATGTGGAATAATGTTCTATTAACTCTATAGGTGTCTGACCAGCAATTAACGCTAATTGAATTGGCCGTTGTACTGGAACTTCATGCTCGTTTATCATATGAAGCGTATCTTTAATCCAAAGTTTCTTGGATTTCGAAAGCCATTCTGGACCTTTCCACCACAAATTGGCATTTATTAAGTCTTTGGCTTTAATGCCTCGAGTAATGACATCTGCAGTATAATAAATAATAATATGAAGGGCTCAGTGCAACAACGAGGCAAGTACACTTTTAGAATTTTTTCATGAGAGACAATAAACTGAATCAAATTTTTAAAAATGTTAATTAACATTTTAAAATTCTATAAAAAACATATATAGACACATACACATAGTTCCCCTAAGTTTTTTGTGTTTTATGTAATTTTAACATCACCAAAACGTATGCTAAAGTTAGAAAAATATGGACTTGCCTTGTTTCTTGCCCATAATATGTTTATTAGTTTCCAAATACTTACTTATTTTCTAAGTTTTACTACATAGAATTTTACTTATTTTTTTTTTATCTTTTATCTAAAACAATTGTTTAAGTATATTTTTGTTAAATAATAACAATATTTAATAATTTAATATAAAAAAAGTGATTTTACTTAAACGAAACATTTTTATATTCAACTGTTCATGAATACAAAGACCCATTTACATTAAAACATAACATTAGCATTATGGCATTATATTTAAATTTTATAAACAGTCAATACAATGTTATATTATAAAAAAAGAAATAAGTATTAAATATAATATTTAATATATACCATACTTAAAAAAAAATTAACAACTTTAAATTTAAATATCCAACAACAAACAGTCAATAAAATGTAATATTATAAAAAAAGAAATAAGTATTAAATATAATATTTAATATATACCATACTTAAAAAAAAATTAATAACTTTAAATTAGATATCCAATAACAAACAGTCAATACATTATAATAATATAAAAAAAAAATTAAGTATTTAATATATAGAACCATATATAAAAAGTAATAATAATAAATAATACTAAGTAGATAATAACTATTAAATTCAGTCTTCAAAATCTGAGGTTAAGTCTTTATAATTGCTATTGGTTGTATCTTCTTCTTCGGCTATTAATGTTGAATAGAACCACTGATATTCTTGTGGTACATATTTACATGCCAACTCAGTCACATCATTAAATTTAGATTTTTTGATCTTGATTGGACCATTATATAATTTTAAAAGTTTATCTTCATCTATTTGAAGTTTTTCACCACTCTTTTCCATGATGTAATGTTCTTTAATTGTAGAGTTCCCTGATATCCCACAAAATAAGCCTTCTTTTAAATATTCAACATATCCTATAAGCCATTATGGTAAATTTTATTTTATCTTTATTAGTAATAATTTTTTTACACAGTGGCATTAAATAATCAGTAAAGTTTAGTATCATATTTTAATCAACATGTATTACATTATATCTTTTACTATCAGTTTCTGAAACAAGTTTTTCATAGTTTTCAGGTAAAAACACTCTTTCAACTTTTCTCCTTAACTTTTCTATGTGACCAAAACATCTATCGCATGGCAGGAAGCTATGACCTAGTTGAGGATATCTGCGTATTATTGACTTAATAGGAAACACATGAGTTTTAACTACGGCTGAAAAGTATTGAAATAATACTTTATTCTTATTTTGCGCAGTGCAGTTATCAGAAAATAAAAAAAGATTGTAATATTTTGGCTTAGAATATTTTTAAAATAAAAATGTAAAAAACTGATAACTTCATTCAGACCTTTCTTTGCTATAGATTCATTATACATAAAAAAGTGAGATTTACCTGTTTTGGCTAAATGTATGCAAAAATTGTATGACCACAACTGCCTCTTGTAAAATTCATCTCCAGATGGAATATGTGGGAGTGGCATATTTTGTTGGACGTCAAAGCTCAAAACTTCCATTGACTCATTTATTTTTGATTCTGCAGACAATTCTTTTAAATATGTATAAAACACTTTTGCTTTTCTTAAATGTAATTCTTTTTTTAGATTTAATGACTCTTTTTCTTTAGCATACGTTTCATTTTGAATAGACTTATGTAATTTGTCACAAGTTTGACATGTATCAGATCTTGGGTATGCAAATGAAATATTAAATTAGATGAAAAGTAATTAGCGTAATAAGCATATTTTACTTTAGGTTTAATAGTAATTTCTCTGCCTTCATTTTGTGCTGTATTATATAAGGCCCAATAATCTGGTTCATATTTTTCTAGATACATTCTGTATAACTTTGCAACTGACAGATCAGGAGATAAATATCTAGTATTACTATTATCAGATCGACTATAATGTGATTGTCTTTTCGGGAAAGAATTTATATGTGTATTAATTTGAAAATTTATATTGGCTCGATTTTGGTGTTTACCACGTTCATCTGTAGGACTAGGAATATTATTTTTTATTTTTTTTTATTATTCTATCCACTGCAGTTTTACTTACACCAAATATAGAACAAAATGCCTTTTTGCATACTGATAAAACATTACCATCAAATCTAACTTCATATTGCATTGAACAAGTATTACTCGGTCGACTACAGTCTCTGCTTCTGTGACGTTTTATACGAATTAATCCACCTAAGTAGGTATCTTGCTTACATTTATCTCCAATACTGTTAAAAGCAGATAATAAATTTATTTTTACTTCATCTGAAACATTTAACAAGCATCTTTTGTTGCAAAGGCAATCGGGACCAGTCACTCTAGGTGGATTATATTTATTACGCAGTGAAATATGTTCATCACCTTTAGCTTTTTTTTCTTTTCTTACTAGCAGTTTCTGTAGGTTCATCATCATTAGATTTGTCTATAATGGATAAATTTGGCAATGAAGTTTTACATTGTTTGTTATGTTTATCATAATCTGAATCGGTATCAAAAACTAGTATGCCATCAAGTTCGTCAATTTCTTGATCACTAATATGAAAATCTGGGTCTAGAAAATCGTCATCAACATTTGATGATACATCACTTTCACACGTTAGACTCTTATAAATACTAGACGTATCCATTTTATAAAAATATAAACTGAGTGATTTTCGATAAAAAGTGGACTTACTCTCTTGTTGCACTGAGCCCTTCGATTTTTATTTGTGCTTATGTAATGCCATTGTGATGGTTCAGTTATTTCCAGTATTTGATTAACACGATTAGCTACATATACTTTAAGGCGTACTGATTGAGAATTAAGCCACCTAAGAACAACAGTAGAATCGCTCCAAAGAAAACAACTGTGACACTCAATTTCCCAAGCCTTTGAAGTTTTTTCAACTAACTGTGATAGCACTAATGTGGCATTTAACTCCAATCGAAGTATTGTGGCACCTCTCATTGGAGCAACTCTACTTCGGAGCATAGAAGATGACTGTAACATATATTCACATGATCTTGAGAGCGTACGTAATTGCAAGCACCGTAAGCTTCTTGTGATACGTCGCAAAAACCATGTATTTCAACCTTCTTACTCTTATCACACATAGCATTTCTAGGAATATATAAATTTTACAGCATTTCAAATTCCTGATAATAGTTATTCCATTTCTCTTGCATTTCAATTGAAAGAGTGGCATCCCAATCTGCTTTAACTTGCCATAATTGTTGAAGAAATATCTTTCCTTTGATTAATACCGGTGTAAGGAACCCTAATGGATCAAACACTCTATTGAGGTAGGATAACAATATGCTCTTAGTTAACTTAATTCTTCTTTGACTATTGATGATATTAAATAAATTAGATCATATAGGGTCTTATGATTATAGGGTCACCAGAGTAAGCCCAGTGACTTAATTGTTTCACAATCACCAATTTCCAAGGTAAATCATGGGTCATTGTTGGATTTATCAATTTGCTTCAATAAAGATATGGAATTCGAAGACCATTTGCGCAGTGGCAATTTGGCAGTGTTTAGTATAGCTGTTATTTCATGTTGAAGTAAAAGAGTTTATTCTTCTGAATTACTACCAGTCATTAGGTCATCCATTTAAAAATCCTGGGCGCAACTGGATAACGTTGAAATTCATCGGCTAATTCCATTAAACATCAAGTAGCCATAAATGAAGCAGACGTCATACTATAAGTTACAGTTAACAAACGATAGCATTGTAACTGCTCAATTGGCGACTTGGCGTAGCTCTCCATACTATCCACTAATAATCACAATATTCACTATTCAACGCTATTTGCCTATATATTTTCTCGACATCTGCATTTATTACGTATTGATGCTTACGGAATCTGGTCAGTATAGTAAATAAGTCGTCTTGTAATGCAGGTCCGCATCTCAAAAGATCGTTAAGTGATACTCCTGTTGTACTTCTGGCTGATCCATCGAACACTACTCTTACCTTGGTTGTTAAGCTAGAACCTTTCACTACAGAATGATGAGGCTAATAACAGGAATGCAATTGAGCATTATCTTCAATTACTTTTTCCATATGTCCCATACGTAAATACTCCTCCATAAATTCATTGTAAGCTATTTGTAACTTATCATCACATTATAGTTTACGTATAATTAAATACATGAAATGTCAAATAATTAAAAAAATTTATTGATAAAAAAAATCTTTAAAATTTTATACTTAAACAATAATAAGTGAATAATGAATATTTACAGAGGAATTGGATAATATATTTTTCTTTATTTATAAAATTTAACATTTTAATATAATTATTTTTGTGTACACAAATTCAATTTTTTTTCTAGAATTATTATAAAATGTACTACTTGCTAACTTACGGTTAATTATTATAATGCATATTTAACGTGATATATATTTTACCATTTCCATTTCATCAAATTTGTAAGATAACATCCAATAACATCTAAATTAGAGCTTTTTTCTATTTCAAAGGAACAAATATGTGAATCAAAACCAATATTATTATTTGGCTTGATTATAGAATATAGAATTTTACTTTTTCCTACTATAATTTTATATATTTCACCAAATAATGACCCATCTAAATTACTTTTCAAGACTACCACCATATTTATTTTATATTGTATTCCTTTATATTTTAACCAGAATGGTGACAATGAGTTAAAGTTTAACTCTAAAGGCAAATTAGCATAAATATCTAAAGGTGTAGAAACGAAAGATATGTTAACACATGATCCAAGTTTTAAATCTGGTTAAACCATTCCGAGATAATAAACGACTAACCATTTGAAGTTGTAACTTGTGGGAAAAGTACCTATGGCCCAAGTTTATTCGGAAGGTATACAATTTGCATAAGCCTTAAAATTTTATGTTTTGCTTCAAAACATATACTAGTTGTTAAAATTATTGGTCCATTTTGAAGAAGTGTCCATAGTGCATAGTCCATAGTGTACTAAAAAATGATATTTAGACTTTAATACACTTTTTAAATATAACTAAATATAAACGGTTATGCTATATTACCAGTGAATTTAATAGAATACCTACTACATTCTGGTTGTATATGACGAGCACAACAAAGGTCTATTATTTTATGAAGCAAAATATAAAAATGCCAGATTTCATTACCCCTAGGTACTAAATGACCAATAATTATTGAAAGGTATCTCACAAGGCACAAAATTTCTGAGGCTGACATAATAATACAATCATTAGTTAAATTACTATGACTTACTTATTTTTGGTGGTGTGTTTCGTATTTCAGTCATGTCATAATCAAAATGTTCGAGTATTTAAAACTTCCAGTGAGATTATCTTTAAATCTATTAAATTATTAATAATAAGTACCATATCATAACGGGAAACAACTTCTACAATGTTATACATAAGTCACAAACAGAATTTATTGATACATGGTAGCTGGGAATTTTATTAAATATAAGTACATCATTCTTTTATCCCTGTTTCTGAAGCATTATCTTATCTAAAAATAATATTTGATTTCAAATAGAATTATTATATTCTATTGTCATTTATTGAAGTTGACATTTTGGAGAATAACAATGATACGGAGCGGTTTGTCTAAGCCGTCCGTTCGTGTAGAAATGATCACACAGTCGTCGGGTATCACTTTCTTTATTGTTCTCTAAAATAACTATATGAGTATATACAAATATGGGGAGTGCGTTGTAAGCGCCACCGGTGAGACTTGATAAGCGACCGTGCGGCAACTTCGCTGGTTACATTAGGGAGAAATGTACATATAAAATAAATATACAAATATGGGTGGGGGGATTGGGTACGTTCTCGGAAGACTGACACAGTGGCCGAGACACCGTATCCAAGATCCCGGGCAGGCAACTTCCCTGTCGGGTCGTAAGCGCCTGTGGGGTTTCAATAAACACCATTGCTGGTTCGTGCCGATGGTAATTGGCACTCCGTAGTGCAGGAACGTGGACCGGAACGGTAGCTGTCGGATTCATGCCGTACGGCTGGTCGTCGTCAATATGGCTCGTCCACCTCGCGTCTCGGCCGGCGACACTACTGCTTCACTCCGGGTCGGGAGTGTAGCGTCGATCGTTGCTCGTCGCCGCGAGACGGGCGGCGCTGCGTCGAGGACGTATTGCTACGGCGACTGGCACGCTGCGTTCGTCGTCGGCTGCGGTGTCGGTTCACGGAATGACTCGTATGAGCTTTCCGTGTTTCGACGTTTTGATGTCGGTGGTCGCTTCGTTCGCCTCGCTTGGAAAGGTTTCGCCGTCACTGCTTGTCGTTTGGATCGCTGTTGGTTTCGTTCGGGTTTCAGTCTAGTCTTCGGTCTTCAATACTGTTTCGATGTTGTTCGTTTGAAGACTGGTTGAGGACTGATTATCGACGGTGAAATCGACCTCCTTATATCCGTATTTGCCCGCACATGTGGCGGCTGTGATTGGTCTCCGTGTTCGTATTGTTTCACTTGTTACTGGCCCGCACATAGTTTATTATTGTGCGGCTACGTGTTGTTTTATTTATCATTTCACTACTTTTCTTATCGTTATATATCGACACGGTTTTGTTCACGTACGCGTGTTTACTATGTTATTTTCGATATTGCTTTTCTGTTGTATATCCTATTAGGCCGGCGTATTTAATTACGCCGGTCTCGCGTGTTTTATTGTGATGGAGCTCTTGCTCCGTAACAACTCCCCCCCATGGATTTGTGACCGTGTGGTACGATCTTACGGGAGCAAATTCGAAGTAGCTGTTCGTCGGCGGGCCAATGTTTTTCGTAACACGTTTCGTATGTTGTTTTTTGACATGAAACATATTGGTGTATCATCGACTCATCGTCCATGTGAACCGCTCGCCTGGGTGGTGGGCTGTACTTATCTAATTGCTCCGTAATTATACTGAAAATCTCTGCTGTGTTAATTGCCTTGTTGTCAATAGGAATGTAGTTGTGTAGTGTTCTGGTCGTCATTAGTCTCCAGTCCGCTGGCTGGTTCCAATTTTCTTTTTCGGCGTATATTGTTTGCCTCGCCGCGTTCACTTCTGTCACCCATTTAATAATTTCCTGGTGCTTTTCTCTGTTGCGTCTTCTTTCTGTACTGATTTCTTTGTCGTCTTTTGATTTCTTCATTTTTACCGCTACTACTGATCGTAGTCCGTTGATGTCCTCTTCTGCCTCATGTGTCAATAATTTTCGTTTTTCAGCTGCGGCTCGTCTCGTACGTAACTCTTCGTATTTATTCGTCGTCATCGTGAAAACCGTAATGATGCTCTCGCTCAACAGTTCTGCTTTGCTTTGCTTTGGGGGGGGTGGCTAGCCGTTAACTATACCAGGCTGAGCCTCTACTAGTGGATGGATGTGGTGGGGTGGTATGTTATTTATGAGGTGGACCATGTTATTGGGTAGGGTTTGGGTGATCTTTT